>JAHFWF010000066.1:600000-1002510 GCA_022545495.1 Chrysanthemum lavandulifolium | reverse complement strand
ATAAGCAGCTTAAGAGATAAGTAGTTCGGAAAATAGTGTTTGGGTTTGCTTTAGGAAATTGCTTTGCTAGTGTCCGGATTTGCTTATTTTGCATAAATTCAAAGATACTCGAAAAATAATCATGTATGAAAAAATTCAATCAAATCCGTTTAATAATAAGGTTTCAGGTCAAAGTATGATGGTAAAGAGTAATTTTAAACTAATCTCATATGCTTAATTTTAGCAGATAAGCAGAAAAATTAGCAATCCCAAACACCCCCAAGGGTATATTTTTTATTTATTTAAAAAGTTCTATCTTAAATAAGCATTTTGAATTAAGCTGGCCCTAACCTACTTGGGGACGACGGATTAGTTTACCTCATAATAAACGGATAAGCAGACTAGTCTGGATTATTTAAACACTCCAACGTGCCTAAGCAGATAAGCGGAAAAAACAAGCAATCAAAACACCAGTAACATTTGACGATATGTATGTCAATATGTGTTTGAACTTTGAATATGAAAAAGAAGAAGATGGTAAATGAATAGAAATGCTCATCACTTATGGCCCCTTAAGTGCTCAGAGACCAAAAGGCAAAAGAGTGGACAGTGACAAAAAAAATGTACAAAAATTCTTAATTGACTAATTCATAATATTATTGAATAGACACCAAGGACGGCATCGTAGTGGTAAATATGCCCTTTCAGTTAAGGTCCTTTTAGTGCTTAGAGACCTAAAGTTTCGTAAATGACCGTGTGCAAAAAGTTCTTGATTGACTAGTCCTTGATAAGGATGAATAGCCAATTGTATTCTATATTTATTTTAGTGATGTACATAATGTCAATTTAGTCTCTTGATGTTTTTTATTCCTCATTTCCTTCTGTCAGTATCCACTGTGGCACTGTGGAATACCAATAGTTAATAGAATTTTAGGAAGCGCGTTTGTAGTAGAAAAAGATAACATATACACTATCATATAAGAAATAACTGGTTAATTATTGTTTTTTTTGGTTAGAATATTGAGATGCATAGAATTTTGTAAAGGATAATAGAGAGACTTGTGCTGACTTCTGGTATGTTTTAATTCATAAATTGCAAGTTGTAGGCGGCTTTTTTTGAGGATGAAGATAGCTGCAGAATTTTTTTTTTTAATGTCACGTGGACACACAGAATCATAATTCTGTAGGTAAACTAAATAATCTGACTAATAAAAAAATGATTATTGCCCTTTGTTGTTTTTTAGCTAACTATTTTTCTTTTAATTTCTGTGATTTGCAATGATGTATATAAGGGCCTTAAAAACATCAATCGTTAACGTTGTACCAATTGCCTTTATGTGCCTGCAATATATGTTTGAACATATGCTGGAGTACTATCTCATACATGTTGGTCTGTTAAAAAGGTTCTCCTTTTTGCCTATTTATTTTTGAAGTAGATAATGTAAGAAGTACCAAATTAGCTTAGCTAATGGCTTCTTTGTGTTTTTAGAGGGAAATTTATATGAAAACCACAAAACTAAACAAGACCGTAGCGGAAACTGAATCCATATTTTACAGAAGTCTTTATCTAGGGGCAAGGAATGCACATCTGAACAAATCATTTCGTTTGGAGTAAAGAAGGTCTGTAAAATCATGTGGAAGAATGGATACACAAAGCTGAAATATTTTGCTGAAATGGGTGAAAAATTACACAAACATAATAAGCATTTTCTATATTATACCAATATTGATAAAAAAAATTTGCATAGGTAACCCATTATTTAGTAGAGAGAATTAATACAAACAATTGAGGGCTAACACCTTGAATAAAAGAGGTTCATCCGCCTGTGGTGTGATCTTCTCTGCGCATTAACTTTTATAGTGGACTCCTGGACATGCTGCTTATGAAATTTAGGAGTTCATGATTCAATCTCATATTTATTCACTGCTGTAGTTGGAAGTTATCTTTAAGTTATAAAGTAGAGGGAACAACTATAAACTTAAATTGAAGGGAGGAAGATGACTGCAAGATGCATGAGTGTTCACAAGTCCCATTCATTTTCCACAATCTTAGTGTGCTTCTTCTTTTTCTCTCTAATAGCAGAAACAAATGATTTTGGCATGTTTGTTAAGATTAAGTTCTCAAAACTCTGTATCTGTAGCAGGGTAACAGGAACCTCCTCTAGTTCTTTGCAACACCTAATTTCTAGGGTATGTAGATTCTGCATTGTTCCTTCATCCACACTAAAGATTTTTAGCTTCTCCAGCTTCCATAGCTTAAGAACTCGGAGGGCAAGAAACCCATTTTTGGGACAATGCATTTTTTGTCCAACATAGGATGCAGCTAAGAGCCTTAGGACCAACAAGTTCGGCAGCTGAGATAGTGTTGGCATGGGATCTTTGTCTAGCTGTGAGATTGATAGTGTTAGGACTTTGAGTCCAATTGGGAGCTGGTACCAACCAAGAGATTCACGTAAATGTCCTAGTAAGTATAGTTGAGAGAGATTCTGGAGATGTGTAAAAGGTTTAATAATGAGCTCTGAAGGCCGGCCCATTTTGTCCTTGGACCTTAACCTTAGAGATTGAAGGCTAGACAGCAATGAAATCCATGCACCGATTTCTTCGTAGGTGGACAATTGGCTTGTTGTGGTGGTGGTGGTCATGGTTGTTATTGTTGAGGATGCTTGTCTTGTTAGATCAAGCTTCCTAATGTTGGTCATTCTGCTCAAACTCGAACCAATCTTTCGTGCAATATTTTCATCTACAAACAAACCCCATAGGGTGTGAAGTTGGCTTGGACCTCTATGTTTGTTTGATTGAGCAGATATGTCTAGACGAGCTCCGTTCAGACAAAGATGATGAAGATGCTTCATGTTCCAAATAGAACTTGGGAGAGTGGTGATATGTGTATGCTTGATGTCCAGTGTTTCAAGGTAGAGGAGATCACCAAGTGAAGAAGGAAGAGTGTCCAAGAAAGTCCATCTCAAGCCTAGATATCTCAAGTGAAATAGGTTCCCCAGATTCTCTGGCAGTCGTGGTCGATAAACTCCTTCCAAATCGAGCACCTTGAGTAAGCCAAACCCTCTGGCTCCAATGATTTTTTCTAAAAATCTTCCCACTTCTTCTGCAGGCATATCTTTCTTTCGGCCATTGAAGGATATGTATGATTGTAGATTCTGGTTGAAGTCTTTTGACTTGGAGTACTCCTTGATATTAGTGTATTCAACCAACCGACGAATTTTGAATCGATGTTCTGCTGTTGCATTTAAATGTCTGTCCGGCTTCTGGTGGAGGTGGAAGAGGCCTAATTCTACAGCCCTTGGCAAGAAGATGTCATGTAGTAGTCCGATCATTCGGCATTTTTTGGGACTTCCATCAGATCTCCTTTTTGTAATTTCTACCATGTTTCTCTTCACAAGCTCTTCCAGATATCCCTCCACTATGTCCTCTGGAATAATGTCTCTCAACAGCTTCACAAATCCCTCAGCTAGCCACAGGCGAAATAACCTTCTGACAGGTATTTCAAATCCTCTTCGAAAGAGTGCTAAATAAAGAAAGCATGGCTTTAAGTGGATTGGAATATCATTGTAACAGAAGTTTACAAGATCAAATGATGGGGATTTGGTAGCAAAATCTTGTTGCTCAAAAACACTCGTCCAAGCTTTGTAGGTAGGTTTTCTTGCGGATAGCAAACCAGCAAGCATTGCGATCCGCAGGAGTGTTCCTTTGCAGCTTTCTGCTATCTTGATTTTCAAAGCCTCTATGCTATCTGGTGAGAACGGGATTTCCTCTTTACCCCATATTTTACTAATGAAAAATTTGAAGCCGTCCTCCATATCTAGAGGCTTGAAGTGATAACGGCTTGATACATCTTCAAATGAAGCGGCATGTTCATCAGAGGTGGTGATCACCACTCTACTTCCATTTCTTGCATCCGGTAAAGCCCTTTTTAGTTGTATCAAGAGATCAAGACTTTTGACATCATTGATGACTATCAGGTAATTTCCAACCGACAAGAAGTTGTTCAACCGCACTATCAGGTCCTCATCTTTTAGTTTCTCTTTGCCCTGCATGCTGGTTACCTGTTGCAGTATCGCCATTAAAAGATGTCTAATTGACCATTTAGTTTGCACGACAACTAGAGAACGACATGCAAACTTCTTCTTCACTTCTAATTTGTTGTATATCTTCTTGACATGAGCTGTTTTACCTATGCCATCCTCTCCATAGACAAATAATTTCAAGTGGTTCGTTATCACTGGTTATCTGTCTCATCAACTTGTCTACATCTTTCTTGAATATGGCTTTTTCTCTCTTTGGTGGATCAAAAGAATTACTCTTTTGCCGTGGTTGTTCGTGCTGACGTCTTGTTTGAGGATCTCGGTTCTGTGCCAGAGCCAATGAGGGGATGCCATCTTCCCATTTTTGAATTTCTTTGCTGATTCTATTCAACCTAGATTTCAGACGGGACAGGTTTTCACAACAGTCCATCTCTTCTGGAACTTCCCTGCAAAGCTTGAACTCGTTTGCAATGACGAAACTATGCTTCTTGAAAAAACCCATTCTATTCAAACGGGTTTCTGCGAGGGCGAAAGTTTCTATGGCATCAACTACACGGTAGGCTTTGCTTAAAGACTGCATCACCCAGTCTGTAACAACCTTGTTTGTTTGCTCTTGGTGCTCCGCATGATTTAAAATCCTTTGCATATCCCTAAGTTTTACCATAATGCTTTCTACTTCATCTATAACCTTTTCGAAGGTTTGTGATTCCTCGGTTATTAGGTTTGTGAGTTTGTGTATTACCACAGACACGACTACCTCAACAGCCATTTCTCTTTCTTTCTCTCTATGCAAAAGTAATAAGAAATTGTTAGATGTATCTACAAGAAGTTTCTCTCTCTTGTAGATACAAGGGTGAAGTTTGGGTGGCCAAGACTTGTATGTGTTTTATCTCTTGGTAAAGAAACACGCTGTGAACAGGCAGTTCATGCTTATCTTTCATAAGGTCCAGTCCTAAGCGCGTCAAGACCATATTGTTGGTCAATGAAAGATCATTTACAAGATCACAATAGAAGAATTAAGAATAGGCTGCTTAGTTTGAGGCCTACCATCTCTTGCTGAATAAATAAACAACTATTATCATTGACTTTGGGTCTTAATTAATTACCAATAACTTGAAAACCGTCCTTACCCCTCCCCTACACAGGAAGAGTTGCACATTTTTTTACATTGTAAAAAAATCTGAAGTCGCAGGTAGGTTTTGTCAAATGAAAGATTGATCCCACACTTCCGTGTCGAAACAAATGCGATGCTACCTTTCCTTTTGTCAAGATCTACCGTTAATCACCAATAACCAACACATTTACCCTAGGCCATTAAACTACATGTCTTCACATCTGCAGAGATATAATTAAATTTTTGGTTAAACTGAAAAAATAAACAATTACAACAATACAACAATACAACAACACATAAAATACAGTTAACCAATCAACCGGGTTTACATCTGCATTTTGTTGCAGGCGTGTTTTCTTGGTGATGCAGACAATGTTATATGTATATCACTGTCATGTGGAGACACCGAGGATGATCCTATATCTCTCCAGGTAAAGCAAATGCTTCCTTGAAAGTTCATACTGTTAGTTATTAATTTATTATATTCTATCGTCGTCATTGTTACATTATAAATTGATGCGATCTATCTTAGCTAACAAGATTATTGTTTCTTGTGATAATGTAAGGATAACATATAGTTTGACTAATATTCATTTAAATGGCCTCTAGTAATAATCAGTGATTGTTTTCTCTTTTACATTTTGTGGATTCTTCTTCTTAGGTATTAACTCAACAACTTTATTCATTGCATCCTTTTTTATAAAATTTGGTTAAAGAGTCAGATGGGCCTATACAAGTTGGAATGTATTCAACATCCATTGTACATGTTGTTAAACTAAACTCATGTTGCAAAGTACAACCAGTTCATGCATGATTTGGATGTCTGTGGCCAAAACCTTGTGCAACCAACCAATAATTTTGGCGAAGAAAGAAAATCAAGTATATTATAAATATTCAGCTTTGCAGCCAACCATTTCATTCTGCAAAGTTTAACTAGTATGGAATCTCTGGAATCACCCTAGGGGCTGTGCTTTACTAAAATCTAATTGCATGGTTGTTTTTCTAAAAGCCGAAAGTATGGTCTGGATGGGAACTCACCCTTGGAGTAACTCTAGGAATCCAGATCCCCCTTTTGGAACTTCTTTGGTTCAGTGAGAACTTAATGAGTTCTATATTAGTACACTGAACCAAAACTAACATCTTACCTTTTTTCAAGAATTTAAGCTAAAGTTTTGGAGGAGAAGTGAATGGCATGTAACTCCAGTTAATTGAGTTGGTCAGCTGGTTTGTTGAGTATTCAGAACACAATAGATAACTTACTGGTTGCCCCTTGGAATTTTGAAAGGGTAGCTAGGTTTATCACCCCTTCTGCCTGTGTGCACATTAAATTCAGTAATTAAAAAATGTCATTTATGTCATTTAGTTGTATATTTATATCTGAGTGAATAGTAGATTACATCTCGTGCCCCAGCACCACTAACACGAACACAAACACCAACACCAATGTCAGTGACTTATGGCACCACTCGTTAATATGGACAGCACAAGATTGTGGAGATAACTCCTGAACCCAAAACAGAAAGACCCAATGCTTTTTTTTGAAGAAAAATATCGCGAGGCTAATCATGTGTAATATAAAAATCTAATACATTGTTGCATAGCATCGCAACAAGGCACTTAAGTTGTTTGCCACATGAAAAGAAAATATTGGGGATCTACAATGTACAGTACGGTACCATTATGAATATGTGAGGTAACAACAAAAAGAAGGAACCATATTGTTACAATGAAAACTCTCTAGGTAACAGCCAACTTAACTCTTCCATGACCTTCTATAATTTTAAAGTGTTCAGTGATGCCAAGATGTGCCATCAGAAGCCAGACATGAGTAAGAAGCTCTCCACCCTTTTCAAGCTGTTGAGCATGGTCAAATCCTCTGCATTGACTAGCTGCATAACCAAGAATTTCAACCCACACATCACCAACCATCTTCCACATCTTTCCAGGATCACCCATCTCGTTAAGCGAAGCTGCAAGCTTGCAAGCCTCAAACAGTACTGACTTACTTCTATCTCCCTTCACCGTTGATGGAAAGACTTTGGTGCTCACTTGCCCTAACATCTCATAGGCCTCAAGCTTACTTGCGCTGTTTTTCTCTTCGAAAAATACCAGGGCCTCTGCACATGTGTCTCTGAACCTAATTATTCCAATCCCTATAGGCAACATGAAAGGACACATGACCAGGATGTATAGCATATAGTCTGCTAATTGCTTGCTATGTATCATGTGAAGATCCCATTCTTGTATGACTTCCTTACCATTTGAATCTTTCTCTCTTTTACTTTTGTCAAGGTTATAGCATAGATCAGTGGCAATATGCCAAATGAGAATGCTATTGTCGAATTCCACATCGACTGCCCATTTGAATGCGCCATAACTTTTGTGGGTTTGTAGGGAAACAGCTCCGCGACAGGTGAACAACATCTTAAGATCCAGCTCCGTGTCAGTAGATTTTTCCCTAAAATGCTTAAAAATAAACAACTTCAGCTCAGGAGTTATGTCAAGATGTTTCAACTGGCGAAAATTCTCCCATTTTCCCAATAAGTTCTTAAGCATTCTATGCAATGGGATGAACCTCGAGATTTTTTGAAAAGCTGATTTCTGGTTGAGGCAATAATCTAACAAGCTGTACTGATACATAGAATTTGACCATCTTTTTTTTTCCTGATCAGATTGGAGTGACGAGACCAAGCGGAAAAATATTGGAATCTTGGAAGAATGTTCACTAAACCATAGATTTGCCCAGTCAGATGATAGGAGTGATCTGGCTGCATACACTTCTAGCAAAATAGCACCTATGAGCAATATGTAACTAACCACAACATCAAAGAAAAGATGATCATGTGTACCAATTCCTATGGTTATAAAGAAAATCAAAAGCACAGAAAGTGTGATGAAGGAAGTCATAAGACGGAAAAATAAACCGAAAGGAGTATATATGATGGGTGCTTTGGTGTACAATACATCGTATGCAAATCCAAGTTCAACTTCAATCACCTCAAATGCGGTCTTGCATTCCTGTTTCTCAAAAAAAGCTTGGCTCTCATCTCACGGGTGAAAGCCAAGGATGAGATCCACAAAAAGACGCTTGAACTTCAAAGTTTCAAAGAAGTAATCCGCTATTTGCAGAATTCTTCTCGCATCAGGATCAGGTGTAGATGGAGTATTTGTGGTGTTCTCAACATCATGTCCGGGGGATTGTCCTTCTTCCACTTGTGCAGCGGTAACATAGTACCCCTCTGCCTCTTTTAAGCAGAATTCCTCCATGAAGTTGGCGTAACTTGGGCCTGGATCCCTGTCCGTGAGAACTGAATCCCGAAACTGGTCTCTGTTGGCAGACATCAGGACCCATGTTCTCTCACCATACTTGATGATGCCACACAGAAGCATAGGGATGGTGAGGAAGGAGAGAAGAGCGTCTTCCCATGCCAGAAGAGTGATGTAGATAGCTGCAGCTGTTTGGACTAGAAGTCCAAGCAAATGTCTTAACCATAATTCATTATCAGCCAACGCATAAGCAGTGATGGTGTCAGGTCCACCTAGGTGGAGCAACAGAAATGGCGCCCAGAATGCCATCAGTGTTAGATCTCCAAACTCTTTATTGGTGTTACCAGAGCTGCCAAAATTTCCTTGTCGGTCAACAAGGAGGCCAAGGGCAGCTGTAGCTATCCAATCAGCCAACAAGTAGGCACACCATATAAAAATTCTGATCCTTCTCTTGGCAATATACTTTCTTCCGTTACCGCTGAAGATTAGTGATATTTGCAGTGCAAGGCTGATTAGTACCAATCCTCTTAGCTCCCATTTGTTCCATTCTTTCCTCACAGGATTTGGAAAGACCTCAACCAGTCTCCTTTTTTGGTCAACAAGGATCAAACTGCTAAGAACTGTCCAGAAATAGGTAAGACTATTAGACTACAAACTTGACATAAATAGCGAAGCAAATGAATTGAGCATATGATTTTGAATACAAATTAACTTACTCTTGAGCACCATTGTTGGTACTTTTTAGACTCTGAAGTTTAACGTTGCTCGGGTGAAATTGGTCCTGTGAATTTGAAGTTAGATGCAGGCTCACAAGTTGACCTGCAAGCTGTCTGGTCTTCGTTTGATCTATCACCATCCATCCTTTATAAAGTCATTCCATAAAATTGATTCTTAACATGGCACCATTAGTACCTATTTTATTCTTTATAATATATTTAGAACTAATTTATTTATTGCTGATACATTCCCTCTTTATTTAATTATCATCCTTTGACAACGTGTTAAGATAAGTTATTCAGTTTTGTTTAAATTTGTTTTTTAAACAAAGAATATGACAAGTGTTTTTTGGTGGTGGCCTCTTTAGAGATGGAAGGGACAAGATATAATCTTCAATTGGCTTTCTTGATCGGATCTCAAGCTCAAGTTACAAGATGTTTGTAAAGAGAGGTCAAACTCAATGTAGACTATTCCTCAAAGCCTAAGACACATTATTAACATCTAAAGTTCTATTAAAAAATTAATTCTATGGATGGTAAAAAGGTTTTGGAAGAGTATTCATGTGCTTAGACTTCTAGGATAATCTTGCAGTAAAATTTCATTTTCAGTTCATCACATTAACCCAACACTCTCTCCCTTAATGTAATTCCAGATTCCAAGGGAAACTCTTTGCTGAGACATGTTCTTGACGATGCTTCGGTAAATATGCCTCATCTTGTTCTTTTGGTTTATAGAAGTCTAATTTAAGTTCTCCATCGCCGAGTTTGCCTATGGTAAGCACGGTTATTTGCCATAGAGATAGCTAACTTGTTAAGTTCCATCCTACTTTGGACTAAAATCATTTTAAATTCTGGAGAGCCAATTACTTAATAAGTGGCTAGTGTTCCTGAGATATGTTCTTCAGCCAAATGTATAGAAATTGGTTTAAGTTCTGTTACAAATCAAGTGTGTTTTGGGTGTAATCTGCTTCTTTTTTATTTTTATTTTTAAAATCTTACTAATACAACTGAAGATAATTATGGGTTTGTAGAAAATGAATATAGTTGAAGCTTAACTAGATGATGGTAAATGGATCCACTTAAGGCCCTTTGAGTGCTTAGAAACCAAAAGACTGGAAAATGGACAAAAAGTCTTTCACTGATAAACCATTGAGATTAATGGATAACCAAGAGAGATAAATGTGTAATTTTTTCACAGTTTTATTCGTGTTTGTTAATATCTATTGTCAACTACCATTAAGAGACTTTTAGGAGGCACATTTGGGTTGTAAAAGAAAAAAATTACTCGAAAAATAAGATATTATAGGCACTAAAATCTTCTTAAATTAAATTATGAGCAACATCATTTAAATGACACCCTTCAACATTAGAAGTCTACACAAACAAAACAATACGCTATTATTTTCTTTGTTTACAGATATTGGTCAGATAGAAATGCAAATGAGAAAGAACTCATAGTAGAGAGCATAAATACAAACATTTGAGTACTGATACCTTATATAAAATAGGTTACCCGAAAATAGCGTATTGTTCCTTCAGTTTAGCTATAAACCTTTAACGGTACTTATAGCATTATTATTTCAGAAATACAGGAGTTCTGGATATAATGTCTCCAACCAGTCTAGACTGTCAGAGGATTGTGGTTCTTATGACACATCAAAGTTGTTTGCTTTTCAGGGTCAAAGCTATCATTCAGTTATAACATAGAGGAGCAGCAATAAACATAATAACAGTAGAAAGTAGAAATATGACTGCAAAATTGTAAATTTTTTTAACAGGGGCCAAGAGAGACAATTGTTGGGTTAACTAGATGCTAAATTATGCAGAAGTTCTATTCGTTTTCTACAATCTTAGTGTGCTTCTTCTTTTTCTTTCTAATAGCAGAAACAAATGACTTTGGCATGTTTGTCAAGATCAAGTTATCAAAACTTTGTATCTGTAGCAAGGTTACAGGAAGCTCCGTTAGCTCTCTACAGCTCCTGATTTCTAAGGTATGTAGATTCTGCATTGCTCCTTCATGTACTGTCAGAATTTTTAGCTTTTCCAGTTTCCATACCTTAAGAACTCTAAGGGCAGGGAATCCATTTTCGGGACAATGCATTTCTTCTCCCACATAGGAAGCAGCTAAAAGCCTCAGGACCATCAAGTTTGGCAGCTGAGATAGTGTTACCATGGGATCTTCGTGTAGCTTTGAAACTGATAAAGTTAGGATTTTAAGTCCAGGTGGCATTTGGTACCAAGAAAGACATTCCCGTAAATGTCCTAGCAAGTATAGTTGAGAGAGATTCCCAAGACTTGAAAATGGTTTAATAATGAGCTCTGACGGCCGACCCATTTTATCCTTTGACCTTAATCTTAGAGATTGAAGGCTAGATAGTTTTGAAATCCACAACCCAATTTCTTCGTAGGAGGATGACTGACTTGTTGCTGTAGTTGTGGTAGTTGTTGCTGTTGTGATGGTAGTTGTTATTACTGTTGAGGAAGACTGTCTTGTGAGATCTAGTTTTCGAAGGTTGGTCATTCTGCTGAGAGTCAAACCAATCTTTCTTGCAATCTTCTCATCTACAAATAAACCCCATAGAGTCTGGAGCTGGCTTAGTGCTTTATGTTTGGTTGCTTGCGCATGTATGTCTAGGCGAGCTCCGTTCAGACAAAGATGACGAAGATGCTTCATGTTCCATATAGAACTTGGGAGAGTGGTTATATGTGTATGCTTAATGTCCAGTGTTTCAAGGTAGATCAGGCTACCAAGTGATGATGGAAGACTGTCTAAGAAAGTCCATCTCAAGCCTAAATACCTCAAGTGAAATAGGTTTCCAAGATTCTCTGGTAACCGTGGGCAATAAACACCCTCCAAATCAAGCACCCTTAGTAATCCAAAGCCTCTGCTTCCAATGATTCTATCTAAAAATGTCCCTACTTCTTCTGCAGGCATATCTTTCTTTCTGCCATTAAAAGATATGTAGGACTTTAGGTGCCGGTTTCCAGCTTTTGAAACTGGACAGGTCTTGATATTGGTGTATTCAACCACCCTACGAACTCCAAATCTTGATTCTGATGCTACATTTGAATTTTCATCAGACTTCTGATGGAGGTGAAAGAGACCTATTTCTATTGCCCTGGGCAAGAAGATGTCATGTAGGGAACCAATCATTCGGCATTTTTTGGGACTCTCATCGGATCGTCTTTTTGAAATTTCCACCATGTTCCTCTTCACAAGCTCTTCCAGATATCTCTCCACTATATCCTCCAGAATAAGTCCTTCTGATGGCTCCACAAAACCCTCAGCTAACCACAACCGGAACAACCTTCTCACAGGTATTTCAAATCCTTTCCGGAAGAG
This sequence comes from Chrysanthemum lavandulifolium, assembly GCA_022545495.1. NCBI lineage: Eukaryota > Viridiplantae > Streptophyta > Magnoliopsida > Asterales > Asteraceae > Chrysanthemum > Chrysanthemum lavandulifolium. Next base: position 990,051 of record JAHFWF010000066.1, on the reverse strand, counting down.
CCCCAAATAGAGAAAACAGGGCTTCAAGTGGAGTGGAAGATCATTATAACAGAAGGATAAAATATCAAATGATGGGGATTTGGTAGCAAAACTATGTTGCTGAAAAACACTCGACCAGTCTTCATAATCCATTTTCCTTGTTGATAGCAAACCAGCAAGCATTGCAATCCTCAGGGGTGTTCCTTTGCAGCTTTCTGCTATTTTGTTCTTCAAATCCTCCATGGTTTCGCTTGAGAACGGGTTTCCTTTTGGACCCCACATCTTTCTACTGAAAATCTTTAAGCCGTCCTCCATGTCTAGAGGCTTGAAGTGATAACGGCTTGATGCATCAGCAAATGAAGCAGCTTCTACATCCGCAGTTGTGATCACCACCCTACTTCCATTGTATGCATCGGGTAAGGCACCTCTTAGTTTTTTTAATAGATCAAGATTCATAATATCATTGATGACTATCAAGTACTTTTGACCCTTTAAGAACCCATGAAGCCTCCCTATCAAGTCCTCATCTTTGAGTTTCTCTTTACCCTTCAAGCTGGTAACTTGTTGCATTATAGCCATAACAAGGTTTCTAACTGACCACTTTGTTTGCACGAATACCATAGCATTACATTCAAACTTCTTCTTGACCTCTAACTTGTTGTAGATTGTCTTGACATGAGCTGCTTTCCCTATACCAACCTCACTAAATACCGAGATGATTTGAAGTGGTTTGCTATTGCTGGTCAACTGCTTCACCAGCTTCTCAACATCTTTCTTGAAGATCGTTTCTTCTTTCTTTGGTGCATAATAAGTATAACGCTCTTGCCATGCATGTTCAATCCGACGAGTTGTACTGGAACCCGGTTGCCGTGCCGAAGCCAATGCGGGTATACTATTATTCCACTCTTGTATCTCTTTGCTGAATCCTCTAATTATAGCTTTCAGTCTGTAAACATCATCAGAATAGTCCATCTCATCAGGAACTTCTCTGCAAAGCTTTAACTCGTTTGCCATGACAAGAATATGCTTCTTGACAAAACTCATTTTTTTCAAACGGGTTTGTGAGACGGCGAAAGATTCTATAGCGTCTTCCAGAATGTAGACTTTACCTAGAAACTGAACCACCCGATCGTGAAGTACCTTGTTACTTTCTGCAAGATTTAAAATGTTCTGCATTTCCTTAAGCTCCACCATAACAACCTTTTCTACCTCATCTTTAAGTCCTTTAACCTTTTCAAAAGTTTCCGGTTCTTCGGTTAGTAAGTTTGTTAGTTTTCGTATGACCACAGAGACAACAGCTTCAACAGCCATTGCTCTGTCTCTAGAAAGAAAAAAAATTTAAGATGAGTAATGGTCTAATGGAAAAGAATGCTACATTGTGGAAGAAAAAAAAAAATATAGAAAATTATTTGCTCGGCTTGGGGCCTACCATGTGCCCGACTATAAAAATAAGTCTTGATCTGTGGTTATTGACTTGGGTCATTATTTAATCATATTTTATTTTCTTACGTGAAGGAATCCTATATGTACCTACTGCAGTTGTGCATTTGAATGCATTCACATAGATCAATCACTAATATATTTGTATGGAAGACTTTTTATTAGAATTATAATAAGTCTGTACAGAGACTTGTTCAAGGATAGCTGGGTAACCCTCCCTCTTTCCACTCATGGAGTTAAATGGTAAACGTTGCATTTACTTCTAGTAGTTATACCTTTCGATTGGGTTAATGGTCGATGGACAAAAGAGGGCTTAGTGTGATTAGATCAGATAGTCCGTCCATTTAAAGCTTGCAAGCTCGTCGTGTAGGTGCTGTGTGGTCTTAGCCTGTTTTGTTTTTCTAGCTTTTTACCAACTCTTGGTGTCGATAATAGATCTTCGTTGTTAAAAGAATAAAATTAAACAAAGTGGTTGAAATCTTCTCGTTAAGCAACAGTCATACTTTAAAATGTATAATTTATAAAATAAAATAAAAAATATTATTAGATGCTATGATGATTTATTAATGGTTCAACCAAAAAGTAATTAAAGACAGTTCTAGATTGGGAAGGTGGGGTTTTTGGGACGTGCAAGGATGATCCTACCTTTGTCCAGGTCAAACAAATATTTTTAATTATTTATGTCTTTCTGTCAAGATCTGCTGTCAATAAAAAATACTACACTAATACATTATTTCTACTGCATTAACTGAACCATGTTATTTTAGGATACGGTGCGACACCGAGTACCGTGTAATTAGAATTTTCAAGAAAGCCATATTTTTCGAGTATAAGCTTTTCTTAACAACAATTTTACGAAAATTTTATATTGAAATTAACTTTACACAATAGCCAACCATTATATAAAAAAATATATTAAGTTTGATAAAAACATATATTGTAGTAGACCACATCATTATTTTGAAAACCCGACATAATATCAATCGCCCACTTAACGTGTTCATCATTTTTAAAAATAGACCACATCATTATTTTATCTAAAAAGACATATATAAATGAATTTTGGGCACATAATGATTGTTGGTAATTCTAACTTGTTATCATATACGTAGTAGTTACTTAGAAAACAAAAGTATTATACTAAAATTTGTTTTGTTACTATTGGGCCTAAGAAATAAACGAAAGATATATTGAATTTTGAGCTTGTATTTTTTTTAAGCTTATACATGAATATTAGGCTTAATATGTTTTCCTTATCATCGTGTAAATCAAATCATCCTTATCAATTCTCTCCCTCTAAGCCGCTGCATAATGACGTCTCCGGTTCTATCTTTGAACTTCTCTTGTTCTTTTGGTTTGAAAATTTGTTGTTATTGATTTCTAAAACTACCGAGTCTTTTTTATCATCTATGTTACTCTTCATCTCTAATAAAAAGGTTAAGGTAATAAGTTATCATCTCTTATAAAATTTATCTTGGATGCATGAGTTTTGTTGATGTTATAATATATAGGTGAAGTCTAAAGATACGCAACAAACGTTTTCAAAAAGAACGAAATACGTAACAAACTAAATCTATTACTTGTATCGCTAAAAAACTTTCAAATTTTGAACAATATACGCAATATTGACCAATTTGTGACCTGTTTAACCGGTTACCACTTAGAAAAGTTACAGTAATCTACTGTGGTTTGAGTTGACTTTCACCTGTTTAACCGTTTATACACGTTTTCGTCCATTTTTGCACGTTTTCGTTTGTTTTTAAACATTTTTTGTACGTTTTCGTCTGTTTTTATACGTTTTCGCCTGTTTTCTTACGTTTTTGTTCGTTTTTATAGCTTTCGTTCACATTTAGTTCCTTTTTGCATATTTTCGTCCGTTTTTACACGCTTTCGTTCATTTTTGCACGTTTTCATCCGTTTTTGCACGTTTTTACACGTTTTCATCCGTTTTTACATGTTTTCTTCCATTTTTGCATGCTTTCGTCTGTTTTTATATGTTTTCGTTTGTTTTTATACGTTTTCGCCTGTTTTCTTATGTTTTTGTCTGTTTTTATTCGTTTTCATTCATTTTTTAAACATTTTCTACGTTTCATCCATTTTTATATGTTTTCATTCGATTTCTTATGTTTTCGCCCGTTTTCATTCGTTTTCGTTCGTTTTTACACGTTTTCATCCGTTTTTACACATGTTCGACCATTTTAACACGTTTTCGTCCGTTTTACATGTTTTTGTCCATTCTTACACATTTTATTCCGTTTTTACACATTTTTGTTCATTTTATACATGGTTTGATATGTTTTTACACGTTTTATGCGTACGGATAAAAACATTAAATAGTAAAAAAATGTGCAAAACCGCACAAAACGTACAAAAACGTAAAAAAACAAATAAAAACGGATGAATACGTGTATAAATGTATGAAATCGGATGAAAACATGTAAAAAAGACGAAAACATGTAAAAACGAACAAAAACGTGTAACAACGGACGAAAACGTGCAAAAACGAACGAAAACGTTAAAAAAACGGACGAAAACGTATAAAAATGGACTAAAAGGCATAAAATCGGAATAAAATGTAAGAAAACTTACTAAAACAGATGAAAATGTATAAAAACGGATGAAAACGGTTAAAAATGAACGAAAACGTATAAAAACGGACAAAAACGTACAAAAACGGATGAAAACGTGCAAAAACGGTCGAAAACGTGTAAAAACAGATGAAAACATGCTAAAACGAACGAAAGCGTGTAAAAACGAACGAAAACGTGCAAAAACGAACGAAAACGTGTAAAAATGGACTAAATGTGAAAGTCAATACAAACCACAGGGACCATTAGTGTAACTTTTCTAAGTGAAAAAAAGTCAAGGGATGACAAGTGAAAGTCAACGCAAACCACAAGGACCATTACTGTAAACATGTCACAAACCGGTCAATATAGCGTAATATTGTTCAAAATTTGAAAGTATTTTAGCGATACAAGTAATAGATTTAGTTGGTTACGTATTTCGTTCTTTTTGAGAAACTTTGTTGCGTATCTTTAGACTTCACCGTAATATATATATTATAAAGTTTTAAACTTCTCATTTTTTTTTCATTGCTCGTTTATTTTTGTGTTTTTATTGTTTAGGATTAAAAAAAAGAGTGTAACTGCAATTAATATGAATATGTATCCAACGGGATAATCATGTTAGGCCAATATAATCAGATTAGCTAGCAAATGTATAATAAGTGCCTCCAAAGTAATCGAGTGCTACTCTTCTTTTAAATCTCTTTGAGGTACGTGCTATTACCATTGTATGAGTTATTTATTTTGTGTCAAAAAATTTCTACGATTTGTAATTAAAGTTGTTCATCTCAATGACATACGTGATGGGACTTGCGCATTTGACATAGCTATACGTGTTTTAAGATGCGTGTTTTTTTTAAGTGTTTGGCTTATTGAATTTTAACAATAGATGATTAGTAGCTTGATTAGATTGTACAATATGGTAAAATGGTTGTATATTTGAGTGAGAGGGTGATTTAATTAGTGTATTAATTGTATGTGTTAATGTATTTGTTCTTTAAATAGTTGTAAATAGTGCTTTACTACTTGTAATGCTTAAAATGTATAGATAGACTTGTATTGATTTAATAGCAAAAGTACTATTCTTTCCATTATAAGCAAGTGTTGCATCTTAATTTTTTAAGCCTTCCATTATAAGCAAGTCCCAAATGCTTTATAAGGTAGCATAGATACTTATGGGATAGATGCTTTAGTGCCTTTATCGTGCATATGAAATTGATAATCGTATACTCTAATTGTTAATTATAAGACAAAGATGCTTGTTTTGGTTATATTAATTCTGTAGTATTGCTGAATGTCCTGTGCTGACTTGTAGTTTGTTCATAAATTTGTTAGACAGTCAATATTTTGGAATTGCAGAGTAGTAAATAGTCAAGTAATATTAGTGTAAATTCCTTCTAAATATGGTAACAAAATGAAGATGTGAACTAACAACAAGAAGTAGACGCATGGATTTCATTAGACTTGCTAGGTAACAGCCAGCTTAACTCGACCATGACCTTCTTTGATCTTAAAGTGTTCAGTGATGCCAAGATGTGCCATCAAAAGCCATACATGAGTAAGAAGCTCACCACCCTTCTCAAGCTGTTGAGCATGGTCAAATCCTCTGCACTGACTAGCTGCATAACCAAGAATTTCCACCCACACATCACCCACCATCTTCCACATCTTTCCAGTATCACCCATCTCGTTTAGTGAAGCTGCAAGTTTACAAGCCTCAAACAATACTGATTTACTCCTATCCCCCTTCACTGTTGCTGGAAAGACTTCAGTACTCACTTGTCCCAGCATTTCATATGCCTCAATTTTACTTGCACTACTTCTCTCTTCGAAAAATACAAGGGCCTCTGCACAGGTGTCTCGGAATCTAATCATTCCAATTCCAATGGGCAACATGAAAGGACACATGACTAAAATATATAACATATAGTCCGCTAATTGCTTGCTGTGTGTCATGTGCTGATCCCATTCTTGTTTGGTTTCATCACCGTCCGAAATTTTGCTTCTTTTAGACTTTTCCAGGTTGTAGCAGAGATCAGTGGCAATATGCCATATGAGAATGCTATGGTCAAATTCCACGTCAACTGTCCATTTAAATGTGCCATAACTTTTGTGGGTATGTAGGGAAACACCTCCTCGACACGTGAACAAGATCTTAATGTCCAATTCCGTGTCGATAGATTTATCCCTGAAATGCTTAAAGATAAAAGACTTCAGCTCAGTTGATACATTAAGATGTTTCAACTGGCGGATACTCACCCATTTTTCCCATAAATTCTCGATTCTTCTATGCAAAGGAATGAACCTCGATATTTTTTGTAAAGCTGAGGATTTCTGGTTGAGGCAAAAATCTAACAAACTGTATTGATACATAGAATTAGACCATCTTTTTGTTTTTCTAACAGATTGTGGTGAGGAGACTAGGCGGGAAAACACTGGAATCTTGGAAGACTGCTGACTGTACCATAGATTTGCCCAGTCAGAGTAAAGTAAAGAAGTTGCTGCATATGCTTCTAGCAAAATAGCGCCTATCAGCAATATGCAAGTAATCACAACATCAACAAATGGATGTGCATGTGATCTCACGCCTTTAGATGCAATGAAAGTCAACAACACAAAAAGGGTGATTAAGGATGTCATTAGGCGGAAAAACAAACCAAAAGGAGTGTATATGATTGGTGCTTTAGTGTAAAACACATCATAAGCAAATCCAAGTTCAACTTCAATCACTTCAAAGGCGGTTTCATATTCTTGCTTCTCAAAGAAAAACTGACTCTCGTCTCGTGGGTGGAACCCAAGAATAAGGTCCACGAAAAGCCGCTTGAACTTTAATGTTTCAAAGAAATAATCTGCTATATGCAAGATTCTTGCATCCGCATTAGGAAAAGACGGAATAGCACCTACTGCGTGTTCAGGATCTTCACCTGGCGACTGTCCCTCTTCCACTTGAGCAGCAGTAACATAATACCCCTCTGCTTCTTTCAAACAAAATTCCTCCATGAATTTGGCATAACTCGGACCAGGATCCCGATCTGTGAGAACTGAATCCCGAAATTGGTCTCGATTGGCTGACATCAGAACCCATGTTCTCTCACCATACTTAATAATCCCACACAGAAGCATAGGTATTGTGAGGAAGGATATAAGTGTGTCGTTCCATGCCAAAAGAGTGATGTAGATAGCTGCAGCTGTTTGTACGAAAAGCCCAAGTAAGTGTCGTAACCATAATTCATTATCTGCCAATGCATAAGCAGTGATGGTGTCTGGCCCACCAAGGTGAAGCAGCAGAAATGGGGCCCAGAACGCCATCAACGTTAGGTCTCCATACTCATTTTTTATATGACCGGAGCTGCTGGAGTTTCCTTGTCGGTCAACCAGGAGACCAAGGGCTACTGTCGCGATCCAGTCTGCCATTAAGTAGGCACACCATATAAATATTCTGATCCTTCTTTTAGCAATATACTTTCTGCGGTTACCGCTACAGATTAATGCTATTTGCAGTGATAGGCTGACTAGTACCAATCCTCTTAGCTCCCATCTGTTCCATTCTTTCCTCACGGAATCTGGGAAGACCTCAACCAGTCTTCTTTTTTGGTCAACTAGGATCAAACTGCTCAAAACTGTCCAGAAATTCAGTTAAGATCTTTAAACTATAAGTATAGCAAAAAAAGATATTATGTTTATGTGTTGACTTACTGTTGAGTACCATTCTTGATAATTTCTGGGCACGCTGGCTTGGTGAAATTGGTTCTGTATGAATTGGAAGTTAGATGTAAACTCTCAAGTTGACCTGTTGGCTTTGGTCTTCCAGTGGGAAATGGCTTTGGGCCAAGGCCATCCAAATTGGTAAACTAGTAAATGCTACGTTTGCAATCTATCACTATCATATATTACAAAATCATTCATGCCAGTTTAATACTTTTGATTTGTTATTTTATATTTTTTTTCCGCACTTTCCGTTTCATAGTTTTATAATATAAACAAAATTATTACAAAAAAAAAAAAAAAAGGGTTTATTACTTGTAAAATTTGGTGAGTCCAAATAACCTATCCATATGGTCCCGCTAGTAATCTTTTATTATTTAATATATTTTAAAATTATATATTGCAGATGTTAATAAATTTGTGGTGGTCCCCACTTGAAAAAAAGGACTTATCAACCTCTTGAAGTTTCGGAATTTTCACTTCTCCCATGACCTGGTAACATTTCCAAGCAAATGGTATGGGTTAAAGAACCTGTGGTGCACTTGTGCAGATAAAGGACCAAACGGGTCAAAACCCCATCTGAGAAAAAAAAGTTTAGGTACTAAATCCGTTATACCTGACAAACTAAAATAACCATTTAAGTAATGAGGAATGCTACATCCACTCAAATTTTTCACAAAAAAATCCACACAAATGATGTGGCTATGTGTGATTAGCCTAATCAAAATGAAGAAAGAGAAATTGTTCCAAAAGCCACCAATCATACATAGTCACATCATTGTGTGGATTTTTTTGTGTAAAATTTGAGTGAATGTAGCATTCCTCTTAATTAATTCACTCAAAATTTTACCTGGAAATACATATTTAAAAAAATTACTTAGGGATTTTTGCTATTCTATTTCTGGAAACTTTTGTTTAACATAAATAATAGATATAGCTGATCTCTCTAACAGAGAAATCAATATTGTTAACTTCATCATGGTAATGTGTGTTCTTCAACATGCATTCGAGAACCATATAACTTTTCCAAGCTTGGGTATCAATTAACAAAGATTGTGCTGTTCAGGCAAATGGAAAAAAAAAAGAGTATACATCAATCAGAAAGATTCTCCAGTAATGATTGGAAAGCTACACAAACAATTCAATTTTTATATACATTTAGCATTTGGGCAGATAGAAAAGCATGTGTTATAAATATATTAGTACCAACATCAGTGAAACTGCTGATAAAAGGCTCATCTTTATTTGTGAGATGCTCCATTTTTCAGCAGCCCTACTCATTTTCAACGATCTTAGTGTGCTTTTTCTTGTTCTTTCTAGTAGCAGAAACAAACGACTTTGGCATATTCGTCAAGATCAAGTTGTCGAAACTCTGTATCTGGAACAGGATTACAGGAAGCTCCTGTAGCTCCCTACAGCATCTGATTTCCATGGTATGTAGATTCTGCATTGTTCCTCCATGTGCAATCCAGTTTTTTAGCTTTTCCAGCTTCCAAAGCTTTAGAACTTGGAGGGCAGGGAACCCGTTTGCTGGACAACACATCTCTTCTCCCACATAAGAAGCAGCTAAAAGCCTCAGGACTATTAAGCTTGGCAGCTGGGATAGTGTTGGCATGGGATCTTCTTTTAGCTTTGAGACTGATAAAGTAAGGACTTTAATTCCAGGTGGAATATTGTACCAATCCAGAGATTTGTGTAAACTACCTAGCAAGTACAGTTGAGAAAGATTCATGAGACCTGTAAACGGTTTAATAATGAGCTCTGATGGCCGACCCATTTTGTCCTTGGATCTTAATCTTAGAGAGCGTAGGCTGGACAGTGATGAAATCCACAAACCAATTTCTTCATAGGTGGATGAATGGCTCGTTGTTGTAGTGGTGGTAGTTGTTGCTGAGGTGGTGGTAATCGTTGTGATCGTTGAGGATGATTGTCTTGTCATATCAAGTTTTCGGAGGTTGGCCATCTTTCTCAAAGTCGAACCAATCTTTTTAGCTATCTTCTCATCTACAAACAAACCCAATAAAGTTTGGAGCTGGCTCGGAGCTCTACGTTTGGTTGATTGCAGAGGTATGTTTAAACGAGCTCCATTCAGACAAAGATGACGGAGATGCTTCATGTCCCATAGAGAAGTCGGGAGAGTTGTGATGTGTGTGTGCTTAATGTCCAGTGTTTCAAGATAGATCAGGGCACCAAGTGAAGAAGGAAGAGTGTCCAAAAAAGTCCATCTTAAGCCTAAATACCTCAAGTGAAATAGGTTCCCCAGAGACTCTGGTAGATGTGGTCGATAAACGCCCTCTAAATCAAGCACCTTGAGTAATCCAAACCCTCTGGCTCCAGCTATTCTTTCTAAAAAGGGCCCTACTTCTTCTGCAGGCGTATCTTTCTTTCGACCATTGAAGGATATGTAGGACTGTAGATTCTGGTTAAACCCTTTCGAAGTGGGGTAGTCCTTGATATTGATGAATTCAACCACCCGACGAACTCCAAATCGAGGTACTACTGCTGCATTTGAATCTTCATACAACTTTTGGTGGAGGTGGAAGAGCCCTATTTCTTCGGCCCTTGGCAAGAATATATCATGTAGGACTCCAATCATTCGGCATTTTTTGGGACTCTCATCGGATCTCCTCTTTGTAATTTCCACCATGTTTCTGGTCACAAGCTCCTCCAAATATCCCTCTGCGATGTCCTCCAAAATAATGCCTTCTGATGGCTTCACAAAACCCTCGGCAAGCCACAACCGAAATAACCTTCTCACCGGTATCTCAAATCCTTTCCGAAAGAGCCCTAAGTAAAGAAAACAGAGCTTCAAGTGGAGCTGAAGGTCATTGTAACAAAAAGCTAATATATCGAATGATGGGAATTTGCTAGCAAAATCATGTTGCTGAAAAACACCCAACCAATCTTCGTACATGACCTTCCTGGTTGAAAGCAATCCAGCAAGCATTGTGATCCTTATAGGCGTTCCTTTACATCTTTCTGCTATTTGTTTCTTCAGATCCTCCATGACATCACCTGGGAATGGAATTCCTTTTAGACCCCATACCTTTTTTATGAAAAACTTTAAGCCATCCTCCATGTCTAGAGGTTTGAAATGATAATGGCTCGTTGCATCTGGAAATGAAGCAACTTCTTCATCGGGGGTGGTGATCACTACCCTACTTCCATTCTTTGTATCCGGCAAGGCATCTCTTAGTTGTTTCAAGAGATGAGCACTTCTGACATCAATCACAACTAATAGGTACTTTTGACTTTTCAAGAACTCACTCAGCCTCACTATCAGGTCCTCGTCTTTTAGCTTCTCTTTGCCTTTCAAGCTGGTCACCTGCTGCAGTATAGACACCATAAGATGTCTAACCGAGCACTTTGTGGTCAAGGTTACCATCGCATGGCATGGAAACTTGTTCTTGACCTCTAATTTGTTGTAAATTGTCTTGACATGAGCTGCTTTCCCTGAGCCAACCTCTCCAAATACTGACATGATTTGTAGTGGTTTGCTACTACTGATCAACTGCTTCACCAGCTTCTCCACATCCTTCTTGAAGATGGTTTCTTCTTTCTTTGGTGCATAATAAGCATCACTCTCTTGCCATGGTTGCTCATGTCGATGCGTTGTATGAGAACCCTGAAGCTGTGTCGGAGCCAATAAGTGTTTTCCATGTTTCCATTCCTGAATTTCTTTGCTGATTCCATTCATCTTAGATTTGAGCCTGCGGGCGTTCTCAGAATATACTATCTCATCTGGAACTACTCTGCAAAGCTTGATCTCATTTGCAATGACAAAAGTATGCTTCTTGAAAAACCCCATTCGTTTCAATCGGGTTTCTGCAAGGGCAAAAGATTCTACATCATCCTCCAGACGGTAGACTTTGTCTAGAAACTGTAGCACCCAATCAGTAAGAACCTTATCACCTTGCTCCTGATGTTCTGCATCATTTAAAATGCTTTGCATCTCCCTGACCTCCATGACAACTCTTTCTACTTCATCTTTGACTTTTTCAAATATCTGTGATTCCTTAATTAATAAGTTTGTAATACTGTGTATCACCACAGAGACAGTAGCCTCAACAGCCATTTCTTTACAGACAGAGAATTCAGTTTTAGCTTCCAGTGGATGGAAAAGTAGTAAAAATACAATAATGTAGATTCATTTTGGGTGGCCAAGAGTACCCTGATCTTGTTGATAGCCTTTGTATTCTATCATTTGATACGGTGCCACCTGGCTAATAGTTTAGTTAGATTTTTTTCTGTCACAATCTACTGTCACTGACACTGACATCCACAAATCATTAATAATTCTAACGTCCTAATAAATGCATGGGATATGTTATAAGAACCCCCTTTACGATGTGACAATATAGGTTTTTGTCAAAATGTACAAACCGTGATGTACACCTTACAAGCTTCCGATGCATGCAATCCTATGGGAGGGTATGTGACTAAAGGGGTTTTGGTCAAAGATTCATTTTGTCTCCAACATATTTTTTTTGTTTTGTTTCTGTTCCGTATTTCTGACAGTTTTAAGCGTTTGACTTATTAAACTTTATATTTTATGTTCCGTACTTTCAGATATATAGTTTTTGATATAAGCAAAATTATAAAAATTAAACAAAAATAATAATAAAAAAAAAAGCAAAAAGGAACGGGAAGCTCCTTTAGAATCCTTGGTCATTGCTATTCCATTGATTGATGAACCGGGTCATTCGTTAGTTACTATTAACGTAGAGCACGAATGGAAGCCTCCTTATTGTACTACATGCAAAGTTTTTGGGCACACGAACGAGCAGTGTCCAAAAAGGATTATTGAGTCAAGTTCTAATACCGTGGATAACGATGGATTTGTTGAAGTTAATCGTAAGGGTGGTAAGGGTAAACAATCGTCTAATCAACCTATTTTAGGAGTTAGACTCGCCAAGCCTAAACCCAATTTTGTTTATCGGCCCAAACATAAGAACGTGGCTACTGATGCTTCTACTTCTTCTAATGTTAATGCGAAATCAGTTGGTGGGTGGAAGGATAATTCGAATGGGAAGTCAGTCGAGGGTTCTAATGGAAGTTCTAGTGAGGTGGGAGCGGATATCCCTACAGCTTCAAAACAACAAGCTAATATTCCAAAGGTTTCTAAGGAGTGTAATATGGATGATATTAACCTTTTGTCTTTAAGGAACTCCTTTTCAGCTCTACAACAGGAAGGTAATATTTTTGAGGAATCGGGTAGTGATGAAGTTTTACAGTCTAGTATTCCAAATGTAGAGCATGATAGCTCTAATAGAGTGTTGAATGAAACAAAGGGTACGACTAGCACTCCTAATATGACTAGCACTCCTAATAATGTGAAAGAAGGTAAAAAGGTGGGCAACCCGTTCTCTAAGGTGGGAACCGTGGTTGTTTATGAAAGTGAGGATGATGAAGTTTTTGATGATCGCAATGATTGTACTAATGACTACAATACTTATGACGATGATTAATTTGATGATTGTGGTCTCTCTGCGGCTCAATTAAAGGCTGCTGCCATTTATGACATTAGACTTGGATAAGTTGTTCTTTCTTTGATTATGCATAAAGTTTGATGTATCTTATTTTATGCTAGTTTATTCTGGTGGTCTAGTCTATGTTTGTAGCTAGATGATCGTTTGTGGCCTGTCACAAATAATCTAGTGGTTGCTTGAGGTTAATGTGGTACTTTAGCCACATTCCATTGTACTTAACTATTTTTTTGGTGTAATATATTTTACCGGGTAGAAGACCCTTTAACAAAAAAAAAAAAAAAAAGGTTTTTGTATAACCTCCCCCTAAATACATTGACTTAGTTGAGATCCACGTAACTCAATTTGTCGTAGAATAATTAACCAATCACATTCATCCATTTTTATTTTCACCTTTTTAAAACAACATATCTTGCAAACAGAAATCTTCGTAAAAAATACATTATCGATGAGAATTAAATTATCTTTCTATAGATATGCATTGTTATATATTTACTAACTTTTTTAAAAGTTATCAAAAATCACACGTGATTTTAAAAATCACACGTGATTCAAAAATCAAATCACATATGATTTTAAGAAATCACATGCGATTCTTACAAATCACACGTGATTTTTCCTGACGAAATTTTTAAAAAGTTCGTCGAATTTGTAAGAATCACATGTGATTTTTAAAAATCACGTGTGATTCAGAAAATCAAATCACATATGATTTTAAGAAATCACGCGATTCTTACAAATCACACGCGATTTTTCTGACGAAATTTTAAAAAAAGTTACGAAAGATATAACAACGATATCTATGAAAGATAATTTAATTTTCGTCGAGATGGTATAATTTTTCGACGAACGATTAACTGGTTTGTGAGATATTTAATTTTCAAAAAGGGTGAATATATTTTAATAAAAGAAATGAGTGGCATGATTGGTTGACAGTGTCTAAGAAATATGGCTTATAATGAACTTTTCTCCATCGGAGTTGAGATCCACGTAACTCAATTTGTTATAACAAATTAACCAATCACATTCATCCATTTTTATTTTCACCTTTTTAAACAATATCTTGCAAACCAGAATCTTGTTACAAAAATACATCGTGACGAGAATTAAATTATCTTTCTATGATATGCATTGTTATATCTTTCGTAACTTTTTTTAAAGTTCGTCCAGAAAATCACACGATTTTAAAATCACACGTGATTCGTAAAAATCAAATCACATATGATTTTAAGAAATCACATGCGATTCTTACAAATCACACGTGATTTTTCCTGACGAAATTTTTAAAAAAGTTCGTCGAATTTTGTAAGAATCACATGATTTTTAAAATCACACGTGATTCGTAAAAATCAAATCACATATGATTTTAAAAATCACATGCGATTCTTACAAATCACACGTGATTTTTCCTGACGGACAATTTTAAAAAAAGTTCACGAAAGATATAACAACGATATCTATGAAAGATAATTTAATTTCGTCGAGATGGTATAATTTTTTCGACGAACGATTAACGGTTTGTGAGATATTTAATTTTCAAAAAAGGTGAATATATTTTAATAAAAGAAATGAGTGGTATGATTGGTTGATAGTGTCTACTAAGAATATGCTGTTCTATAACGAACTTTTCTCCATCGACTTATAATAATACCTTCGTGCACTTGCAGTCAGTTATGGTAACTAAATGTATTCATGTGGAAAATTTTGCATTCAAGGTTATTACTGTTTCTTATTCTGGTTTCTTTAGAATTTGATTCATTCATGGCAGTTAGGGTTACTTTCCCTCTTTCTACTCAGTGACTTATTATATTGTTAAAAAAAAGAAAAAAGGCATTTTCCTATCAGTAATTATGCTTACAAAGAAAAGAGCCAAATAGTTCTTGAAGTTATTAGGCTATTAACCGTTTAGAGATTTATGTATATGTCTTATATGGTGTGAGGAGAAGTTAATATGTGATTTAGTGATTGTATGTTCCTTTTAATTGATATGCAGAAATTAGATTCCAAAGTGATGGATGGTGCCTAGAGCACAAGGTGTAGTGACATACAAAAACTCCTCATTTGAGGCTTACGGGGTGCCACATCACTTTAACAAACCCTTTTTTACACCTCCCTTATCACAACTAACCTTAACTTACTCATTTGGGTTCCACATACACACTTATTCATACACACAAACTATTATAAATAAATCATAATAATAAAAAAAAAGTACAAAACTTATGCTCTCCGTCTACACGACGAGAAAGGAAATGAGGAGCTTTGGCTAGATGGTGTGGTGTGGTGGCTAGCTATGACGAAGGTGCCATGTCATTTTAGCGAGCTTCAACGAGCACCACATCCACCGCTCTTAGTAGTACTTGTAAAAAGGCATTGGAAATTTGTATAGGCTTTCTATTAAAGAATAAATAAGTAGAAATTATTAGCAAATTAAGGTGTCATATCTGGCTCAAGCTTTGTCTGTTTGAATAGCATGCTTAGATACCAAGTTCAAATATAAAATTACAACCCCAAACCTAACTTGACGTCGCTAATAGTGGTGGCAAGTATTCGAAATGGGAGGTGATTTACACATTTTCATAAATGATTGAGACATTCAAATTTAGAGTGTTTATTATACCTTTATAAGTTGAACATGACTAAAAGTAATGTGAGGATATATATGTCAAGACACTCTAAATTTAAGTGTCCCAAACATTTATAAGAGTGTGTAAATCACCTTCCATTCGAAATACCTACTTTATCATTTCTTCAAGTAGTGCTGTGTGCCATTATTCTTTTCTTTAATAATATTGCCATAACTAATTTCATGGATTATTGGTATGAGTTAAAGTACTTTATTTAGCCTATAATATCTTTTGCACATGCATACATACGTCTTACCCAAATTTTGGCACTCAATAAAATTCCATGCCCAAGTATTTATGTCCTGGACACACACCTGTTTAGATGGAAACCCTACACTAAAAATTACTCTAGGAGATCAGAATCTAGTTCTTGGTAATCTTTTCATGCTACAGGATTCTCAAGAATATCTATTTTAGGTTTTCGCTAAAGACTACCACGTTTCATAATTTTTAGAGTAATCTGCAAAAAATGTCCTTAAACTTTCTGATTTTTTCGAGAAATGTCCTCATTTTAAAAAAAGTGCGAGAAATATCACTAACGTTTCATTTTTTTGCAAGAATGGCCCCCTTAATGGTTACTGTAGTTGCAAGTTCAGGATTTTGGCTAACGCTCGTTACTAAATCCGGTTAGTTAGTCTTCACGTGAGTTGCACGTGAGGGTAATTTCGTCAATTCACATTTCCCACCTTTTAGACCCTTCAGCTACTTCCTAGGCATAATAATCGACGAGGACATTTTTTTCAAATAAATTTATTCGTGTATAACACATTAACACGATCGAATCACACACACAAACACATATTTTCCTTCAACCGATCAAATCACACACCCACAAACACATACCATCGGAACTTAGCAGGCATGCAAAATCAAACAGCACACATACTAGGTAAGAATATTTACTTATTTTTATTTCATTCAAATGTTATTTGTGTTAATCTTAATCGTTAATGCAATCAAAATGTATAGGAATCAATTTGTGTGCGTAGTGGACAATGCTGTTGATGTTTTGGATCAATTTGTAAGTTAACACTATATATATGAATCAAGTGTTATTTCAGTATGAAACTAGTTTTTAAGAAATTCATAATGTTAAAAATTAATTTTGACATACATCAACTGCATAAGGACTACGTTTTAGAAGGTTCCTATCATGCTAATCGTTCTATTTACTTACTTAACCGTACGAGCATTATATGGAAATTAAGTGTTAGGAGAGTCTCAAAGTTAGTCTGTGTTGTTGAGGGACCTAGGTGGAATGAATTTGTTATGCACAACATCACACCATGGGATGTTAATTACATACATTTTGTAGAAGAGGGTGAGGACGTCTTTTATGTAACTTTCTACAACGAGAATGGGGAGGAATTTCACAATTACGAACCAGAAAGCGTTGATTTTTGGCGATGTTTAGTGCCAGTTACAGAAACATCTCTTTATATATAGTCATTGCCAGAAGATTTTCTAAGATATCTCAATGGTCCAACCCGTACAGAGTCGGTCATGGTTACTATAACACCATTGAATATGAAGTAATGGTGGAAAGTTCAAAAGATTGATATGGTCGATATGTACACTCGTTCCTATATGGGTTTGGTTGGGTAAAACTGGTTGAAGACTTGAAAATGGAAGCTGATCAGTGGTTGGTGTTTACTCATGTTGTTCCGGGTAGGGAGTATAATGTCATGCTTTTTGAACCTGATGGAGGGACCATCAAAACAGTGGAAACATACTCCACTAACATAGGCATGAATGCCCTTTGTCACGAAGGACATGAATATGATATGTTTTTCTTTATTAACTTTAACTACATCAAGTATATGATATCAATGTAACATTTTTATCTGTTACTAGTTTTGTATTATCAATTTTAGATTTTGATGTCCGTCGGATGAACTGAATGTGTAACTGGACGTTTCACACTGTCCATGATCAGGAAGAAAGAACATTTTACAGAAAGATGAATGCAACTTTCTGGAAAGATGGACGACTTGTAAGTGTATTATAAGTTTGCTAATTTGTTAAATTGTTACGCTTAATGTTATTGTGGATTTTGGTTTATTGATAATTGGAGAGAACATATTATGGAGGGAAAAACTGTTGTATTTCACATTAACTAAGAATGGGTACAAATGAGAGTTTATATACAAACTGAAAGTCAAAGTAATGCTAAGCTACAATTATAATGAGATTACAAACTAAACAAATATCAAACTATCAAGAATAGTATCTGTCACATCCCTTTACAATCTCTCTGAACCTTTAGATGAAGCTGTAGCTTATGAGGTTGTTGTAGCTTCGACCCATACTTGATATGGTTGACTTTAGATTGAGCTTAAGCTGTTATAATTCCTTTATGGTTGATGTGGTCCTCTATTTTGTTCTATGTTTTTGGCCTGTTTGCGAAGCATTAGTGACAGAGTTGCTTAATCAAATATATAGCTGTCATTTGTCTGAGATATTTTATGTCTAATAGGATGATTGATAGATCAAAATGTCTGATAGAATCACCCAAAAAAACTAATGCTAACTTTTGTACATTTTTAAACAGTATATACCATCAAAAATTGTGAAGAAATACAACTTGTATGGGATCTCTTTCGCTGTTGTGAAGCACCAAAGGGTAGAGAAAGTGTTCGAAGTACATGAGAGAACATAGATAGTAGGTCCATAAAAGGTGAAGAGGAGTGTGGCAATTGTTTAATCACCTAGTTTCAAGGAGTTGAAGGAGGAAGCAGGGTTTGCTCTAGATAAGATGGTCCGATTCTTTCTCACAGATGAAACAAACAGGATAAAAGGAGTGTTAAGGTTTGATGTGTGCTAATGAGTGTTAAGGATGGGTTAAGGTGGTCCTCTATTTTTGTGTTCTGGAATGGTAGTTGGTGGAGGGGACAATTGTCTTTGATCAAATATGTGTTGGGATATAGTATGTCCAATTAGTTGTTTAAACCTATTTGTAAGTTGGATGAATGATCTTGTATGAATCAGCTTTTGTATTCTCTGATTTGGTAGACCATATGAGTTTGTCCATAGTAGTCTATATGTATGGTGGGCACGAAAAAACTGGATGAATGTTTTGTAAGTTGCTGATTTGAATAGACTATTGTAAGTGGCTATGAATGTTTATGAATAATTTTTGTAAATGTTGTCTATTTGAATGTATGGCTGATGCAATCTATCTGCATAACTTTAGGTTTTCAACATGATTTTTGGATGAATTTGTATTCTATCAACTCTTGTGTATGTGGGTGCTGCAATGTAGCAGGTTGTATTGATGTATTCCAGGCTATATTGATCTATTACCAATTGACATTGTTTGACTTTTGTAAGTCAAAAATTTGTCTAATGCAGGTTCTATTGGTTCACGCAGGCTATTTTTTTCCATTTGTCAAACTTTTGAAAGTGAAACTTATTGAGAGTTAGAGAGAATGAGAGTTAAGCCATATTAGAGGAAAGGTTTTTAGATTCTCATTAACTGGAAGTGCGAATACAAAGCTCTATCATTGAGCTAAAAGTTAAACATCAAAAGTCAACTACAATAAATCTTGCACATTTTTACTTCTACATTACATCATGACTTCTACACCACATATCATGATTACTGCATTACAATTAAACTGGACAAATTCATATGGATCCACATCTACAACATAACATTACAAAAACATAAAAGCAACAACCAGAGCCATTACAACAACATATTTTCTATAAAACACTAAACTAGATTTGCTTTCTTTCACTTCC
Source organism: Chrysanthemum lavandulifolium (assembly GCA_022545495.1). Lineage (NCBI taxonomy): Eukaryota > Viridiplantae > Streptophyta > Magnoliopsida > Asterales > Asteraceae > Chrysanthemum > Chrysanthemum lavandulifolium. The sequence goes on along the minus strand of JAHFWF010000066.1, from coordinate 970,503 downwards.
ATTTGCAGAAGTAACATTTGGTTTTGCAAAGTTGACTTCTGAAATTCAAAATTCATTTGCAAGCCTCTTATTTTTTCATTCAAAATGCATTTGTCTCTTTTCAATTCTTTATCCTTTTGAATCAACTTGTACACTTCTTGTTTGTAGTAGTCACTTGGTAATTCAGGATCAAGCCAGTAAAAGGTGCCACATTTTGAACCCCACATGTTTAGACATATTAGCAGATACTCGAATCATAAACAAAGTAAAAATCACTTACATTATAAAATTTTATGCTGCCTATAAAACGTGTTAAAGGATGATAGATGGTTCATGATGTTTGTTGAATAAAGGGTTATTCATGTTCGCAATGGGTAGGTAGTGGAGGACGACGACTTCGAACAGAAGATGACGATGAAGCCATTTCGATTGAATGAGTTATTTTAAGGTTTAGGTAGGGTTTGGATGAGTGTTTGAATTGGGGAAGAAGATAAAAGAGGACTTTTTTCTGTTGACTACTAAAAGTTAAGATACCTGATCGTGGCATGTGAAGCTAAGATTTGGCCCAATTTAGTCAAACCAAGTACTTAAGTCAACGGAAATAATTTGCAAGTGTGCAACTTAAGTAAAACCCTAAACTTCGCACTTGTGTCTACCCAATATTTGCACAACCCGTGTTTTCACGCTCTAATCCTCACACACTCCTCTACTATAGACCAAAAGTAGATTTTTTCATATGATTTTGTACAATGGCAGACAAGGACTGGAGAAATTTCGAGTTAACCGATGATATGGCAGTGTTTGTTCAGGCTAAATATGGGGAAACTTGGAAGGAAATGGATGAAATGTCTGATGAGATTCTTGAAGACTTATGGGAATATGCGCACAAAGAACCTGAGGAAGGAAATGGATGAACTCGTACTCACCACTAAACCTTTTTGCCCTTATTTTGTTCTTCCCTTCATTAGACCATGGTGTTGGAATAACAAGCTGTTGGAATCGCTCCTAACTCGTAAATGGAACGACATTGACGGGATTACATTTTCTATCTTTGTTAGATAAAACACATGGGCTTGTTATGTCATTTAGTGATAGTTGTAAGTGTCTAGCTATAAATACCCTCCTAGACTTTCCTAGGAGGGTGAGACTCTTAGTGTAATCCTTTCATTTTCCTTTAATAAAACACACACTAGTTTCCCTTCTCTCTTGTTTCTCTTTCTAACTTGAAGATGGTGTTCTTCCATCTTCCAAGACCTCCCGATTCACCATATCAACCTTAGAAATGGTCCTAACATTGGTATCAAGAGCAAGGTTGGATTTTTATCATTGGTTGATTTTGGTGATATTTTTTTCTTGTCAAAAGTGTGTATTGTAAAATCTGTTTTAAAAAGTTTTTAACTTTTTACTTATTGTTTGTGTTTATTAGATTTTTACAAGAATATTGTATCATTTTGGTCAAAAAGTCATGTGCTTGTATATGAACATTCTGTCTTGTGTCAAGTATTTGTCCAAACAGATTTTTTATCCTCTTTTAATGACTTTTTTTTGTTACCAGTCCAGTGGAAAAAAAATACGTGGTCAATCTCGTCAGTTTCTATGGTCAAAAGGGCAAAATGAAGCATTTTTATGCTACTTTCCTGGGTTATATGAATCTGGTCGGATTTTTGGTCGGATACATCGCCGGAAAAAAGTAAACAAGGGTCAAAACCCTAGTTCTACGCCTAAGGATCTTCAGATTGTATACGAGTAGCTTGGAAAGCTACTCGTAAGGTATTACGCGTAAGGTCTTACACCTAAGACATTTACGCATAACTTTTCTTAGTTTACGCCTAAGAATCCTACGCGTAAGGTCTTACGCCTAAACCTTTATGTTTAGGCATAACGTTAAAGTCTTAAGCGTAAGATTTCCTATGCATAAGGTTTTTTTGTTTACGCATAAAGACCAAAGGAGGAGATGAAGAGACCAGGACAGTTTTGACCATAAAAATACCAATAAACACTCTTGGACTTCAGTTTCTTGAAGTGGGATATCACGGGTGCATGTACTTAGTATCTGAAGTTATCGGGGTTGGTTGGATGCATGATTCTTCGAGATCCTTGTTCGAGCTTTAACCGTTATGAATGACAAAGACTTGAGTTGTCTAGTTATACATGATGTAAGGAGTTACGTTGTTGTGCTCACAGCGTATAGCTATCACTTTTAAGGAGTTACGTTGTTGTGCTCAAGTGTCACAAAAAGTTGTGGATAATTTGAGAAACTTTAAGTTTACCCTTTTTCGATGGTGATAAGAAAAAGGGTTTTTCGTCTGACAATAGTGCAAGTTTAAGTCACAAGTTCGGGTTATTTTACTTCAGTCTCAAGTTCGGCATATTGGGTTTTTCTCCATCAGTAGTCACTACAAAAAGCCGTCATAATGATAATGGGGTCGGTAAAAGAGTTAACTGAGAAGAGTATAAACGAAAGCGAGAAGTCTTATCGCCAGCTGATTCTCACGTGATATTTATGGTACTTCACACTTGTTCGATTAATTGAACATACATGGTTTCGCTGTCTCCAATTCATCATCAACATACGTGGTGTATGATTCTGATTCATTGAAAACATCGGGGGGAAAAGAGTACAGGTGGTGTCTGCTTCCTTTGATATTTTTGGATTTTTTTCGAAAACCCGTTTCCCTTCATGAATTTCTTCAATCAGGGGGAAGAAATGAGACGATCTGTGGATCAAATTTCTTACTTTGGTGTTATCGTCTCACTTTTACAGAGTTGTCGTGTGTGAAGTTACCTAAATAGGATGTTATGATGCCTCACACACGGTCATTTTATCGAGTAACTGCATATTTACAAGTGATTATTATTCCGATAGACCGCAACATTCAGAGGGAAGTCGTTTCATTTCGTCTTTCGCGGTTTGTTTGGTGCGAAGCATCTACATACGTGAGAAGATCTTGTTGATTTCTTGCATGTTACCTCCGAACGGATTTTCCGCAATAAGTCAGATTTACCGTGTGTGGGTTACTGCTCATCTACAAATTCCGTTGCGTACTGAAATCTTCAAAAGTTAGAGGAAATGTTCACTACGTCAAAGTTTTGAATCTGCTAAAGACGGTTGTCAGTTTGGGGGGAAGCTGATTCAGAAACTTTGCCAAAAAGAAGTGTACTGGAGAAGTCATAAAGACATGCAACATGATTTGGGGAAGTTAATCCAATTCATGCATATTACATCATTTGCCTACAAGTGAAGAAAACGGTTCTCAAGTCGAGGTACAAGAAGAAGACAAAGAGCGTAAACTTTCATCATCCTCAGCACTTGAAGAGCTTATGAAGACCTTTCTTTATTTGTTTTCTATATTTGTAGTAAATGTTGTAAGTAATCCCTTATGTCGTCCCATTGGGGGAAGATTGTTGGAATCGCTCCTAACTCGTAAATGGAACGACATTGACGGGATTACATTTTCTATCTTTGTTAGATAAAACACATGGGCTTGTTATGTCATTTAGTGATAGTTGTATGTGTCTAGCTATAAATACCCTCCTAGACTTTCCTAGGAGGGTGAGACTCTTAGTGTAATCCTTTCATTTTCCTTTAATAAAACACACACTAGTTTCCCTTCTCTCTTGTTTCTCTTTCTAACTTGAAGATGGTGTTCTTCCATCTTCCAAGACCTCCCGATTCACCATATCAACCTTAGAAACGGTCCTAACATTGGTATCAGAGCATAACCCAAATTTCTTTCTACAATTATCTACAAGATAATCCAGAACATAACCCGGAACAATCCTCTGAGCCACCTAAGGACCCTGAGCCTTCTCATGACTCATCTTCATCTGATTCATCGTCTCACTCATCACCATCGCCATCCGAAGATGCTACCACCAGATCCACATCCAAATCAGTCAAGAGACCGAAACTTGGGCATCACGTACCAAGACCAAGATTGTCAAAGCTGTCAGGCAAGCAAGGAAACTCAACGTTGTTAACAAGAAATTGAATCAGCTTGCCGACAGAGTTAATTTACTTCAAAATGTGATAAACGAGTTCTCGGTGGAAAGGGACCAGATCTAACAATTTCTCAACCGATATATACAGGGTGAAATGGACAAGACGATTAGGGACTACACTCATAAGTTCCTCCTCGACACTGTCCCTGGAGTTACAAGAGAGATGTTCGCCAGACAACTCTATCCACATCTCATGGCATTGGTCAAGCACACACTATCAAATACCCCTGCGGTCATGGAAATCAAACCAGTTCCATCTCCTGTTGTCACTGATGCAGAATTGATCTCTAAGTTGGTTATGCAAATGTCTCAACGATCCGCAACTTTCACTTCTGACGAAGCAAAACGTTTTGAGGCATTACTGGAATATCAACTCAAGACATCATGTAAAGAGTCGGCTGGTCAGGTTAAGCGACCAAGAGATGATGACGATGTTGACAAGGATTCCGAGCCTAAACGTCAAAAGAAAACAGGCGAATCCTCTTCCATGCCTCCACCACCCCAAAAGACCACCACCACAACACGAACTGCTCAACGTCCTCCTGCATCAGATAAACCTCGGGACTCTGAGTCTTCACCACCAAAGGATAAAACTAGTGACTTTTTCCAGTACACCGGTGGTGACGACGAAGAGATTCCTGAGCCTCAACAACAACCCTCACCTAAAACATCAACTGAGCAACAATGAGGACTATCATCCACACCTAAGAAGAAGAAGAGATCCAGCTCTGTCGTTTCTTGGTTAGATGAAGATGACACTGCAGAATATGACTGGTTCAGCAAGCTCGTTGATGCTACTCCACGATTACCGGAAGGCCAAGAACCGGTAGATGATCGTACTATGGAGCAGGTCAAGCTTATCCAGGATGAATTCAGGGTCAAAATGATGACGAAGGGCAAATTACGCCAGATAAAAAACGATGCTTTCCAATTGTTAAAGGAAAAATCCGCAAAGGTTGTTGAAGTTGAATATCACCGAAAACATTGCACGAGCTATGTCTAACAACATTGACTAGCTCAACCTCGAATCGAACATTGACTTCACAAGACCGGATAAAAGTCCATATTACACAGATTGGACCAAACCATTACCAACAATTGGTCGACCGGATCAACCTAGAATCCTTACCAATACTTCTTCAACAACGACATGGAATTTCTACAACATGGTAGCAAAGTCAAGACGAGTATGCTCGCCACTCACTTTCAACATCCCAAAGAATGTCTTCTCCAACAATGTTGCCATCGAAGAAGAAGCCACAAGAATGTTTGTTGAAAATGTAGTGACTTATGATCTTGATGCACAATACAAAGATTCATCATTGGCCCGAACGAAGAAGAATTTACTACCGCACCGCCAAGTTCGTAAATCAAACAAAGAAGTGTTCGGTGACAAACGGATCGTTGCTATCATGAATGTCGATCCGCTACTAAATGGGATTACTCATTCTCAAGAAAATCACCGTAAAATGCCAAGACGAACAAGAATATGACTTTCTCAAGTCGATTTTTTAGGTTTTCACCGAATCGACATCGAAGACATGTAACTTGCTAAGGTACAAGGTCGGATGAGACAATTCTCCACAGATATTCAGCTCCAGTACATCACTTCCTTGTTAATATTCATTAGAAGCAAAGTGATCCAAGAACGTGTTGAAGATCTTCAACTTGCCGTGGAATCATATCAGAAACAAGTCAACCTTACTAAACCATTACTACACTTTCCCGACATAAACCAACTCTCTCAGTACACCATTGTCAAGAAACCGAAATTTGGAGTTGTTTACCACAGTGAACTTCACCACAATTGTTTAATGGCGTACACCGAGGTTCACAAGTTTTGCGATCACACGTTGAAGTCGGTTCGTGATGGGTTAGCATAATGGTTGAAAGACATAAAGCAAGGTATTGGGTCAAAGAAGCGTTGGAATTCTAAGGAAAGGAGGGATGCTAGGAAGATAATCACAAGGATTGATGAAAGGCTATTTCACCAGGATCAGATGCGGAGGCTAGAGAGCTTTGTCGGTGGAAGAGAGAGTTTATCTCTTACGGGCTATCAACGTCAAGAGAGAACTCCCGGTCTCATTGACGAATTGCTTGGTACTCCTTAAACTCTTTCATTGATTGATTCTTTTGGATATTATGATCTGTATAATTGACTATGGCTTGTGCACACATAACAGTGTACAACCCATACTTGTAATGAAAGGACCATGTGGTACGCATCTGTGCCATAATCCTTATAAAAGGAGCAAAAGCTTCTTACTTTTGAGTAAAACTTATTTAGACTTTCATTTTTTCAAAGTTTTGCTCAAAAGAACAAGTACTTCCCCTTATGTTTTTTTTAAAACCTCAAAAGTTAATATTACTTGTTGAGGGGGAGTACTTGCTAAAATCTTTGTTCATAAATTGTTCTTCATGGAAATCTTCCCACAAAACTCGAAATGGACATATTCGATATCAAAATTTAAATCAAAATAACATTTATATGCCATTTTGAGGGGAGAAAATTGTGTGATACAAATATGTTGGAAAATGTGATTAAATCTTCGTACTACGACTTAACCCATGAATTGACGAGATCTGATCTGTCATACAACGAAAAGATTTGTCTTCCAAGACCTACTGAGTAGATTGTACCTATTCGAGAAGCTCTTGATAGACATGAACTTTGATGGGTTTGACAACCTTTCGAGGTTTGTCCACACCTTCAAGGTAGTTATTAGAGCTAGTTGTCACCTAAAACCTGACAATGTAACTCTTTAACTATGCAACCTAACCGTGTTTCGCGGGGAATTGTCTATCTTGAGTCGATCAATTCAAAAGTGCGCGCTCTTCTCTCACCGCGCAGATTTCTGTCAAAACACTTAAGCACGTGTTGAGGGGAGTATTTACGCTAAAGATAAAACTCTCACGGTGGTACAAAATATTTTACTCATAAACACTTTGAGAGATTTTCAAGAAAATGGTTTTATGGCAACATAGGTTAGTCATGGAGTTATAAGGTGATTAAGGTTAGGAATAACTGTCCTATGATCCGCCAGAGTCGGAGGGATCTACCCAAGGACACCACCAATAGTTATAATTTAGAAGTCCTTAGGTATGATTATAAAAGGAGAAAATGAGAATCGGAGAAAGAAGGAGTTGAAGAATTAAAAGAAAAGTAAAGAAAAGGGTGAAAAGAAATAGCCTCCAAATTATTCAACTTAGGGCGGATAATCGGGTTCAATTCATATACTCTTGGTTGTCACTAGATGACACCGTTATTGAAGATTAAACTCGTCATGGACCCAATGACACATGCACTAAACCTTCTTAACCACTCAAGTTTCTCTCAATGTGCTTGTTTCATTCTCAAAGGAACCCTACGTAAACTATCGGCTTTCTATTAGAGATTGCTGGTATTGAAGAAGGAGACCCTCTCCCTAGTCTCCGCTCAGGAAAACCAAAAGCGCACTATTGAGTCTAGAGCCACGAGATTCATCAAAAGATCTCTTAGGAACACTTGACATTTCATCACTTGTCGTTCAACTTTAAGGACGCAAGTGATACTTGTAACACCCCAACCCGGCAAGGGTAGAAGTGTCACATTCTGGTGTCATATCAGAACATACAAATAAAATTTTGCAAACGGAAGCCTTATAAAATAAATTACCAAGTCATATAAACGGATGACTTACAAGAAAATACAAAATCCAATATGTCCAAAACGAAAATGAAATCAAAAACAATGGCTCTTCAAATTAAATCCAAAATGATAAGGTAAATAAGGTCGGTCTACTCGAATAATCCAACTCTCAGCCCATCAAGCCCATCTTCAAACCTAAAACGTGCCGCAGGAAAAGAAATGCGGCTGAGCTTAAAAAGCCCAGTGAACAAATATAACAAATGAAAGCTAAACAAAATCAGAGGTACAAAAATGAAACAAAGGGAACTAATAACAAAGTCGCAACGAAGAGGAACAATGAGTCAAGGAGGATCTTGCAGAACACAATTACACAGATATCCAACAAGAACATCAATCAAGGAGAACACAGGAGAGCAACACATCCATGACATATATAATCACATATAAGAAATCAGACACACAAGCACCGAAACAAAATCAAGCATAGCAGACGTCGCATCCACTCAACATAGAATAGCATGCAATCAAATCAGGAAATCAGAATATAATTAAGCCCAACGGAAAACTATAAGCAAGCGGAAGTAAATAAATTAAGAAGTGAGCACGACAATCACACAAGACAAATGACCCACAGATTAATAACATAACATTATCATAACATATATAAGCATGGCAGGTCTTCAATTAGCAATAAGACACCAATGGATAATCATAGCCCATGAACATAATTTAAATGGAGGTATCCATAATAAACAGATAAATCAACTGGTTACACACAAACATTATCACCAGACCAATCAAGGTTCATATAACAGTAAGATAACATATATTCAGATGACGACAGTTAAATCATATAATCGCATGTTAATCATATCGCAGCAGACTAACCAGTAATCACATAGAACATGTAACAACATAATCAAATTCAACAATCATATAATAACCAGGTACGTGAATGGAACGATAATCTGAAGTAACGGAAAAAGAGTATGACAGATCAATGCAATGGAATGTATATCATGGTAGTAGAGTGAGTCACATAAGGGTACTGGGTAAAGGACAATCAATACAGAATATGGTGCGTTGGGGAATACAAAAGGTACAATATAGGTATATCAATAGTGTAAGGTTTGTACGAAATCCATCATGGTTCAGGGTTTAAAATATAAATAATCCAAACTTTGGGTTTAAAGTGTAACTTATCAAAATTCAGGGTTTATTGCAATAAGTAATTAAACTTAAAGACTTAATATTATCATTATGATAGTTTAAGGTTATAGTATGCCAATTCATAATTCCAAGGTTTGCATGTGACATGTCCTAAAGATGAGGGTTAAAAGTGTCAACATATTATAGTTCAGGGTTTAGTAGGTAAATAAATTAAATATAACATGCATACAATTTGATTCATGCGTACAGGTCCATTTAAATACAAAACCAATTGCTAGCAATCTCGACACACCTTTACACTTGATCGCGGTTCAAATGGCTTACTGACACAACTAGATAAACACGTATAATGATTAACCCCCGACTCTATTTGCCCAAAACACTTTCAACACGACGATTAGCGTACCCAAAATTCCCACGAACACCCTAAAAAATACCTCATTTAAACCTTTATAATACTATACAAATCTCAATTTAACGAGCCTCTTATTTTCGATTTCCATTTCATTTATGCATGTCGAACCAACCCTAGACAAGTATTACAACGGCTCCTCTATGTGGTACCCTAGTCGAGACTCATATTAATCCCATTCTATTTTAACGACAACAAACAACAAATCCTAGATCCATTTACAATATTGTCGACACAAGTTAACCAAGACATATACATGATTTAATCCCATTTAAGTTTAACAAAGACAAGGAAAATATGCATGTCGAAGGTCTAAAGCAGATTCAGTACCAAGTCCTTTCACATCCTTTTTATTGATCAACAAGTATAAGGTTTTATTCATGATTTTATGCGAGCTAGTTTTATTATTTTATGTGATGTTCTTATGCGGGTACATGTTCTATCTTACTCTCAATATCATTAACATGGAATTATGTATATGACGTGAACAAGGGAAAATCCAAAACAGATTCATATTGAAATTTAAATGTCCTTTTTCATTCGATATGTACAAGGTTAATCTGTTGATTTCATGTGACCAAATTATTAGTTCATAAGTGATGTTTTTAAATGGCATATAATCATGCGCAAGGAGGGACAAAACAATGACTCGAAATCAGAATACCAAAGGAAAAGATGAGGCGCTGATGTTACCTTTGAGACGTGCAAAGAAGAGGAATAAAACAAGACAATAACAAGCAACCAAGCACCTTTGTGCCTTCACATGTCACAACCAGCAGCATCACACAAAACCACGACAGACCAAGCAACTTCTCGAACCAATACCCACGATTCAGCCTCATACCTTGTGACCCACGACCAGCCTTCCATTGGCTTGGAAGACCCATGACAGAAACCACAAAACAACCTCCATTTTCAGGCTATAACCCACGACCAACACTCTTAGTAGACCCACGACAAGCCCTTTTTCTTTCGTTTACCATAGCAGCTTCATGACCACGCATGATTCTCCTTTGAGTTTCTTGATGTCGACTAAAAAAATGGAGGAGAGGAGGTTTGCCATCTAATTTGGATTAGGGTTTAGTAGATGTTATATTAAATGAGAGAATGTGAAAATGGTAAGTTTCAATTAATGGAATAAATGAGAAAACGTGATTAAGGGCAGGGGGAGGTTAAATCAGCCAATCAAGGGGAAAGGTTAAAGACCAAATCAACTTTTCATTTAGTTTCCATTTTAACTTGTCACATTTAGCTTAATTATCTAGCACATGAATGTAGTCTAGTCCAATTGACATTATAATGTGTGATATGAATAAAATTCGTAGACATATGTATAATTCACTTTCATAGTCCCGCGTAAATTATTTGTGATTAATGTTAAACGTATTTAATGGGATTGACATGTTTACGAGTTTTCGTAATTATTAAATCTTGAGGGGAAAATGGTCATTTAACACGTTTACGATTTTTAGGGTTTTACAACTCTTCGCCTCTAAAAGAAAATTTTCGTCCTCGAAAATTAAAGTCGCAAGGGTGCATAGAGACGAATGAGTTTAAGACAGACGTAGCAATCCATAGTCCCGCATAGATCATAACTATTTCGGTCCCAAAGCGTACATAACTTATACATAACAGATGTCGGTGCGAATCTCACAAGGAGGTACATAATTCCAAACGAACATGAGGAGTGCCAAATAACGGATATAAGTCATATTCCATTCACGTACCAACCCCAGGCATTTCCCAAGACGTCGTATGACTTCAATAAGTTCAAATTATATGATCTTGGTATTATCACGTTGATCAGGCGTCATAATACTTGCATCACATAACAAGTCCTTATTGTCATCATATTCTGTCCCGGGTCATGACAAACCACATAACCAATATCGCAACAAAACAGATAACATGCAGGTAGCAAGCAACATACCAAAGCAGACCAAAGACACATACACGCAACATATAAAACATCAAATCAACTTACCATACCACAAAAGAAAGAAGGCCACCAACTTGCTCGGAACGGCTCCTCATGACTCATTATTGACGATCCAAAAATAAAGCTGAGATATCACCAAAATGCTAAATGATAAAACTTCACGATTCAAACATAGTTCTAAACAAATCGAAGAAAAGTAATGCCGACCAAAATCACATAGCAAAATATCAAACTGCCTCAAAACGCGTGACAAATAAATCAGAGTAACACGAGTCGCGCCTAATCATATGAAACAGATGAATCTTCTCAGCATCTCAACGGTTGGACTGTTGACCACAATACGCCCGAATCTTGGTAGTAGCTTCTCCGCACGTCTAAAGTATGCCGGTCATAGTTCTGCTGCTCCCACGTATTCCAAATGTCCATCAGATGAATCTTGTCTCCGTCTTTGCGCCTCTGGTTGATCCATCCAGCTCCCTCCAGCAGCATCCTCATGTTTCCAGCAGCATTGCAATCGTGTGCGGCTTTTACTTCACGAACCTCTCCAGTTCAGAAAAACAAAATTCGATGCGAAAAGAAGAAGGCCAAATCAGTGAAGACAAAGGAATATCGAAGTCAAATCTGAACGACAATCAAAAGGAATCGAAAGAGATCAGAACAGACGGAAGCCTAATGTTTACCCAGTCCTCACAGGTCAATCCTAAGGTCAACAAGACGAAACCTTTGCTTTGATACCATAATTGTAACACCCCAACCCGACAAGGGTAGAAGTGTCACATTCTGGTGTCACATCAGAACATACAAATAAAATTTTGCAAACGGAAGCCTTATAAAATAAATTACCAAGTCATATAAACGGATGACTTACAAGAAAATACAAAATCCAATATGTCCAAAACGAAAATGAAATCTAAAAACAATGGCTCTTCAAATTAAATCCAAAACGATAAGGTAACTAAGGTCGGTTTACTTGAATAATCCAACTCTTAGCCCATCAAGCCCATCTTCAAACCTAAAACCTGCCGTAGGAAAAGAAATGCGGCTGAGCTTAAAAAACTCAGTGAACAGATATAACAAACGAAAGCTAAACAAAATCAGAGGTACAAAAATGAAACAAAGGGAACTGATAACAAAGTCGCAACAAAGAGGAACAATAAGTCAAGGAGGATCCTGCAGAACATAATTACACAGATATCCAGCAAGAACATCAATCAAGGAGAACATAGGAGAGCAACACATCCATGATGTGGAAAACTAGAAGGGGAGGGGGGTTGAATAGTTTTACCAATTAAAACTTCATTTTAAAATATTTAGATCGACTAATGTCAATCTATTTAGATGTGTATGTTGGATGTTGATAGATAGATATATAAAGAATGTAATGAAAGATAAAGAGTAAGAAACACATAACCACGACACGAGTATTTATAGTGGTTCGGCTACAAGGAAACCTTCCTTGCCCTACTCCACTCCCCGAGTCACCTACTCGAGAGTTCGTAATCACTACACGACACCAACTCCTTATGGCGGAGAAGCCTTCACAACGTCGCCTACTCTTTTCCGGTACTAGGCTAACCACCGGGTTCTTTCACCAAGGTGAGCCACACCTAACACAACGTCGCCTACCCTTTATCCTATACTAGGCTAAGTACGGAGTTCCATTACAATGGAGGAACTACTACCCAACACTACACAACACCTAATTCCAAAGGAGACCCACTCCTTATTACAACACCATTAAGGATATCAACATCTTTGGAAACAAACTATCACTATTTGTATAACGATGCACCTAATCGATTATACGACCTTGGCATTCTTCACTAATGCCACTTGATTTGATTCTTAGGCATCTTTCACTAATGCTTTCATCTTGACACCTTTAGCATTCTTTACTAATGCTTTTGACACGGACGTTAAGCACCTTTCACTAATGTTGTAGGACCTTACTTTTATCAAACTTATCACGAAATACCCACGTTAACCACAGTTATGCGTAGAACTCGTGAAACCCAAACACAAACATATGCGTAGAAGTAAGAAGAGAAAGATGTTGGTGACTTGAATGATATAAAGATCGTGTATATTTGAGATAAAGATGAACACAATATGTTGTATATTCCAAAGGAAAAACACACACACACACACTTTCAAGCACACCCCTCAAATGACATACTTGAGGGGTATATATAGTACAAGACAAAGGATGCCCTAAGGCTTGGCCATGGGCCGTATATGGGCTTGGACATGGATTGGGTTACATGAACTTATACAATGCTAGCTTAACTAAACTAATAACCAGTTAGCTTAGCCCAATCCACAAGCACGTTGACTATTCTAGTACGATATCTAACACACATTACAAAGTTCCTAAATGTGAATGACCATCACTTCCAATAAAAACTATTTAGGCTAACAATCTCCCCCTAAGGGGTGGTCATTCAAAAGATGATCCACTTGATAAGATCTTTACTTTCCTTGAGCTTGAACTTTGCGTGTAGATATAGAATAGTCTTGATTCTTTGTTCCTTCATGCTTTGTGATCAGTTAATGTGGTTGTTTGCCGTTGTCAACTTCGTTGGTTAGGTGTCTCCACGCCTTTCTCCACCATGCTCACACTTCTATTTGACTTTGAATTACTAATGATGAAGTTCTCGAGTCTTTAAACTTTGTAGATTCTTTGACATTGACGAAGAATCATCTTTAACTTTGTGTTGCCGTTGATTTTGATGAGAACTTTCATGTGTTGTTGGTATGAGCATGTGGAGAATCTGCACGATCAATCCGCTCCGGAGCTTCCATAAGAAGAAAACATAAAACAGGTTAGTAATAAGCGGATTCTGGCACTTACGAGTTTGAATTTCGAGGGTGTTAACAGCATAGTGTGAAAACACGTCTCTAATTCTTACAAGGGCCGTTCCTGAACTGGAGTCCCACAAGTGAGATAACACGATATACCGAAGTACATCTACAGCTCGGATGAGTCATTGAAGTACACCAAGCATCACTTCACGATCAGAGACCGTTTGAGACACACTAAGCGTAATCCACGGGAGTTACCGAGTGACTGCTTGCCGTGGCTGCTGATGTTGACCACGACGGAGTTTCCATTCAATCACGAAGATCACGGATGTGAAACTTCTCATAAATGTTACGGCAGTTGCTAAGACCTCGTAGGACTTTAGAATATATCACTTGTGTCCTTATTGATGAACAACAAGCGATGTCATGTCATGTGTTCCTATGAGATCTTTTGATGAATCTCGTGGCTCTAGACTCAATAGTGCATTTTGGTTTTCTGGCGGAGACTAGGAGAGGGTCTCCTTCTTCAATACCAACGATCTCTAAGAGAAAGTCGATAGATTATGTAGGGTTCCCAAGTGAGAATGAAACAAATCCTTTTGAGAGGAATTGAGTGGCTAGAAGGTTTAGTGCGGTGCGTCCTTTGGGTCCATGACGTCTTTGTCTTCAATACCGGTGTCAACTAAGTGACAACCAATAGCATATGAATTGAACCGGTTTACGCCTAAGGTTGAATATGGAGGGTCGCTTTTCACCCTTTTTCATTACTTTTCTTTTTAATTCTTCAACCCATTCTTTCTCCTTTCTCACATTACTTCTTTTTTCAATCATACCTAAGGACTTCTAGTACTAACTATTGGTGATGTCCTTGGGTAGATCCCTCCGGCTCTGGTAGATCATAGGACTGATTTCCTATCCTTAGTCACCTTATAACTCCATGACTCTCCTATTGTTGCCATAAAACCATTTTTATTGAGAATCTCTCAGAGTGTTTATGATAGAAAACATGTTTGAAACACTCCGTGAGTTTTGTATTTTCAGAAACACTCCTCCTTCACATGTGCTTATATGTTTTGATAGAAATCTGCACATAGAGGGTAGAGTTTGCACTTTTTGAATTGATCGACTTTAAATGAACTAGACCGATTTGAGACACGTTTACATCACTAGAGAACTAGCTTGAAATTATTACCCGTCCTGGTCAAGTTCATAGAAAGTTTCTCGAGATGGTACATTTATTGACTTTGATTCCCGTCAATTCATTGGTTTCGACTGAGTCGAGCTCATTTTGAGATTCAAACACCGATCATTAAACATTTTTGATCACATTTTAATCACGTCTCCTCCCCCTCAAAAATAACATATTCGGGATATTTTTGATATCATCGGATTAAACAATATTTCAAAGTATTTTGGGGAGACAAACTGATTTGATTTAAGCATGAATTTGGAACATTTTGTTTTATACTCCCCCTTTAATAAAGCATAATCAATTAAAGGGTTTTAGAGGGAGTTATCTTGAGCACAAAATATTTTGAAAGATTTTGAAAATCTTTTTGCACAATCTTGAAAAGGTGCTCAAGATGATGATGATTTCTCACCATTTTTAAATGTAGTGCACTGAAGTGTACACTCGATTTTTTCTATAAAAGCACGAGTTTTGATTTGAAAAATAATCAAAAGTCATCATTTTAGTCCGGGTTTCGTACTGAAGTATACGAAAGCCATTTTATGAAGAAATTTTGAGAAACGACATGTTTTAGAAACCATATAAAGAACTCTCGCTCAAGCATCTGTACATGCCCGTATCATTGTTGAATGACATTTCTAGAAACGTACAGAATATCGATTATACAAGAGACATGTCGTGAGAAGAATATTTTTGGATTTATGATTTTATATTGTTTTTGTATTTTTGAAAGTTTTATATTTTTATATTTTGCTTTTGTTAGTTTTTCAAATTTTGTATTTTGATTTTCAAAGATATTTACAGTGAAGCTTTTGGAAAATCATTTTCAAGAAGATTCGAGAAGACGTTCTAACTCCTCAGGGGTTAGGCTTCACATTCCAATTCGTCGAACTAAATAGTCAAACCTTTCTTTTGGAAGGGCTTTAGTTAATAGATCGGCGAGTTGGTAATCAGTCTTCACGAAGAATAATTCAACAGTACCATTTTCGACGTACTCTTTGATGAAGTGGTAGCGGACACGGATATGCTTAGTCTTTGAGTGATGAACAGGATTGCATGATATGGCTATGGCACTTTTCGAGTCACAATACATAGGTATTTTATCGAAAGTAAAGCCATAATCTGTGAGTTGTGTTCTCATCCATAGAACTTGAGCACAACACGCAGATAGAGACACATACTTAGCTTCGGTTGTTGACAAGTCAAAGGCAATCTTGTTTCTTTGAAGACCAATGACTAACTTTTCACCCAAAATTGTGCTCCTCGGGATGTACTTTTGTCAGTAACTTGATCACTGCGTGGTCCGCATCCGAAAACGCAATTAGATCAAATCCGATTCCTTCGGATACCAAAGTCCCATGTGAATGGATGTCTTGGTGCCGAAGATCCGTTTAACCTCTTTGAGGTGCGATTCGGTAGGCTTTGCTCGAAACCGTGCTAATAAGCAAACAACAAAATGAATATCCGTCGACTAGCGAGAAGATACATGAGAGAACCAATCATGCTCCGATATTTCTTCTGATCAATAGGTTTCCCAAACAAATCGGCTCCAATTTTGGTGAAGTTACCATTGGTATTCGACCGAGTCACAATTATCCATACCATGATTTTCAAAATCTCGGTTGTGTATTTAGCTTGATTTATAAAAATTCCACGAGGGACCGATGTATTTGTAAACCAAGAAAGAATTTTAGTTCCCCATCATGGACATTTCAAATTTGCTTTTCATGAGATTTTCAAAGTTTTTGAAAGATTCGGATTAGTGGACCCAAAGATGATGTCGTCCACATAAATCGAACAATCAAAATGTCATTTTGCATTTTGTGTAAATAAGGTAGGATCAACTGTTCCTTTGGTGAAATTGTTTTGGATAAGGAAAGAGGACGATTCGTCATACCACGCTCTCGAGCTTGTTTTAATTCATAGATTGCCTTTTGAGTTTGTAGGCGTGATCCGGATGTTCCAAGTCGATGAAGCCTTCCGGGCCGACTCACGTACACTTCTTCTTTCGAGTTCTATTCAAGAACGCGGTCTTAATGTCCATCGATAAACCATGATGTTTTGTGAGTGCATATGCTAAGAAAATCTGATCGCCTCAAGTCTAGCTACCGTATGAATGACTCTTCAAAGTCTATCCCTTCCTTTTGTCTGTATCCTTTGGCCACAAGACGAGCTTTGTTGCGAATGACAGTCATCTCTTCATCCCTTTTGTTCTTCAATAACCATTTGAGATCAATGACGCGAACATCAATGGGTCTTGGAACCATTTCCCAAGAGTCATGAAGATGGTATTGGAGAAGTTCCTCCTGCATTGCTTCTATCCATGTGGGTTCTGCCATTGCCTCGCGAATGTTCTTTGGCTCTATATTGCTAATTGAGCAAAGGTAAATGCATAAGTGGCAATCGGTGGCAAGTTGGCGTCTCGTCTGAATTGGCCTTGACGGTTCACCAATAACTTGTTCAATTGGGTGGTCTTTTGTCCACTTGAGTAGAAGGATACCGTTGGTTAAGCGTGTCACGAGTTAGATGGTTCTCGTAAGCTTGAAGATGATTCGGTGATTCTCAGAGCAAACGGGTTTTCAAATAAGTCTTCATCTAACATTGCATCATTTTGGTTTTGGTTTTGCTCATCAACTTCTTTGGTAGAGCGGGTGCAATAAGCGTAGTAGATGTAGATGATGTTGATGGAGTTGGTGCATTGGTTTCGACCGTTGTAGATGCATCTTACATTGGTGGTGGAGGATGATTTTGAGCGGGTGCGGCGGAATGATGGTTTGATGCATTTGTCAAGTTCCACCATAGTATTCATCGAACATTAACTCAAGAAATTCTCCCATTCTTGTTCTTTAGGATTGTCAAACAAAGTTGATTGAGCTCTTTGAGGTACGAGTCCCGAATCGATGTGTCTAGAAGTCTCGCGGGTTTAGTGCGGGTTCTAGAGCGAGTCTCTCGAAGCCATATGTGAAAGTTCATCAAACTTCACATTCATCGTCTCCATGATCCTCCTAGTTCTCTGTTATACACCACAGATGCCCTCGAGTTATCTCGAATATCCAATGAAGATTCCAATATCACCTTTGCTTTCGGTTTCCAAGATCTTCTCTGTCATTCGTAGGATAGCACAAAGCGCCAAACACGTGAAAGTAAGAGATATCGGGTTTTCTGTTGTTCACAATCTCATATGGGTTTTATTGAATCTTGGATGGATAAGGGATCGGTTACGAGTGAAACAAGCGGTGTAGCGGCATCACCAAAAGAAATAACGGTGCACTAGAATAGATTAGCATTGTGCGGCAGCTTCCACAAGAGTTCTATTTCTTCTTTCAACTACCCCATTCTGTTGTGGAGTTCTAACAAGCGATGTTTGATGAGTTATTCCAACATCTTCAAAATAAGCTCTTAACTCACGATTAGTGAATTACGTGTCGTTATGCATTCTTAAAACCCTTCGGAGTTTGAAGAAGTACTTGAATACGTTTCGAAAGGTGATGATGATGCACGGTGCTTCGCCTTTTGATCTCGAAACTTAAACCATGTATATCTCGAATAATCATCGGCGATAACAAGAATATATTTTTCCCATTAATGCTTTCAACTCTCATTGGCCCACATAAGTCCATGTGCAACATATGCAACTTTGCTTCGAACTAGGTACGGATTTGGGTTTATATGATGCTCTTTTGCTTTTCCTTGTTCGCATGATGGACATAGGTGATCCTTGGTGTATTTAAACTTTGGAAGTCCATTGACGATGTTGTCTTTGGCAAGATTGTTGATGGTGTCAAAATTGAGATGGGATAACCTTCGTGCCACAACCAGATCGTGTTCCGGATGCTCGTATCATCCATATTGGTGATGAAGAGGCCATTTGATTGATGTCGATAGCATACAAGTTTGTATCACGATTCCCGCCAAGAGATCGATGCCATCCAAGTTTCTAACGAAGTAAGCATTTTCCTAAAAGCAACCTCTAAATCGCATCACGTAATCGCCTGATCGAAACAAATTGTGTCCCAACCCTTCGACATAGTAAACCCGAGTGATCAAATAATTTCCAAAGGTAGATCTCCATAACCTATGATAGTCGCTACATGATCATTTCAAACGTCACGGTTCCCATTAATTTCGATTTAAATTGATCGTGACTTGATTCCGGCATTGTGCTTGGAGCAACCCGAGTCGACGATCCAAAGACAAATTTCGATAACCCGCGATGTGAAAAAAGAATATTGTGGAAACCGTTTTGATTTTGGTTCCTGTGGGTTAGAGGTAAAATCTTTATCACACTCAAAGAGGTTTTCTACAGGGAATGCTGGTTTATCACTCATTGTACCATTCTGGAGTGTGAAAGTTCTACCTGTGGGTTTCCAAATATCATCCCTAAAGTAAACGCTTTGGTTCCTGTCTATAGTGTAAAGTCTAAGTTTTGCAACTAGTCTTCCTACTTGTTTAGCGTAAGATCTTTTTGGAACGTTCTTCTTAACAGGCTTAACAATCTCATTCTTAGAAACACAATCATCATGAACATTAATTAAAGATTTCTTGCAAGTTAAACAAAGAGATTCAACACATTCATTATACTTAGCAAGTTTCATAGGTTCAGTACATTCAGATGAAATGTCTTTCTTATTCAAAAATGGTAAATTCCTAGGGTGTTCTTCTACTTTCTTCTCTTTATTCAAGCTACTACTCCTAGAGGCGATGAGACTCTATTGTTCCTTGTATTGCTCTTAGGTTTTAGTCTGCTTGCTCCTAGAGTTTCTTTCTAGTCCCGTAGAAGGTAAGGCACACGCATTAGATTCACATTTTTATGAAGGGAGGTGGTTTCACTTTCCTAGTCTCTTTAGAGTGCTTTTCTAAACTTATGTCATTTGTTCCATATGTTTTAGATGTGGAGGCACGCATTAGTGGTACTCATCTTAAAAAGGCCAAAGCTAAAACTTATGGTTTCTCAATAACCGCTTTTCCTTATCAATGTTTTGTTTAGGTAGGGCGGTGGAGTGACCGGTTTTGATGAAGCATTTTTCTCATTGACTTTTGGAGGAGGCATAGAAATGTACATTTTGGTTTGGAAACCGGTTTGGGAACATTTGCTTTCTCCGCAGATCAATGGTTTTTAATCACAGTATCCATCGCCTTTCCTTTTTGACTTTCCAATGAGCCCTCAAAAGATCATTTATCGCTTTCATGTCATTGTAGGCACGCTCATACGACAATTTGTCATACTTGCATTCCTCGGTTTTTCGATCAAGTTGTTTAAAATATGATATATTTTCTTTTCAAGTTTCTCAAGAGCTTTTCATATTTTGAAACAATTTTGGAGGTCTCATCCGAGTGTTTCATGATCTTCAACGAATACGTTTGCAAAATGATGGACATAATATCGAGAGTCGAACATCTTCAAGAGATAATCATTTAAATTTTCCAAAACTTTGATGTGTTCAACACTTTCATTAGCTTGCTTTACTGTGGATTTATGGTCCTTGACAAAGTCACTGTTTCTTTCAAAAAGGCTTGTTCAAAATGGATTACCCTTGAGTTGATGTTAGTCACCGAGGGCAATTTGAGTTTCAAAAACTTTTTCTGCTCAATATCAAAACTATTAAACCAGATGTTTGTTGTAATATTGGTTTTAGTTTTAACGGTCTCTTGAAGATCTGCAATTCTCATTTTCACATTTTCCAAAATACTTCTGGCATCACTTGTGTTAAAAGGATTGTTTGAAGACATTTGTTCAATGTTCGAAAGAGATTTGGATACAACAACTGGTTTTGAAACTGGTTTTGAAACTGATTTTGAAACTGGTGTTGACACTTTGTTTGAAACACTTGGTTTGGTGGAAAATGTTGATTGAGAAACAAACAAAATACCATTAATTTGGTTCCATTTATTATAATCAATAGGTTTGATTTACGGATGTTTTGTTTCATTTTGATCTACTCTCCTCGAGATAGTTCCAACGTTTCAAGAGAATGATGCACAATTATAGGTTCATGCAAAGGTTTTCCATTGTTCAACACATTCCGTTCTTCTCGAGCTTTCTTGAGGAACGAAGGAGGTGAGTTACCAAGAGCCATTTTGTGAGTAGTATGAAAATCGGATTTACTTGATTAGAAAGCATCTTGTTTGTCTTAGCGGAATGACCCGTTGTAAGAAGTAAATTATCCAATTTTTGATAGTTTCATTTTATCCGAATTTCATCAAGAAGAGAATCTTCTCGCTTTAAAAATCAACGATCAACTGTTTCTTCTCTTTTCAAGTTCGAAAAAAGGCTTTTTGTTTAGAAAGTTGGTTGTTTAGATCATAAATTTCCTTGTTTAAAGATTTTATTTTCAAATTGATTCACATCAAGTGTATCGAATTTGAGTTGCAATTGTTTTCTCTTAAAACAGAATCTCGGTAACCAATTTCTAATTCGACATTTTGTTTGTATGAAATTCATAGGCTCTGGCGTTCTCTTTGTAACTCTCAAGCTCGGTGGTCAATTTAACATTCGCGGCCTTAACTTCGCGATTGACCTTACTCACTTTCTCAATTTCAATGCCACGCTTATTGATTAATGATTCAAAATAAGCACGTGTTTCCTCATCGGTCTCGATATTTTGTGCCACACGACCTCCACTAGGATCCACATCCGAGTTTGAGTTAGTATTGCTACAACTCGGATTGTCCGGTATGTATCATAAGTAGGTGTTGGCGTCACGAACGTCTTGTTCGTCATGAGTAAACACATCAAATATGACATTGTTATAGCATGGATCAATGATTGGTACCTAAGATCTGCGTTGGCGTCATAGAGAGGAGGTGCGTCGATTCAATTCGTCGACTTAGTCTCCTCAAGATTTGCCATGAAGATGCGGTTTGCATTGATTTCCTCGAGGTCTTCCAAATCATCCACAATAGCGAAAAATCATTTTCCTCAAGACTTAATCGCATCCACCGCTTGCTTCAGGCTAACAAAGATAGCTTTCAAGAAACTCAAGATTCTTCTTGTGCGGCTTAGTGGTACAGTTTAGTGCCATGTGACCCATTCCTTGACAGTTATAACACTTAACGACACCACGATTCACATTTCCATAATTCCCAACGATCGAGCCGCAACATTCCCATTCGATTACCTTCGCTTATTCCCAACATTCGTCGTCGATTTCCAACATTCGACCCAACTGACACCCCGATACGGAACCGCTGATTACCCATACGAAATCCAAGAGCATATCCTCGCGATTCCCAATAACTCCAACCATTTGTCCTTGATTACCCATATTCACACCCGCTATGCAATTTGCACATATGCAGTGTTTGATGAAATCCTTTGGTTGTTGTTAGTTGGTGTGGAATAGCGATCTTGAATGCTTTACCCAATAAAGAGTATACATGTTGCAAGGTCGCTTGTTCAACTTCGTATCGGTGATTCCTTGTTCTGGTATTGTGGATACGGTTGTTGAATGACTTGTTGTTCTTGTGGATAGAATTGTTGTTGAGGTTGTGGAATGTATTGCCGCAAGTTGTTGTTGGTGGAAGATGATGAAGCTTGTTGTTGTGTATTAATCAAGGTTGAGTCTTTGCAATAAGTGCCAATGGATCATGATTCTTTGCCAATCTTTCTTTCCCGACTTCATTCGCTTCACTTGGTTTTGTTTCGTAAAATCGTTTAGTTGATCAAAGTTCACCGATGTAAGTCTTTTGTTTGGTTGACAATAGTGACATATCGTCCCCATTCTTACGGAAGATTGTTCAGAACTTGATGTTTTGAACGATAGTTCGGGTGTCAACTTGTTTCGATTAGCTCATTCATCAAAGTGCAAAACCTTCCATAGTAGGATTCAATGGATTCTCCGGAGTAGAAGTAAACTTTTCCCATTCGGTTAGCGCTTGTTCTCCATGTCTTGTTGACCAATTTACATTCCATGACAAAGCCGTCTAACACGCTCCCACATATCGAAGCGCTTTCTGGCAACCGCTCACCGCAAAGAAATATGTCTATTGGTAAACCCAGGTTGGATAATATGAATTGCCATGTCATCCGCTTCGACTTGTTTCGATCCTCTGCGGTGTATTGATTCGTATTGAAGACGAGAAGATGGTGGGACGGAGGTGTTGCATCGCATTTCGTGTACATGAACTTGTCGAGGTGGAAGGGTCCATCCCGAATTTATTTAATCATGAGTTTCCCATTAGGTTTGGTCTTGATGTAGCGGAGCATTCGACTTTTCCATTGAAGATAACCACCTTTTGCCAACATAGGAGGACGGTTTTCGGCACCGGCTGCATGAATGTCTTGTTGAGTTGCCATTGATGAAGGTATGATCTGATAAAGTTGATGTAGGATCGATTCAACGATAAAGGAGTTGTGATTGATGAAGATTAAGCTCAGTTGAAGTTTTTCTGAAAGTCGTACTCGTAAACTCGGTTCTTAGGCGTAATTTTTTTTTTCCAAAATTTGAAATTCACTATAAAAATCAATTCTAAGATCATATGAAAAATTTGAGTTATGACAATTTTGACGCCAAATTTGACCGAAAATTTGAATTTAGGCCAAAAATTTGAATTTTGACCAAAATTTTCACATTGAACCAAAATTTGAATCTCGTAAAAATTGAACGTTTAGTCTCCTCAAAATTTAAATTTTACTCAATTTTTCCCGCCAAAAACTTTTTTTTTTTTTTTTTTTTTTTTTTTTTAATGAAAATGAAGAGCTTAGGCGTAGAGACACGGTTACTGAGTGAGCGATGCTTAGGCGTAGGATCTTATGCGAGGAAGCTTAGGCGTAGGATTCCTTAGGCGTAGGATCTTATCGTGAGACTTAAAGTTAGGCGTGGGAAAACTTATGCGTAAGATTTAGCTTATCGTAAGACAAGGCTTAGGCGTGGGATAAATACTTAGCGTAAAGTAATCTACGCGTAAGTCTAAGCTTATGCGTAAGATTAGGGTTTTGCCTAAAAATCCTTTACACTATCACGATGTAAGGGATATCCAAAAGTCGAAGTGTTCCACAAACTTATCCAAGTGAGGGAAGCACCGAGTCACCGCTTAAGCTCAAGAATCTGCACCAAAAGTTATGAGTAGAACCTTATGCGTAGTTTGAGTTTCTTCGCGTAGAACTAGGGTTTTGACCTCTGCGTAAAAAATTTCCAATGATTCAAACGATTTCTCTTGCACGATAGCCTTAAAACACTCGAATAACCCAAAATGTTGACCTTTTCACCCAAAGTGCTTAGATAAGTTACAGTAGAAATGACCAATGAACCAAAACGAGCTTAAAATGATTTAAAACACGTAAAGCTTGAACTTTTGCAAAAACTGAAACTTTAGCACCAAATAAACCTTAAACCACAAGAATCTTGAATTTTAAGTGCAAAATTAAAGCTTTAAGCGTGACAAATATGTAAAACGAGAGTCTTTACGCGTAACCCTTCAAAACAAACACAAACACTCCTAAACCATTGTTAGGCGATTGATACCAATTGTAGGACCTTACTTTTATCAACCTTATCACGAAATACCCACGTTAACCACAGTTATGCGTAGAACTCGTGAAACCCAAACGCAAACATATGCGTAAAAGTAAGAAGAGAAAGATGTTGGTGACTTGAATGATTTAAAGATCGTGTATATGTGAGATAAAGATGAACACAATATGTTGTATATTCCAAAGGAAAAACACACACACACACACACACTTTCAAGCACACCTCTCAAATGACATACTTGAGGGGTATATATAGTACAAGACAAAGGATGCCCTAAGGCTTGGCCATGGGCCGTATATGGGTTTGGACATGGATTGGGTTACATGAACTTATACAATGCTAGCTTAACTAAAATAATAACCAATTAGCTTAGCCTAATCCACGAGCCCGTTGACTATTCTAGTACGATATCTAACACACGTTACAAAGTTCCTAAATGTGAATGACCATCACTTCCAATAAAAACTATTAAGGCTAACAAATGCTTTCGTCTTGACTCTTTCGGCATCCTTCACTAATGCCTTCGACACAACACTTCTATAGAGGAAGAAAGAACTATCAACAAGAGAACCTCAGTAGTCTTGATGATGACGAAGTATGGAAACTCATGGACTTGAGCTTGCTCGACTTCAAGAAGTGGTGATCTCGCCTTTAAGAGGAACCTAGAGAATCACACGAAAACAAAAGAAAAACAACATAGAAAGATCCCTTAGGATCAGTGGTTAGAGAGTTACAATACTTTGGGAAAGTATATGTGAGAGTGGCTAGCAAAAAAGAAGAAATGGCTCACTATTTATAGAGGAGAAACACCTACTTTTCCACGGATCCCTCCCTTAAGGGATCCGTCTGATGTAAAGCTAGGGATCCGTGGGACGCTCCTCTTTGCCCATGGGTATTTTGGTTATGGGTCATGGGTTGATGCATGGGTATTTCATTAGATACAATGTACCTAATGGGTGCAATGCATCTAGTCAAATGGGTATGGGTCAATACCATGGGTTGTAGTTTTTACCCATTTATAATACATACTAGTTATGTATATATTTGCCCAATATGTAAACACTAGTTGTTATACATATGTGTTACTAAATCATAAAATCACTTATACTTGTTTTAGTGTTTTATGTGAAAACGTAAGTGTGTTATTGGCTCAAACTATTTACGTATTTTATTTGTTTCGTTAAAATGATTTTACGTTTGTTATCGACAAAACATTAGAAGATCGTAAAATATAAATAAACGTTTTTACGGCTTATTTGTATTAACAATCTCCCCCTTTTTGTTGATGAAAAAACATAAAATTATTTTAAGGAAAAGCTAAAATTCATAAAAGTTCGAATTGGAGTTTTTACTCTCTTCTCCCCCTTTTTGTCGAAACAAAAAGAGCGTCGAAAAGAAACTAACACATTGTTTTAAGAAAAAGCATGTAAAAGAGAAAAAATGTAAAGAGAGTAAGTTACGGGAATGGTTCTCGTCTTAACTCCCCCTTAACGAGTCCATCCCTTTGTAAGAGCGTCAAGAAAATAAAAACTAGTAAGCTAATG
Source organism: Chrysanthemum lavandulifolium (assembly GCA_022545495.1). Classification (NCBI taxonomy): domain Eukaryota; kingdom Viridiplantae; phylum Streptophyta; class Magnoliopsida; order Asterales; family Asteraceae; genus Chrysanthemum; species Chrysanthemum lavandulifolium. The sequence continues at coordinate 944,365 of JAHFWF010000066.1, read as the reverse complement.
TTTTGAAACTTTGTTTGCAAATGGTTTCGTCCTTGTGACGAAAAATGCTCCCCCTTGAAGATTGCAAATTTGCAATGGGGTGTCATGAAGTGTAATCCAAATAAGGATTATGTTGCAAATGGTTTTGCAATGTATGGTTTGACACAAAGCTCCCCTAACTTAGGGTGTCAAGGTCTTCATGTGTATTTTGAAAATCTACAAAATAAAGGTTAGAAAACAAGAGTATAGTGTATAATTTCCTGCAAATAAGACTCAAGTTAGTAGAAAAATTACCTTCTGTTGCACGGATCCCACAGTTCCCTCCTATGTGGGATTCGTCTAGGCAATTTCCAAGGATCCGTCTGTCTGGTGACAGATTTTCAGCAATGGTGATATACCAAACAGTGCTAATATGAGAGTGAGATATGTATACAAACAACAAACATATACTCAAAGCAATATGGCAAATAAGTTATCATTCAATAAAACAAAGAGATAATCAACAAATCTCTAAAACTAAGAGAATGATCTAGTCATACATATTATACTAATAAGTTACTAAAACTTAAAATGCAACAATGTGCTTGAGTCTAAGGATGAGTAGACTTGTTGATTTGGTCCAATTTTTCAAGAAGATGATTAAACATGAAATGCAACTCATTTCGTAATTCTTGAACAAGTCTGTTGCATATTGGATTTCAAAAACACACTAAACCAATGATCAAAGAGGCGTATACAAGAGGTTTTAGAGAGAGAAAGAGTTAGAGGTTTGGGAACTTAGTGAGAGAAAATGAAAGTATTATTATGAGCTCCAACTCTCTAGCTTGGGAGGTAGAGAGTATTTATAGTCTTTACATAAATCGCCACCTACGGGCTGTGGATCAGGCATACAGTAGGTAAAGACCCGTCCGTCCTCCACGGTGTTACTTAACTAAATACTACTAAACATTAACTAATCTACGACTACGAGCTTTCTAACGATTACATATACTTGAGGTGGCCGACTCTTTAATAACTGGATTTACTAAATCCTAACAATCTCCCCCTAAAGGAGGTCACCTCAGAAATACATAGAATACAAACTGATATTACAATTAGATTGTTCTTGTTTTCTTGTTAATGTTCTCTGCTCTGTAGCTCGTAGTCATTGATTCTTCATTATTGCATGTTTGGATAATCAATGTCGAGGTCTTTAACTGATCCACGTGATAATGAGTTTTGAGCCAGCTTTGAGATCATCAGCAAACATAAATCTCTGACCCATCCATTGTGATGTTGGTATTATGTGATGTTGTGACTTATGGACCGACATGTTCACATTCTGGATCATGATATATTCTCATCAGAGTAGCGGAAGCTTTTGTTGATTCATGATATTTGCAGCAGCGTAGCGGAAGCATGGAGTGAAAATATCAGAGTCATTGATGCACTTATCATGATTTCTTTAGAGATGAATGTGTAGTGTGAGCATGCGGCTTTGGATTGACCGCTTCATTCTGATCAGCTGCAAACGTCGGGTATACCTGCATACAACAGTTAGCAATAAAGCGCACAAAGTGTCTTTGATCACTTTCGTTGAATTGAGGTACACGCCCACGGTTCCCGATAACACTTTCATTGTGCATGTTTTAGTAGCATTGTGTGTACTTTTATATCTCGTTATTTGGTTATATTTGTGTGATTTTAGCACTTAATCATATCTAGAGATGTTTGTCTAGTATTTATAACCAAGTGCGGAAATGGAGGAAAATGTGGAAATATGCGGTTAATCAAGATTCCGCCTCAAGAAAGCTAAAACCCAAGTACCTTTGAAGACCTTAGTGATTGAAGAACCAAGTTCTACAAGTAAGAGTGAAGAGTAAAGATCAAGTTTCATGTCTCGAAGATCCAACCGGATCCGGTTACACTTTCAGCCGGATCGGTTGGCAATTGGTCGAATAAATGTTTTTGCTATGACCGACCGATCGGTCGCAACCCGCAACCGGATCGGTCGATGTGTTATTATTGAAGAGCAACGGATCGGTTGGTCGTATGACCGATCCGGTTGGAGAAGCTGCAGTTGTCAAATCTTCATCACTAAGCTTCCCTTTGCATCCAAACGATTCTAGGTCCTTCTCTTGGTGTATTCTAGTCCTTCCTTACTCCTTGGAGGCCAAGTCAAGCATTTAACACCCTAGGCCTTGGAATTAGTATAAATAGAGGCTAATTGTGAGCATATTAGACACACTTCAATTACAAAGCTCTCTACTCATCAAACCAAGCCTTAACCTTCGAAATTCGTCCTTAGAAATCCGAGAAGTTTGAGTTCCATAAGTTCCACCGTTGAAGCCAAAACACTAAGAAGTCCACCACGATCCTTTGGGAATCATTACTTCATCATTTGTAATCTTATTCCAAGCATTGTAAGACTTTTAATCATGTTTTCTAATGATCAAAGTTATGAGTTTATGTTCATGTTTGCTATGAGTGGCTAGTTTCTTTATACACTTGCTTAAATAATGTTGATTATTATATGATTAGTTAGTGATTGTATTAACATGTTTTAATTCAATTTCAAGTTGATTCTAAGATCCAATTGTGCTAAAAGTTTCATAGTGACATTTGGTAATCAAGTTTGGCTAATTGGTAACTATCGTTGGGGTCGAAAGAACTTCGTATTATTCAACTAGTCATAATCATTTTGTCTATGGATGATTGTTCTTACCCATTATTCTTGATTATACAAAGGAACTAAGGTATGGTTGTAATAGAAACGCTTTTTGATTATCAAATTGGATTGGTTGGAAACATCTAAATGGTCGTAAGATTAGTTGTTGAAAATTAATTGTAGCCTTTTGTCTATGATCGGTACCTTTTGTATTGACCATTTCTTAAGCAATTTGATGAACAAGTGGATGTTTTTGTGTTTAAGTTTATGAAAGTAGACTTATGAAACTTGAATTGATCTTGAATTGATTGGTTAAACTTAAAGCTTGTTTTTATGAACTAAAATCTTGACGAAGGTTTAACTTGTAAGAACAATAGATTAGTTTTCAACTAATTATCACAACCAACATGTTAAGTAGTTAATACAATCACATTAATCTATGATATGAAACTAGTTTGAGCAAGTGTAGTTTTTAATCATCCGAATTTCATTATATCTATTTGCTTTGTTATATGTTTTGATAGACTCGTTAATTCAAACTTGTGCTCGATTCACTCAAATCCTATGAACGATCCCGACTTACCTTCATAATCTTGCTATAACGGACGAGTATACTTGCTCGTATGTGTTATTGGTAAAATTGGTAATTCACCTTTATAAATTTAAACTTGCACCTACCGGCACATCAAGTTTTTACGCGCGCCGGATTTGATTGTGTTTCAAACAAGTTTTGAATTTCCCTCAACCGATTCTAAATTTTTTTTTCACGAAACCTTAACCGGATCCGGTTGCCCTCAACCGAATCGGTTACGTGTTTACCCATCATTCAACAGTCGACCGATCGGTCGCATCCCGCAACCGATCCGGTTACCTTCCTCTGCTCCATATAAGCCGCTTTCGTTGTTTGTCCGTGTGTTTAGATATTGCCCGGATTCTCTAGGACATTGTATGAACACTGAGCAGCGAATAGAACCAATTACACCTCTTACCAACCCGTAACGCTTGATTCAAGAAGAAGGAGAACACGTTTCATACCATTGGAAAACCGTATACCAAGAGTACCAAACCCACCATTTGATAACCTCATTGAAGCCAAAGTTGTTTACAATCCTTTCACTAATTTACCTTTTCCCATGGCGGACGATCAACCCATGTGGGAACAAACCGAACCGTAGCACCAACACCCGAGAGTGCTATTGTTGCTATTAACCTTGGTGACAACTTCACCGTGAAGGGACATCACCTTTCTATGATCAAAGACCGACAATTGATGGCGTGCGCTGGCCGATCCGCATAAGCACATTGCGAATTCATCGAAATTTCGGAATGTTTCGTTATGGCGACACCGATGTCAATGCCATCAAACTCAAACTTTTCCCATCATCACTCGCCGGAGATGCTAAAGTATGGTACAATGAATTGACCCCAGAATCATCAATACTTGGGAGGAGATGAGGCAAGCTTTTGTGAGCCGATTCTTTCCACCGCCATGTTTGATCGATTAATGGGAGAAATTCGTGCTTTCAATCAAAACCCAAACGAATCACTTGTCGAAGCTTGGCTTCAATGAAAGATTTGCTTCGTAGTTGTCATGGACATGGATTATCAAAAGGAACCATTATCCAAATCTTTTACCATGGATGGATGAAATCTCTCAAGGCATCCTTGATGCTTTGGAGGAATTTTTCTATAAAACTCCTAATGATGCACATCAATTGCTCAAGATCGAGTACTTCTTAAACTTGATTGGTCCAAAGATTCCAAAACCAAACCTATCCGAAAAACCGTTGCTTTTGTCGAAAACACCGATACCTCAAAACTCATGGAGAAGATGGAAGCGTTAACCTCACAAATCAACTCGCAATACAAGGATATCAAAGATGAAATGAAAGAAATGCGAGACGGATGCAACAATTGTGGAGGAAATCACCCATCGTCCGAAAAGCGACGATAAACCTATGGGTGGACTAAAGAAGGAGAAGCAAATTACGCTCAAGGAGGATACCGTGGAGGGGATATCGTAGTAATTATTACGGTCGAAATTCGAAATTGGCAAGATCGCCGACCAAGGGATGACAACCGTGATTCTCAACCACGAATTGACGATCCACCAAACCAAACTTCCGACAAAAAGATGTAAGAAACCGAATTAAAACCATGAGAGAATTCGTGGTCGGTCAAAATCCGCGAATGATTTTATCAAAATCAATTTTTCAATCTTAAAGCCAAAGTTGAGCAAGGACGGAAAAATCATCAAGCATCTATCCAAGATCTTGAAAACAAGCTTAGCGGACTTTCTCGACCAACATTCTTCTAGACCATCCGGTTCATTGCCAAGTAACACTCAATCCAATCCAAAACCATCAAATGATAAGACGCACCATCCACCCCAAACACGAAATGAACATATCAATGTCAGTTTTCAAGAAGTGGTCTCTCGTGACGATCCACCACCTAATCCTAATACTCCTATCACCGTTGATAGTGAGGATGAAAACGAAGAACCAAACACAACTCAAACCACCAAAAGAAAGACATTCCACCAAATCAAGGCGATACACCGAAAATTCCTTATCCTCAACGCCTAAAGAAAGAGAAGATGGAAGAGCGTTATAAGAAGTTTATCGAAATAATCAAAGAGGTTAGACTCAATGTTCCTCTCGTTGATGTTATAGCCGAATGCCCAATTACGGAAATTTTGAAAGAACTTAATAACAAAAGCAAGCTTGAGCAAATATCGCGAACTTTTCTTAACGAAGAATGCTCACCATAGTTCAAAACAAAATTCCACCAAAACTCGGAGATCCCGGAGCTTTCTTATTCCATGTACTTTCGAATAACGTTAAATGTGATGCTTTAGCCGATCTTGGCGCAAGTATCAATTTGATGCCTTATTCACTCTATTCCAAGTTGTGCAACAACAACTGAAACCAACAAAATGAGCATTCGATTGGCAAATCATTCCTATCAATATCCTGTGGAATTCTTGAGAATATGCTTGTTCAAGTCGGTAAATTCATATTTCCGTGGACTTTGTGATTTTGGAAATGGAAGAAGATAGTAAAGTCCCACTCATTTTAGGAAGACCTTTCCTAAACACCGACGCAATCATCAAAGTTAAAGGAAAAGAACTCAACCTTGGAGTTGGGAAGATCGAATCACTTTTCTTATCGATAAAGCAATGCGCTACCCACATTCCAAAGTGATGACACTTGTTTTAACGTCGATGTTATTGATGAAGTCACCGATGAGGAATTAGATGCATTACTTAACGAATCCGATCCATTCATGACTACTTCAAAAATCAATGAAACGATTTTGACAAAGAGTTTGATGATTTTATGAAAGTAGAATTTGAAGAAGATAACTCAGAAGAAGAATTAGAGGAAGAGGAAGAAAATTTTGAGGAAATCACTTTCAATGAAAAATGCGAATAAAGTCCTCTATCGAAGAACCACCCACGGATCTCGAACTCAAACCTCTCCCAAATCATCTTGAATATGCTTATCCGGAGGAGAACTCACTTCTTCCAAAGAGTCATATCTTCATTACTCGAGGATGATGAGAAAGAAAGTTTAGTTTCCGTACTAAAATCACAAACAAGCTTTTGCTTGGAAAACATCCGATATCCTGTGAATTAGTCCTAATTTTTGCAAACACAAAATCAATTTCAAGAAGGGATTAAACACGTGGTAGAACGTCAACGTAGACTCAATCCCAACATGAAAGAAGTTGTTAAAAAGGAAATCATTAAACTTCTTGATGCCGGAATCATTTACCCAATTGAGGATAGTCCTTGGGTAAGCCCATTCACCGTGTTCCAAAGAAAGGAGGAATGACGGTTGTAACTAATGAGCGAAATGAGCTAGTTCCAACTAGAACTCACACCGTTGGCGAGTTTGTATTGACTATCGTAAGTTAAACAAAGCCACCGAAAGGATCATTTTCCACTCCCATTCATGGATCAAATGCTTGAAAGACTAGCGGAAATAAATTCTTTTGTTTCCTCGACGGATTTTCGTGATATTTTCAAATTCCCATCGATCCTAACGATCAAGAAAAGACCACCTTTACTTGTCCTTTTGGAACCTACGCATATCGGCGATGCCTTTTGGTCTTTGTAATGCACCCAACTTTTCGAGGTGTATGATCGCCATCTTCCAAGACATGCTAGAAACCTCCATGGAAGTTTTCATGGATGATTTTTCGATCGTTGAGAGTCATTCAAACTTGCCTTTCTAATCTCGATAAAATGCTTGAAAGATGCGGTCGCACATCTTGTTCTCAATCGAGAAATGCCACTTTATGGTAACCAAGGAATTGTGCTTGGCCACAAAATCTCTAGTGCCGGAATGAAAGTTGACAAAGCAAAGGTCGATGTCATCTCAAAACTTCCACCACCAACCAACGCCAAAGCCGTTAGAAGTTTTTAGGACATGCCGGTTTTACCGCAGATTCATCAAAGATTTTCCAAAATATCTCGTCCAATGACAAAACTTCTTGAGAAAGAATCTATCTTTGACTTGATCTCGATTGCATAAAAGCTTTCGAATCATCGAAATCTCAACTTACTAGTGCTCCGATCATGGTTTCACCTAATTGGTCACTACCTTTCGAACTTATGTGCGACGCAGCGATTTTGTTGTTGGAGCCGTCTTAGGACAACGCTGAAGGAAACACTTTCGCCTATATATTTTGCAAGCAAGACACCGAATAGTGCCCAAGAAAATTATACCGTCACCGAAAAGGAATTACTAGTCATCGCTTTTGCCTTTGACAAATTCGATCATATCTTGTGCTCTCAAAACAAATGCTTTTACCGATCATTCAAAGACTCAAATATCTATTCAACAAGCAAGACGCTAAACCACGCCTTATTCGATGGATTTTGTTACTCCAAGAATTTGACATCGAAATCAAAGACAAGAAAGGAGCGAGAATCTTGTCACGACCACTTATCTCGTCTCGAAAATCCTAATCTTGAGGAGTTAAAAGAAGAAGAAATCGATGATTATTTTCCGATGAAACTCTCATGACCATCGACGGAAATGACGATCCTTGGTTTGTCGACTTTGCAAACTACCTCACGGAGGAATTCTCGAAAAAGGACTAACTCATGCTCAAAGAAGCAAATTCTTTTCGTAACTTAAATACTATTTTGGGAAGAACCATATCTTTTCAAAATGTGTCCCGATGGGATGATCCAAGATGTATTTTTGGTTCCAAACTCAGAAAATTCTTGACGAATGTCACCATGGCCCAACTGGGGACATTATGGTCCTTCCACCACAGCCTAAGAAAGTTTTTGATGTTTGGATTCTATTGGCCAACAATATTCAAAGAAGCACATACACTTGTTCAAAATCGTGACGCTTGTCAAAGAACCACCAATCTCTCTCGAAGGGATGAAATGCCATTAACAAGCATACAAGTGTGAAATATTCGATATTTGGGGAATAGATTTCATGGGACCTTTCCTAAATCCCACAAATTCAATACATTCTCGTTGCTATAGATTACGTGTCCAAATGGGCGTAGTCAAGCTTTACCAACAAACGATGCTCGTGTCGTCGTTAATTTTCTCAAAAGCTTTTTGCTCGTTATGGAATTCCCAAAGCACTCATAGCGATCGTGGAACTCATTTCGCAATCAACAAATGGAAAACCATGAAAAGATATGGAGTTCATCATCGATTTGCAATCGCTTATCATCCACAAACTAGTGGACAAGTCGAAAATACCAACAGAGCTCTCAAAAGAATATCGAAAACCGTAAAAGACAATCCGTCTTTATGGGCAAGGAAACTTGATGATGCTCGTGGGCATTTCGACGCTTATAAAACACCAATTGGTACAACTCCCTCTGCACTCGTATGGGAAGACTTGTCATTTGCCGCTCAAGTTGAACATCGTGCTTATTGGGCGCCGACAATGTAACACCGATCTCAAAATAGCTGGAGAGAAAAGATTTACGCAATTGCACGAACTCGACAATTAAGACTCCAAGCTTATGAAAACTCCAAACTGTATAAAGCCGTAACAAAAGCCTATCATGATAAAAAGCTACTAATTCAAAAGAATTCAAAGCCGAGATAAAGTTCTCGCTTTTTAACATAAAATTCAAATTCAAAGCTCCTAAGTTACAACCAAAATGGTTTGGACCATACGTCGTTAAACATGGATATCCATCCGGTATGTCGAGCTCTATGACAAACAAGGTGGAAGTTTCATTGTTAATGGACACCGAATCAAGTTATACTACGATAAGGAGCAAACGAATGAAGTTTCATTCTGGCGGTGTCCTCGAGACACCATGAGAATGAATTGAAACTATCACTTTTGTAGCACCATTTCTGGAAGAATTCCACAACCGTCCCATGGAAACCAATCATTTAATTAAATGCGGAACGATATTGAAGATACCGTGAAGAATTCATGTACATCCCGAACTCTATAATGTTCAAAGTCGCCTTTGCAATTAATAAATTGGAAGAATCGAGTCGCCGATGACTCGGTAATAAACAAGCGCTTCTCGGAGGCAACCCGTGTGTTTGATTTGATTTTCTGTGGTCACTCCCCAAAGTCTTAACCTTTGGTTGAACTTAAGTGTGGGAGTGCCACCCTTTAATAAAACCTTTTGTTTGTTTATAAGATTGTGTGCGTGATGATTTCTCTAGTGGACGCCAGAATGAAGAAAGAATTTTAAGTCGATAAACTCATTGACATATCTGGTTTCATCTCTATTTTCCTATTTCTATACTTTGAAGTTCGCTTATCATTGAGGACAATGTCTAACTTAAGTGTGGGGGGTGAATAGGAAAATTAGAGTTTTCATGTTTAAATTTAAAATTTTGTTTGCCCTAGTGATCTAGTTGTTTTCACACTTTTAGGATTATCTATTAGAATAATCGGATCATTCCACCGGTAAAATCTGTAATATTTGAAACTTCGAGATGTGTTCGATTACTATTGCAATCCATTCGGGATCGATAAACATTTGCTAACACATATTATACCCTTTCCACTAAATTGTGAGGATTTAAGCCTATTTCTTATTAGCATACATCTTTTATGCTTAGATCTTTGCTATGAGTGTGCGGTGATTTTATTTATTCTAGAACTTGTGCTCAGAATCATTACTAGACCGCAGTGAGATTGCATTCGTGCGATATAAGTGAATTCGTGTGATAAAGAGGCACCGTAGGATTTAACCCAAATGGCCTTCCATTTTACATTTAATGATTTATTAGCTAGCCACATTGGTTAGTTAACCACCCACATGGACCCATTTGTAGTGCTCATTTTTAGCACTAGATACCCCTAGTTACACCTTCCGAGCCATCCCTTTCATTTTTGCTTCACCCGTAAAATACAAAAGATTTTACACTTTAAACCTTAGCCTACCCTTATCAATGTCTAACGGTTGGTTGCTAGTTTCATGGAAAGTTAAGATTGTTCAAATGATTATGAGTACCACTTCCTTTGTGATTGATTGAGCCATGAGTTATGAGTTTATGTTCAAAAAAAAAAAAAAAAAAAAAAATTGTGTTGAAAGTATGGAAATAATAGCCAATGTGCTATGGTCGTAGAATAATTGACATGGCAAAGCAAAAAGTCGTGGAAAGTGAAAAGAAGAAAGCAAAGCTATAATCATTTATCCGGTTCGTGGAATGTTTGGTAGCTAGCAACATGGGTATTAGACTTGATTTTATTTTATTTTACACCAATTTCATTAAACATTCCCATGCCTTATCCATACCCTTAACCCTTAGCCTATCATTATAACCCGAATAAAAAGCCCTCTTTAGATGTTTTTACTTGGTGCTCACGCCACGTCGGTGGAGTTTTGTTTCTTGTACAAGCTTATGGTAATAATCTAATCATGACTGAGCAATGAGTGTGATTTATCTTGTTACTCCATTAAAATGAGTGATTGAGTGAATTATATTCCATTATTTTTCGTGAGGTGTTTTGAAATGTTTATCATGCAAGAAAATCATTGGATATTGTCAAACATCTTGATGTTTCACCTTTATAAGCATAATTGATGAATCTTCTCTCGTATTTATACTTGGTTGATTTGCATCACATTTTTCATAATCACGATTCTGTCCCAAAGGATGTTTGTCCTAGATTTGCTGAGGCAAGCAAAGTTTAAGTGTGGGGAATTTGATAACACTCGATTGTGCATGTTTTAGTAGCATTGTGTGTACTTTTATATCTGTTATTTGGTTATATTTGTGTGATTTTAGCACTTAATCGTATCTAGAGATGTTTGTCTAGTATTTATAACCAAGTGCAGGGAAATGGAGGAAAATGTGGAAATATGCAGTTAATCGAAGATTCCCGTCTCAGTAAAGCTAAAACCCAAGTACCTTTGAAGACCTTAGTGATTGAAGAACCAAGTTCTACAAGTAAGAGTGAAGAGTAAAGATCAAGTTTCATGTCTCAGAAGATCCAACCGGATCCGGTTACACTTTCAGCCGGATCGGTTGGCAATTGGTCGGAATAAATGTTTTTTGCTATGACCGACCGATCGGTCGCAACCCGCAACCGGATCGGTCGATGTGTTATTATTGAAGAGCAACCGGATCGGTTGGTCGTATGACCGATCCGGTTGGAGAAGCTGCAGTTGTCAAATCTTCATCACTAAGCTTCCCCTTTGCATCCAAACGATTCTAGGTCCTTCTCTTGGTGTATTCTAGTCCCTTCCTTACTCCTTGGAGGCCAAGTCAAGCATTTAACACCCTAGGCCTTGTAATTAGTATAAATAGAGGCTAATTGTGAGCATATTAGAAACACTTCAATTACAAAGCTCTCTACTCATCAAACCAAGCCTTAACCTTCTGAAATTCGTCCTTAGAAATCCAGAGAAGTTTGGAGTTCCATAAGTTCCACCGTTGGAAGCCAAAACACTAAGAAGTCCACCACGATCCTTTGGGAATCATTACTTCATCATTTGTAATCTTATTCCAAGCATTGTAAGACTTTTAATCATGTTTTCTAATGATCAAAGTTATGAGTTTATGTTCATGTTTGCTATGAGTGGCTAGTTTCTTTATACACTTGCTTAAATAATGTTGATTATTATATGATTAGTTAGTGATTGTATTAACATGTTTTAATTCAATTTCAAGTTGATTCTAAGATCCAATTGTGCTAAAAGTTTCATAGTGACATTTGGTAATCAAGTTTGGCTAATTGGTAACTATTGTTGGGGTCGAAAGAACTTCGTATTATTCAACTAGTCATAATCATTTTGTCTATGGATGATTGTTCTTACCCATTATTCTTGATTATACAAAGGAACTAAGGTGTGGTTGTAATAGAAACGCTTTTGATTATCAAATTGGATTGGTTGGAAACATCTAAATGGTCGTAAGATTAGTTGTTGAAAATTAATTGTAGCCTTTTGTCTATGATCGGGTACCTTTTGTATTGACCATTTCTTAAGCAATTTGATGAACAAGTGGATGTTTTGTGTTTAAGTTTATGAAAGTAGACTTATGAAACTTGAATTGATCTTGAATTGATTGGTTAAACTTAAAGCTTGTTTTATGAACTAAAATCTTGACGAAGGTTTAACTTGTAAGAACAATAGATTAGTTTTCAACTAATTATCACAACCAACATGTTAAGTAGTTAATACAATCACATTAATCTATGATATGAAACTAGTTTGAGCAAGTGTAGTTTTTAATCATCCGAATTCATTATATCTATTTGCTTTGTTATATGTTTTGATAGACTCATTAATTCAAACTTGTGCTCGATTCACTCAAATCCTGCGAACGATCCCGACTTACCTTCATAATCTTGCTATAACGGACGAGTATACTTGCTCGTATGTGTTATTGGTAAAATTGGTAATTCACCTTTATAAATTTAAAATTTGCACCTACCGGGCACATCGCTTAGCAATAAAGCGCACAAAAGTGTATAAAGCGCACATCGCTTGCGGCTTTGATTGACCGCTTCATTCGATCACCGCAACGCCGGGTATACCCGCATACAACGCTTAGCAATAAAGCGCACAAAAGTGTCTTTGATCACTTTCGTTGAATTGAGGTACACGCCCACGGTTCCCGCTGATCAAGACAAGATCGCTGTGATCAAGTATAATTCAAGAATTTCCTTGACAGGTTTCGCAATGCTCTAGTCGTTCTCAAACCGGAATGTCTCAAAGAAGACAATACGGAGTGAGTGAACCAATAATTGAGATTCACCGATTGATGAAAGAGATTTGAAAACAATCGTGTATCGCACAATAGAAATTGTTTTGCAATACAACGAAGGTTTTAATGAAAATCAATTATCAATCATAAACACCTTTTATTTTGAAATATTAGAACACGTCGATGTGCTAAGGAAAAGGATTTTAAGCACAACGACCGGTTTTTCAAAGGTATCCGCTCAATCCATAACTCGAACCGTGATTGATTCAAAAGATTGAATCACCCCATTATTTCTTCGGTTGTCACATGGTTGATCTATTGGATAGATCTCACATGCCACCCACCGTGAGCTTGTTTGATGTTGGCTCCGTAGGCTTTCCATCTTCATTGTGAATATGTTTGCATATCACTCAAATGTTCTGGCAATACCACAAGGATAATGTGTAGGACTCATAAGATATAATCTCTCTTTCCACATTGTGTGAAACAGAGAGTCTTCATTGACAGTGTCCTAAAGAGATTTATTTGATGATCTCGTGGCTCTAGACTCAATAGTGCATATTTGGATCCTATGTCGGAGACTAGGGAGAGGGTCTTCTTCTTTAATATCAACAAACTCTCAGAGAAAGTTGATAGATAATGTCGGTTCCCCGTGAGAATGAAACAAGTTCTTTTAAGAGGAACTTGAGTAGCTTGGGAAGTTGTAGTGCGAGGCGTCATTTGGGTCCATGACGCCATGTCTTCAATACCGATGTTACCTTGGTAACCACCAAGAGTATATGAATTGAACCGGTTTACGCCCTACGGTTGAATAAATGGAGGGCTATTTATTTTCACCCTTTTCACATTCAATTCTTTTTCATTCTTCAACCCCTTCAGTGCTTACCGAGACTTCATTACTAGAACCTTTTTGGGTTTATTCGAGTTCTAGCTCTATCTCAGCCCGCACTCTTCCCATATCTCACTTTTCTCCTTTTTTCATCATACCTAAGGAATTCTACCTTATCTAGTGGATTGTCCCTGGGTAGATCCCTCCGGTTCTGGCGGATCATGGGAACAAATACCTAACCTTATCATCCTTATATCACCATACATAAAGTAAATTTGGTCAGTCTATTTGGTATTGTTCATCTGCCATTGGAACCAATTGAAAACCATTTTATCAAAGCATTTCTTACCTGAATTGTTTTTGATATTTAAAAAAAAAAACAGAGCTCCCCCTCAACATGTGCATCATGTATTAAAAATCGTTTTAGCACACGGAGGCAAGAGGAAGAATTAACTTCTTAGATTACTATTTTCTAAAATATATCAACATCACTTCCCTGATCAAATCGAGTAGATAAAGCATATAGAGGAAGGATAAGGTTTTCATAAGTTTGCTCCCCCTTAATATGTGCCTCGAGGTTTCAAAGAGTTTTGCACATATTAGAAGGAACCTGCACTTAGAGACAAATCAATCATGTTTCAATTCTCTGTGGTTTAAAATAGAAGCTCCCCCTCAACATGTGCATGGAAAATTTGAAATCGTTTGGCACATGTGGGGAGGAATTGTGACTTGATTATGAAAAACATTTTAACTGATAAGGATCGGATTTTGAGACTTTACACTCTATTGATTAAACATGCATGATTATCTTTTGAAAACAATTCTATGACAAATAACCTTTTGATTTAATTGAAATCATTCTCCCCCTCAATCAATATGCAGATGATTTTTGACATAAGTTGTTGATTGAGTGGTAGATATTTTTGACAAACGTTAAGTCCAGATGATTTTCAAAAATAGAGTCCGAGTTATTCACAAAGCAATTAGTTTTCATTAGATAATAAGTATTTGTTTATAGAATCAGAGCATGAGTTTTGAAAAACAAGATAAAACATGGCTCTGTTCTTTCTTTGAAAAAACGGGTTACTGCCTGAAATGACAATAAACCATTGTTTTCACTTTCTCCCAATTTTTTTTTTATTTTTTTTATTTTATTTTTATTTTTTTAATATTCGAACAACATCAAAAGTCCCGTGTTATTCTTTGAATGACAGCACAAAGATCGTAGATATTTATCGAATCGAGAAAATCATGACAAAACGACAATATTTTTTAGAATTTTTCAAGATTTTTCAAATTTTTATGGATTTTTTGAAAGTTTAAAATTTTTCTATTTGCCTTTTGAAGGTTTTGTAATTTTGTATTTTGCTTTTCGAAAAGATATTTACAAGAGATGGATGAAGAAAGACCTTTACTCCTCGTCTTCCTCTTGAAGACGTTTGAGTGTTTCCGGTTGAAGACTCTTTAGACCAAGTCGTGGGAGGATAAACTCAAACGTTCTCTAGGAAGAGCTTTGGTGAAGATGTCTGCTAACTAGTATTCATCCTCACAAAATAAAGTTCCACCACACCGCTTTTCTACTTGCTCCCGATGAAATGATGTCGAATGTCGATGTGCTTTGCTCTTGAGTGTTGTACGTTGTTGCATGAGAGAGCAATAGCACTTTTATTATCACAATACAGAGGATTTTGTTGAATTCAAAGCCATAGTCGATAATCGGGATCTCATCCATAGGATTTGAGCACAACAAGATGACATGGCTATGTATTCACCTCTGTAGAGGAAATAGAAGTACTCATTTGCTTTTTTGAAGACCACTCACAAGCTTATCTCCCAAAATCGAGCACCTCCGCACGTGCTTCGACGTGTATCTTGACATCCCGCATGATCAACATCTTCATAGGTCGTTAGTGACATACCGGTGTCTTTCGGTACCAAAGTCCCATATTGACGGTTCCTTGGAGATACCGAAGACCCGCTTAACCGCTTCAAGGTGCTTTTTGGTAGGCTTAGCTCGATATCTAGCACACATGCAAACAAATGAACAAAATGTCTGGTCCATCGGTCGTGAGGTACATCGTGGATCCAATCATACTACGATATTTTGTTTGGTCTACCATGATCCCCGAGTGGTCCTCATCCGCTTTAGTACGTTCTATCATGGGAGTGTCAACAGGTCACTAGAATCAAATCCAAATTTCTTTAAAATCTCATTTGCATATTTAGATTGATTTATAAAATGCCTCCGGACTTTGTGAAATTTGTAATCCCAAGAAAATGACATTTGTCCCATCATTGAAATTTGAAATTTAGAACCCATTTCACTTGAAAACGGTCACATTCATTGGGGTCACCGAGGCAAAATAATATCATCAACATATATTTGAACGTGAATTAAATGTTTGCCGACTTTACGGTGAACAATGTTGGATCAATCGCTCTTTGTTGAATCCAAGATAGAAGAAACTTTGATAGCGATCATACCATGCCCTTGGAGCTTGCTTCAAACCGTAAAGAGCCTTCTTCAAATGATAGATGTGAGTAGGATGCTCGGGTTCATAAAGCCTTCAGTCGGCCGACGAACGACTTCTTTAAGATCTCCGTTAAGAAACGCCGCCTTTACATCCATCCGATAGACTACCATGTTCTTACTAGCAAGATTAGCCAAGAAGATTCGATTGCCTTGATTCGAGCAACAGGAGCAAATGATTCTTCAAAGTCAATACCCTCCTCTTGACGGTATCCTTTTGCAACCAATTGAGCCTTTTTCTTCAATACATCACCATGCTCATCAAGTTTTACTTTGAAGATCCACTTTAGAGCAATGATCATTGCACAACTGGAGCAGCACTAATTCCCATACATCTAGTCGATCAAACTTATGAATTTCTTCTTGCATGGCATTGAACCACCGCCTTCATTCATGGCGCTTTTCACGCCTTTTGGTTCGATCTTAGAGAGTACGGAGTTGAAGAAGCACCATAAGGCATTGGTTGCAAGTTGTTTCGTGTGGATACCGGACGGAAAGGTTTCCAATGATGTTGTCCAATGGATGATCATGTGTCCATTTTCCGAGGTGTTCATGTGGTTATTGTTGAGGAACCAAGTAGCGAGTTGATATCTCCCGAAGAAGATGGTTCGATGATGACTCAGAGCAAATATGTTTTCAAATGGTTCATCTTCCGAGGAGCAAAAGGGTTTTCATCATCATAATAAGAGAAACATTTCCATTGTGTACACTCGATGATTGATGATTTGTTGATGAGACAGAGTGATCGACATCGCGCTCGACTTAATGACATTGAAACCGAAGGGTTAACTTCATTGACAGGGATAGAGGCAGCCTCGCTGATGGAACCGACATATCATTAGCACTTGGCTCATAGTGTTCATCAAACATTGGATCAAATAATTTCTTCAAATCATCTTCTCAAGGAGGTACATACGGAGTTGTTGGTGAGGATTAGAAACAAAAGTAGAACCGATAGGACTCTCGGATAAAGGTTGAAATGCGGGTCCAGAACTGGATTGTCCTGGAGCCATTTGCCCGGACAGCTCATCGAACGTGACGTAAATAGTTTCCATGATATCTCGAGTTCTTCTGTTATAGATTCGGTAAGCCTTCTTGTTTGATGCATAACCAACAAAAACTCCAATGTCCGCTTTAGCTCTTAATTTACCTAAATCTTGACTGTCATTTGTTGGATAGCATAAAGCACCAAACACACGAAGGTAGGATAGATCAGGATTTCGTTTATGGATAAGTTCATATGGAGTTTTTCCATGAGAGGTGTGTATAAGGGAACGATTTTGGGTGTAGCAAGAAGTGGCAATGGCTTCAGCCCATAGAAACATTGGAACCTTTGAATAAATTAGCTTTGTTCTTGCGGCTTCCACAAGAGTTCGATTTCGTCTTTCAACTACATCGTTCTGTTGAGAAGTTCATGGAACACTTCTTTGATGACTGATTCCAACATTTTCATAAAACTGAATTAAGTCTTTGTTAACAAATTCTGTGCCATTGTCTGTTCGAACAATTCTAACAGTTTTGTTGTGTCGAACCTAAAGCTGTTTGATAAGTTTGATGATGACATCTGGAGTTTCATCCTTTGTCCTCAAAAAACTTTACCCAAGTAAATCGAGAGTAGTCATCAACAGTGACTAGAATGTATTTCTTCCCATTTATCGCTTGCACTCTCATTGGTCCGCACAAATCCATATGAAGGGTATGAAGAACTTCCATTATCGAGTTTGTGGGTTTTGGTTTGTAGGCATATTTAGTGCTTTTTCCCAATTGGCAAGTGAACAAAGATGATCTTTTCATATTTTAACTGGGTAAGCCTCGACAAGATCCTTTCTCGAAAGGTTATTAATGGTGCCAAGTTCAAGTGATTGAGACGACGATGCCATAACCATGACTTTGTTTTAGAAGCCTTTGATGAAGAAGCGATTGGAGAAGACTTCATCATGTCTTCGAGAGAGATGGTGTATAGGTTAGAACCATGAGTACCTCTTAATAATTCCACACCATCAAGTTCTCTAACGAAACATGTATGTTTTCTAAAGGCCACTTCTAGATCGGAATCACATAATTGACCAACAGAGAACAAGTTATGACCAAGACCTTCCACATAGTATACCCTAGAAATTACACTTTTACCAACCACATAGTCTCCATAACCCATAATTGCTCCAAAATGGTCGTTCCCAAATTTAACAGTCCTGATGAATTTACTCACGAAGTTCATGAGCATGAGCGATCTCCAAATATATGCTTGAATAGCTCGAGTCCGGTACCACGAACGATATGAACGATCCGCAGCTGAACACGCACAAGAATGGATAATCGGATAATTGGGAACCCCATGCAAAATGGGTTCCACTTGGTTAGTAACAAAGATTGGAACACCCACATCGTAAGTAGAAACAATGGAATCATCAGAAATAGATGCAGTGCTAATGTGCGTATTTGACCTATTCAAAGTATGTTTACTTCTTAAGGGAATAGTTCTACTAGTAGGCATCCATTTTCTAGTGGGCATTATTTTAGCAAATTGAGGGCAGAACTCATTAACCTTACGGCCAGAAGGTATCCATTGATAACCTATTTTACTAAATATTCTTCCTGTGGGTTTCCACTGTTTTCCAACTTTCTTTTGCCTTTGCCTTTTAGCCTTTTTAGCTTGATTTATAACATTAACAATTTTAACTGCATATTTGACAACATTAGACAAAAAATTCACACCACATTCATGATTAATAACAGGATTCAAGCAATCGTCATTACATGGTTTGCGAATAGTAGCGTAATCAATTAATTACAAGACGCTTATAGCTAATACTAGAATCAACACGATTCGCTTTATTCAACTCAAACTTAATATTCCTAGGGTGATCTTCTACTCTTCCAAAGGCACACTCTTAGCTTGCGAGGTCCTATCTTGCTTGGTATCGCCTGGAGGCTTTGACCCGCTAGCTTTTATGTCACCGATTACTCTCGTAGAGGGAATTATGGGAACATTAGTTGGTTGATCTACTTTTGCATTCCCGATCTAGACGCAGGGATCCGAACTACTTGAAGGTACATTAGTGTTTACTTTCTTAATACGGGCATAGAATGGTTTGTATGCTTGGCACTAGGCATAGAACAAGGCATCACGCCTTTACCTTTCGCACCTAAGGATTTAGGACATGTTGCAATTAAACATTCTAGCAGCCCCGAGATTGTTTGGCCCGAATGCAAGCAAACCTAATTTCTATCAAGAGGCTTATTTATGAAATCCTCTTCCACAATCTCACGGAGACATTCTATACTATCCTTAAGGTGAGCACAATAGTTGTGAAACATGTGTTCATTATTCCTAAGATGAGGAGGAATGTATTTAATAAATACAAGATATTTGCGATCGAGGATGACTTTGATGCAACATTCTCATTAAAGACAAGTGGCGCTTCCTTTTCCCGACTCTCGATTCTCAATTTCTTTTTGTAAAGAAGTTATTTTTTGTTGTTTTTGTCACGAGTGACTTTCATTGAATCATATAATTCTTTAAAGTGTCGTTTAACTTTTCATTTTCTTCTAGAAAATTCTCGCTTTCTTTTGTAAAGCATTAACTAAGTTTTGAAGATGAAAAGTTTGAGAATACCGAGAATCTAAAGGAGGAGGCATTTGGGAGCCACCACATTGTTCTTTTCACCCTTTAATTGAGAGATTTGGGTTTTCAACTTTCGATCGTGTTACAATGAGCTTGAATCGCTCGTCACGCTTATTTATCCGAAAATCGCATCAAACTCCGAACATCCGAGGATGTCTTGATATTTGAGGTTTTGACATTTTCTTTAAGATGTTGATATTTTAGTTGTAAATCAAAATGTTCAACTTCTAGTTTAGAAAGATGTTTTACTAAATTATCGTGATCATCCCGATCAATTTTCTTACTTAGTTCGAGTTTTTGTTTTCAAGCTCAATGGCACGATCATGGAAACTTTCAATGCAATAGATAATTCATGAAATCGAGAAGCGAGAATAGAGTGCTTAGTAATAGTATAAAACACATCTTGAGCAACACAACTTGAAATCAAATTCTCATTTAAGATGTGCAAGTTCTTCCTTTCAACTTCATTATATTTGAGTTCCTGCTCATAATCATTGACTTCAACTATCATTGCATCAAATTCCTTTTCCATTTCTTTAATATA
This sequence comes from Chrysanthemum lavandulifolium, assembly GCA_022545495.1. Taxonomy (NCBI): domain Eukaryota; kingdom Viridiplantae; phylum Streptophyta; class Magnoliopsida; order Asterales; family Asteraceae; genus Chrysanthemum; species Chrysanthemum lavandulifolium. Next base: position 924,037 of record JAHFWF010000066.1, on the reverse strand, counting down.
TGAATTTATCCCTTTTGAAGACTCTCAAATTGACCTTTAATTGTTTGTAGAAAGGCATGACCTCGCTTAAATAACATTCTTTAGTTTGCTTAAAACCCTTTCCCTTAGTTATCCTCGTAGGTGTGATTCTCTTCTTACATGTTTTCTCAAAATCGAAAAACAATGATAAACAACATACAGGCTGATTAAGGTCTTGCTATTTGTGGCAATAGATCTAGGAACTAGATGCATTGGTGTATTTAGAGGATACACAGTAGCTGCAGACATTTTCCTAAGGGGAGTGTTTGTTTCAACAAGTACATTAACTTTAGCTTATCCATATCTTTCTTCCAAAAGATCTGTTCTGGGGTTAATTGAGTTTGAGGCTTAAACATGTTCAAGGGTATCCAATTTTCCTTAGTATAATCATGGGGTTTGATCGTTATGTTATTCTCTTTACACGCAGGATCGTTAAGCTTCTTATTCATTTTCACCCTAGATGCATCATCTAGTTTTCTATCTTCCTCGATGTACTCAATGCAACTAGGTTTCGCCTAGGTTTAAGAATCTCATTGCCATCATAAATTACATTTTGAGCAACTTTTGCTATTTTACCATACTGTGGTTGGATTCCTTTATAATGGGGTACTATGCTTATCACGAGAACTCTATGCTTAGTGATCATGTGAGCAATCTGAATGGTATTCCCTTGTACGCATAACCTTATTTTCAAGCTTGTTTTTCAACATTTTTAGATTAGAAAATCATTCAAAAGTTTTGATTCCTTAGCACCGAATTCTTGCTTAAGCATTTTAATATTTTCTTGAAGTTCTTGTTTTTGCTTAGCGCTTTAGAAAGCTTTTCATGTAAGGAGTTTAACTCTTGTTTTAATACTTCTTCTCTAAAATTACTTTTTCTAATAATTGTACGCATTTGGTCATCCATTTCCCGCTCACGGTGGTTAACTCAAACTTAGCACTGCTCATAAATAGCAACTTGTTCTTTATAGGCATTCAATTCGTAAATAATAGACTCATCATGGGCACATGCAGTGTATTCATCAAAAATATAGTCATCATTGACCGCAGAAGATGCATCACTTGGTACGGCCTCACTTTCACTTTGTTTCACATATTGATCATATGGGACAATATTGATATTACCCATATTTTCAATATCCGACTCAAAAGTTTCAGCTTGATTGTACTTTGTCATGTATCTTTGCTCATCAACATCATCATATAGTTTTAATACCTCCGAGATGATTGATTCTTTGGATGGACCAACTTGTCGTGGTGAGGGACCTTTGGAGAGACCATTGGAGAAATGCTAGCCATGAAAATAGTCTCATGCAAGAGGTTCATCATCAACGCCGAGTCGTATGCATCACGGTCGGCGACTTGAAAGGCATTATGATGATTATGACCTATCTCCCGAATTGGTTGCTCATCCACATCTCGCATCATATGTCTTTGCATTGCCCTCGTAAAGAAACAACAACTCTCTTCATCCAACACATCTCCATTATCCCGAGCTTGCACTAGTAACATCTTGTCTTTGAAGTACTCGTATTTTGAGGGCGCTTTGGAGAAGTGCGCCCGCTATGTGTCCATCACCACCACAGCTTGTAGCACTTAATTGTCTTAGCTTGACCACGATTTGGATTCCTTCCACGATTCGATTTGCCACATATCCTCTACCAACTCCACCTCTTCCTTGTTCATACTTCCTTTCTTGAACTGGTTGCACCATGACCTTCCCATCTCGACAAGAGCTTGATTGTGTGAGTTGGATGTCGCTCGAGGTTATTGTTGGTGTGGGGAGAGAGTTCATGTTTTGACTAACCATGAGAGACAGTTGATTGATGAGGTTTTCCATGAATGTGTTTGGGTCGAGGCTTATATGCCGGATCGTGATGAGCTTGTAATTACCATTACCCATGGGTATGACTTTAGAAGCTTTGGTGGTAATTCCAACATTTGTGTAAAAAGTCATTGAATCATTTGATGAACTTGTTTCTCCCTCGTTGGCTTTGAACTGCTCAAGAATCCTTTTTCAAACATAGCATGTCTCTCATTTTGAAGAAGAAAGGCATACAGCTGCTCATAGTTTGTATTCTTCAATCCTTTGGTTAGCTTCACGTATGACAAACTTATGACATTCGGGATTCATGTTGTTCACAAACTTTGAATTCAAATTGAATGTTTGGCATGGTCATTTTGATGTTCCTCATATCATTCACAAGCTTATAGAATCTCACGTAGTACTCATAGACACTCTCGCTTGGTTTCATCTTGAAATGCTCAAACTCATCATACGCCAGTGATTCTCTGCCTTCCTTGGTTAATTCGTAACCCGAGAGAAGCATCTTGACATTATCCTAAACCGCCTTGGCTTCAGTGTTGTGATTGATAAGCTTGTAGATGTCTTTTGGAAGACCTCAAGTATAATGTTAGAAGCCCGATGTCAAGATCGAATCTCTTTTCTCCTTATCATTGAGCTCATCATACGCCTTTGGTCCGCCTAATCCATAGATCATTATTCCATCTGCAATCAGACACTAAGTCTCTTGTAGTCTCAATATGATAAGGTCCTTCATCAATTGATTTGAGAATGTTGACCCCATTTTCCTTTCCAAGACAAGACAATCGATTCGTTGAGCCCAAGAGTCGAGTCGGCCTCACAAGCATAGGTGGACAGTATCTCAACCACCGCTTGAACATCCTCAAGAACAATGGAGATGATTGTAGGTACGCTGGTAGACATGTTAACAGATTACACGGATTTTATAACTCTATGATTAAACTGGGAAATAGATTCTTTCACGGATTTTACTAAATCAAGAGAAACCAGACATAAACAAAATCAACCAAGTCGCTACGAATTCTTGAACCAAGTCGCTAATCACCAAGTCGCTAAGTACCAAGTCGCTGGACTCAAGTCGCTAATGCACCAAGTCGCTACACAGTCAAGTCGCTAAAGAGCAAATTGCTAAGGTCCAAGTCGCTAAGCACCAAGTCGCTAGACACAGTTAAGTTGCTAAAGAACAACTCGCTAAGATCCAAGTCGCTAGTATCAAGTCGCTAACTAGTTACACTACAACTCGCTAACAATTTCTGAAGCAAGTCGCTATACTCACCAAGTCACTAGCCGTAGTGGAGAATCCACTAACTTGTACTATTTGTCGGCTTGTCTCAATAGACAAGTCGCTAGGCTCAAGTCACTAACAACTAACATCAGAACTCGCTAACTTTTATCAAGCAAGTCGCTATGATGAAAAATACTACGAGAACCAAGTCGCTAGCAAGAAAAAACTTCAAAACACACTTTTCAATCCAAAACAAGCTCAACCACGTTGATTCAAGCTTACCAAATCAAATCCCAAGCACTTACAATGATTCTTAACACAAAAGTACACCCAAAATTCAAACTTTAACACAAGAAATGATCCAAATGATGCAAAAACCATAAAACTTTTTCAAACTCAAAAACCATCTAAAACCACTAGAAATCCAAGGATATGTAAGAGAGATGATCAAACCATGGCTCTTGATACCAATTGTTGCATATTGGATTTCACAAACACACTAAACCAATGATCAAAGAGGCGTATACAAGAGGTTTTAGAGAGAGAAAGAGTTAGAGGTTTGGGAACTTAGTGAGAGAAAATGAAAGTATTATTATGAGCTCCAAATCTCTACTTTGGAGGTAGAGAGTATTAATAGTCTTTACATAAATCGCCACCTACGGGCTGTGGATCAGGCATACAGTGGGTAAAGACCCGTCCGTCCTCCACGGTGTTACTTAACTAAATACTACTAAACATTAACTAATCTATGACTACGAGCTTTCTAACGATTACATATACTTGAGGTGACCGACTCTTTAATAACTGGATTTACTAAATCCTAACAAAGTCCTTGGGTGATTAGACAATTTGAGCAATTATTGTCTTGATTGGGAACCGGAGGAAAATGGATGTTTTGAGGAGGCTCTACGATTGATGGTGGGGTTTCATTAATAGATGTAGGGTGAGGTTCTACTAAAAATGAGGGTGGTGATTATGGAAATTCCTCCATATGATCAAGTCCTTGGTGGTTCCTTGTTTCCAATGATGGACTAGTCAGTGTTGTAGGTGGTTCCCTATTTAATGAGAAAGTTGGTAAGTTGGAGGTTCTCGGTGGTGAATACTCTAATGAATAGAGATTTGGGTGAGAAAGGGGCTCGTTGAATGAGTGTAGTCCATGTTCTAGGAATGAGGGCTTAGACGTTTTGATAGAACTAGCTATGTTTGGTTTTGAGCTAGATGACCCTTTTTCTAGCCCAAAAGGTTTGATGCTAATTCTTGCGGTTCTCTTAGCAATTGTTGAATGGGTTTGTTGAGATGGGATTCTAGCATTGTTATCTCTTACGGGAGATGATTCGGTGGATGAAATCTCATGAATCGTATGACATTTTCTTTTGGATGAGCCATTGGTTGAAGAGTTGTTGCTAAGTGCTTTGGTCATGGTGATGGTAAGGATGCAATATAAGCTTCTAACTAATGATTTTTGAAAGCTAGGTGAGAGTGATGACTTAACCTTAAGTGTGTTTGGTTTATAAAGGATAATTTTGAATTAGAGAATTAAATTGTCACCACTAAGAGGATTAAGCATGCACTTAGGTATTGTTCAGCTCTAGGAGAACATTAAATGATAACTAAAAGTGGTAAGATAACCAAAAGGTGGTATAAATTTGAAGAGGAAAGCTGATTAAAGTCTTTCTGCATACACGGATCCCACAAATCCCTCTCACCAGGGATCCGTCTGTCAGACAGAAGTGTGATGAAAAGATTATGCTTTTTGTAATGTCTAGTGCAAATGTATGTTGAGGTTTTTACTTTCCTTTGACGTCTTGAGTGGTGGATGTCTTAAATGCTCAACTATAAGGTGTGAGGATGCTTAATGATGGTTTTGGGTAGAAAAGTGGATTTTAGATAGCCTAACTAAGTGCTTGAGAAGGATACCATTTGATTTGGAATGAAAACATGATGGCAATTAGTCCTAGAAGTTAGATGGTAGCTCAAGAGAAAATTTGATAAAATCTTGAAAAATAAAGAAAAATAAAAAACTAGTTTCAAGCCTATTTTAGAGTAAAGGATGACTAAAATCAATTTGCTAAAATTGATAGAAATATCGAACTAAGTGTATTGAGATGTGAGGAATAATGTGTGAGCGTTGGAGCAGAAAGATGGTGAGTTTTGATGAATTGATAAATCAAAAACATTTTGAAATAGATCCTAGGTAAGCTATGGGTGAGTGTGAAGCTTTCAAATGTTTGAGGAAGACTTAGTTGGTTCTAAGGTCTTATGTTTGACTAGTGCGAGGTGATCTAGTGAGCTGTTTTTGATGTAAGGAAGTCTGTATTCCTCATCTGTAGTCACGGATCCCACAGTTCCCTTTCGGGAGGGACCCGTCTAGTTATAACGCCGGGATCCGCCTACTGTAGATCAGAAGGCTTTCATCAAATGTGCAATTTTGCACTCTTTAGCAAATGCTTCTCCTAGTTGTTTCTACGAAGACTAAATGCTAGAACACATCAAGTATAACGCATAGCGAGTGTGGGGGAACTAAAGGTACCTAAAGATGAGTGACGACGACTACTTGAATGATTTCAAGAAGTCGTAAAATCTCATCCTACACGTTCCTAAGTTAAGATTGTTCAATGCCAAGTTATGGCAATACCTACATACTACTTCCTACTCTACATAAGTATTGTTTAGATGTTACAAACCATTGTTTCAAATTGTTTCCTCAAATTAAGGTCCTATGACCTTACCTTACTTCCCCACCACTCCCCGTCTTCATTCCTCCTCCACTCTTTATTACACCATCTCTACTTCTTTTTCTTCAAGAAGTTGGCAAAGCACTTGAAGATTCCCTTGGTTTGTTGCCATTCTCGTGATGGGTTAGGAACGTCCGGCAATTGATTGATGTAATCCAAGGGGTCGAGATCGGTATTTCCGAGTAGGTTGCTACTACCTTCACCTTCTCTTTGCCTATCCCATTCATCCGAGGAATCCGTGGGTGGGTGAGGCCTTTTTCCTTCCACCTAAAACCTTGTAGTTCTACCCTCGGTCAATGACACCATAACTTTGTCGCAAAAGCTATGATCATAGGAGTACGGAGAAGGATCTAAGGCAAAGATGAAGTTTGCAAGACGGGATAAGAGCATTGCATATGGGAGCACCATTTGGTCCATGCTTATGACGCTCGCCATTCTCTTGATCATGTAGTATGCAAGGTTGAAATGAGTCTCGGCCACTAGGCAATAGATCATGAAACTTAGGCATGCATTGGGGTGATCCTTGTTTCCTACTAAGCATAACACATTCTACCTCACCACAACTTCCCATTTCTTATACAATGCGTACATCTCGGAGAGCTCCATTTGGAAAGGATCCCTATAGATCACTTTTGAGTTTCTAGTGACCCTCGATGGGGATGCCCTTGGCATGAACACGGTATCCCTTACCGTGGTTGCTTCCGGGATTAACATGTGGTAGATTTCATGATGATCAACCATATTGTGTAACTCCTCTAAAGACCACTCATTGGAAAACATGAAAACTCCTTGATATGGAACCCGTAGTATTCTTCCAAACTCCACAAGCGAAAGGGTGTACTAACGCTCATTTATGATTAAGACAATTGAGATGGACCCATTATCATTTCTAACTATTCTCATTGTCTTGTAGAACTCGAGTACGAAAACCGGGCAAATTAGTTCGTTTATCTCCAATAAACAATCAAAGCCAGTGATCCTAAAAACTTGTCTTATGTCGGTGTTGGCAAGAAATGATGGTTCTACTACACGACCTTCATGAAAAAGTCTCTCTTCGAGCATTTTAAAAGCTTTCCTATCTTCCGTGCTAAGTCCATCTTTTCTATGGTACATTGGTATGTAATGGGCGGTATCTTGATAGTCTTGTTGTCGGTTACTTGGCATGATTGTTCCTAAACAACACAACCACAATGTGGTGTTAATTATGAATAGCAGCTTAAAGGGTTTGATCACAATTTTGCTCAAATCATTTTTATTGAATTTAAGAAATGAGTTTAATTTGTATTAACAATGTTAATTCTTTGATTTGGATTATCTTAGAAAACAATGTGGTAACAAATTATGATAAACCCATTTGAACCCAACTTCTAAAACTGAAGAAATTGTAATTCTAGAAATCAAGGAATTAAATTAACAATGTAGTGAAGATTATACTTACACAAAAGATTGTTATGCTTGAAGGAAATGATCTAATTGCTCCTGTGAATAGTAATTGGGTTTCTGTTCGTGAGTCTTTGAAGGGAAAGTGGTTGTGGAACTTCCACAATGATCATTACTAACTTATACTGTCTTCTGTTGCACGGATCCCACAGATCCCTCTCATTAGGGATCCAGCTAGTTCAAGCTCAGGGATTTGGCATGACAAGAAAAATCTGTTTAAGCATTCCTTGATAACTTTGGTTTGGGAGTTCTAGAACGCCTAGAGTTTGATGATTAAGTTCTATAACTTATGATTTGGGGTTTTGACGGTTTAATACTAATCCTATTTGACGAGATTCCCTTTTTATGAATTAGTCACAATTCTTGGGAGTTTTTTCAAAGATTATGATAAAATCCCATTTTATCATAATATAAGAAATTTCACATGGATATTCATTGATATAGATGAAGTGTCAATAATCCTCTTGTGATGAATAATGATTGAGGTTATCGTATAACCGAGATATCATTATTACAGATTAGTAGTGTAGTCTATATATAAATCAATCAAAGAATACCATTCTTGATGATGATTTTAATATAGATAACTACTTAAGTAATTACTAATAAAGATTAATCATACAACTAAGATTTTAATAATAAAGAAATAATGTATTTTATTAACGATCATACCTTTGCTAAATATTCTTTTTAAGGATATAAATATTTAGAGGAATGCTTTGTGATCTTCTTGGAATCTCCAGATCCATGTATGAGGAAAACAATGCTAAACATTCTTTTTACGAGAAGAAATAGTTAGATAGTTTCTTCATGATATTCTTGGTATGCCCAAATCCAAGTATGAAGAATTCTTAACAAGGAAAATATTAGACCATTCTATCATTGTCAACAGTAACACTATAATGTTTTTTTAAAGACATAAAAAAAAATCCTTCTTTGTAGTTTTTAAACATACACGGATCGTATCAAGTTTCTAAAGTACTGCATACTCTAAGAAACTTGGTAACGAAGCTCTGATGCCAATTATGAAAAACTAGAAGGGGGGGGGTTGAATAGTTTTGTCAATTAAAACTTCGTTTTAAAATATTTAGATCGACTTATGTCAATCTATTTAGATGTGTATGTTGGACGTTGATAGATAGATATATAAAGAATGTAATGAAAGATAAAGAGTAAGAAGAACATAACCACGACACGAGTATTTATAGTGGTTCGGCTACAAGGACACCTTCCTTGCCCTACTCCACTCCCCGAGTCACCTACTCGAGAGTTCGTAATCACTACACGACACCAACTCCTTATGGGGGAGAAGCCTTCACAACGTCGCCTACTCTTTTTCCCAGATTAGGCTAACCACCGGTTCTTTCACCAAGGTGAACCACACCTAACACAACGTCGCTTACCCTTTATCCGGTATTAGGCTAAGTACCGAGTTCCATTACAATGGAGGAACTACTACCCAACACTACACAACACCTAATCCCAAAGGAGACCCACTCCTTATTACAACACCATCAAGGATATCAACATCCTTGGAAACAAACTATCACTATTTGTATAACGATGCACCTCATCGATTATACGACCTTGGCATTCTTCACTAATGCCACTTGATTTGATTCTTAGGCATCTTTCACTAATTCCTTTGTCTTGACACCTTTAGCATTCTTCACTAATTCTTTTTACACGGACGTTAAGCACCTTTCACTAATGTTTTCGTCTTGACTCTTTCGACATCCTTCACTAATGCCTTCGACACAATACTTCTATGGAGGAAGAAAGAACTATCAACAAGAGAACCTCAGTAGTCTTGATGATGACGAAGTATGGCAACTCATGGACTTGAGCTTGCTCGACTTCAAGAAGTGGTGATCTCTCCTTTAAGAGGAACCTAGAGAATCACATGAAAACAAAAGACAAACTGCATAGAAAGATCCCTTAGGATCAGTGGTTAGAGAGTTACAATACTTTGGGAAAGTATATGTGAGAGTGGCAAGCAAAAAGGAAGAAATGACTCACTATTTATAGAGGAGAAACACCTACTGTTCCAAGGATCCCACGGATCCCTCCCTTAAGGGATCCGTCTAGTGTAAAGCTAGGGATCCGTGGGACGCTCCTCTTTGCCCATGGGTATTTTGGTTATGGGTCATGGGTCATGGCTTATGGGTTGATCCATGGGTATTTCATTAGATACAATGTACCTAATGGGTGCAATGCATCTAGTTAAATGGGTATGGGTCAATACCATGGGTTGTAGTTTTTACCCATTTATAATACATCCTAGTTATGTATATATTTGCCCAATATGTAAACACTAGTTGTTGTACATATGTGTTACTAAATCATAAAATCACTTATACTTGTTTTAGTGTTTTATGTGAAAATGTAAGTGTGTTAGAAAACTATTGGCTCAAACTATTTACGTATTTTATTTGTTTCGTTAAAATAATTTTACATTTGTTATCGACAAAACATTAGAAGATCGTAAAATATAAATAAACGTTTTTACGGCTTATTTGTATTAACAATCTCCCTTTTGTTGATGACAAAACATAAAATTATTTTAAGGAAAAGATAAAATTGTAAAAGTTCGAATTGAGTTTTACTCTTTTCTCCCCTTTTGTCGAAACAAAAGAGCGCCGAAAAGAAACTAACACATTGTTTTAAGAAAAAACATGTAAAAGAGAAAAAATGTAAAGAGAGCAAGTTACGGGAATGGTTCTTGTCTTAACTCCCCCTTGACGAGTCCATCCCTTTGTGAGAGCGTCAAACAAATAAAAACTAGTAAGCTAATGTTTTGCAACTTTGTTTACAAATGGTTTCGTCCTTGTGACGAAAAATGCTCCCCCTTGAAGATTGCAAATTTGCAATGGGGTGTCATGAAGTGTAATCCAAATAAGGATTATGTTGCAAATGGTTTTGCAATGTATGGTTTGACACAAAGCTCCCCTAGCTTAGGGTGTCAAGGTCTTCATGTGTATTTTGAAAATCTACAAAATAAAGGTTAGAAAACAAGAGTATAGTGCATAATTTCCTGCAAATAAGACTCAAGTTAGTAGAAAAATTGCCTTATGTTGCACGGATCCCACAGTTCCCTCCTCTGTGGGATCCGTCCAGGCAATTTCTAGGGATCCGTCTGTCTAGTGACAGATTTTCAGCAATGGTGATATACCAAACAGTGCTAATATGAGAGTGAGATATGTATACAAACAACAAACATATACTCAAAGCAATATGGCAAATAAGTTATCATTCAATAAAACAAAGAGATAATCAACAAATCTCTAAAACTAAGAGAATGATCTAGTCATACATATTATACTAATAAATTACTAAAACTTAAAATGCAACAATGTGCTTGAGTCTAAGGATGAGTAGACTTGTTGATTTGGTCCAATCTTTCAAGAAGATGATTAAACATGAAATTAAACTCATTTCATACTTCTTGAACAAGTCCTTGGGTGATTAGACAATTTGAGCAATTATTGTCTTGATTGGGAACCGGAGGAAAATTGATGTTTTGAGGAGGCTCTACGATTGATGGTTGGGTTTCATTAATAGATGTAGGGTGAGGTTCTACTAAAAATGAGGGTGGTGATTATGGAAATTCCTCCATATGATCAAGTCCTTGGTGGTTCCTTGTTTCCAATGATGGACTAGTCAGTGTTGTAGGTGGTTCCCTATTTAATGAGAAAGTTGGTGAGTTGGAGGTTCTCGGTGGTGAATGCTCTAATGAATAGAGATTTGGGTGAGAAAGGGGCTCGTTGAATGAGTGTAGTCCATGTTCTAGGAATGAGGGCTTAGACGTTTTGATAGAACTAGCTATGTTTGGTTTTGAGCTAGATGACCCTTTTTCTAGCCCAAAAGGTTTGATGCTAATTCTTGCGGTTCTCTTAGCCATTGTTGAATGGGTTTGTTGAGATGGGATTCTAGCATTGTTATCTCTTACGGGAGATAATTCGGTGGATGAAATCTCATGAATCATATGACCTTTTCTTTTGGATGAGCCATTGGTTGAAGAGTTGTTGCTAAGTGCTTTGGTCATGGTGATGGTAAGGATGCAATATAAGCTTCTAACAACTGATTTTTGAAAGCTAGGTGAGAGTGATGACTTAACCTTAAGTGTGTTTGGTTTATAAAGGATAATTTTGAATTAGAGAATTAAATTCTCACCACTAAGAGATCATTAAATGATAACTAAAAGTGGTTAGATAACCAAAAGGTGGTTTAAATTTGAAGAGGAAAGCTGATTAAAGTCTTTCTGCATACACGGATCCCACAGATCCCTCTCACCAGGGATTCGTCTGGTTATAAACCAGGGATCCGTCTGTCAGATATAAGTGTGATGAAAATATTATTCTTTTTGTAATGTCTAGTGCAAATGTATTTTGAGGTTTTGACTTTCCTTTGATGTCTTGAGTGGTGGATGTCTTAAATGCTAAACTATAAGGCGTGAGGATGCTTAATGATGGTTTTGGGTAGAAAAGTGGATTTTAGATAGTCTAACTAAGTGCTTGAGAAGGATACCATTTGATTTGGAATGAAAACATGATGGCAATTAGTCCTAGAAGTTAGATGGTAGCTCAAGAGAAAATTTGATAAAATCTTGAAAAATAAAGAAAAATAAAAAACTAGTTTCAAGCCTATTTTAGAGTAAAGGATGACTAAAATCAATTTGCTAAAATTGATAGAAATATCGAACTAAGTGTATTGAGATGTGAGGAATAATGTGTGAGCGTTGGAGCGAAAAGATGGTGAGTTTTGATGAATTGATAAATCAAAAACATTTTGAAATAGATCCTAGGTAAGCTATGGGTGAGTGTGAAGCTTTCAAATGTTTGAGGAAGACTTAGTTGGTTCTAAGGTTGTATGTTTGACTAGTGTGAGGTGATCTAGTGAGCAGTTTTTGATGTAAGGAAGTCTGTATTCCTCATCTGTAGTCACGGATCCCACAGTTCCCTTTCGGGAGGGATCCGGCTAGTCATAACGCCGAGATCCGCCTACTGCAGATCAGAAGGCTTTCAGCAAATGTGCAATTTTGCACTCTTTAGCGAATTCTTCTCCTAGTTGTTTCTACAAAGACTAAATGCAAGAACACATCAAGTATAACGCAAAATGAGTGTGGGGGAACTAAAGGTACCTAAAGATGAGTGACGACGACTACTTGAATGATTTCAAGAAGTCGTAAAATCTCATCCTACACGTTCCTAAGTTAAGATTGTTCAATGCCAAGTTATGGCAATACCTACATACAACTTCCTACTCTACATAAGTATTTTTTAGATGTTACAAACCATTGTTTCAAATTTTTTCCTCAAATTAAGGTCCTATGACCTTACCTTACTTCCCCACCACTCCCCGTCTTCATTCCTCCTCCACTCTTTATCACACCATCTCTACTTTTTTCTTCAAGAAGTTGGCGAAGCACTTGAAGATTCCCTTGGTTTGTTGCCATTCTTGTGATGGGCTAGGAACGTCCGACAATTGATTGATGTAATCCAAGGGGTCGAGATCGGTATTTCTGAGTAGGTTGCTACTACCTTCACCTTCTCTTTGCCTCTCCCGTTCATCCGAGGAATCTGTGGGTGGGTGAGGCCTTTTGCCTTCCACCAAAAACCTTGTAGTTCTACCCTCGGTCAATGACACCATAACTTTGTCGCAAAAGCTATGATCATAGTAGTACGGAGAAGGATCTAAGGCAAAGATGAAGTTTGCAAGACGGGATAAGCGTATTGCATATGGGAGCACCATTTTGTCCATGCTTTTAACGCTCGCCATTCACTTGATCATGTAGTATGCAAGGTTGAAACGAGTCTCGGTCACTAGGCAATAGATCATGAAACTTAGGCATGCATTGGGGTGATCCTTGTTTCCTACTAAGCATAACACATTATCCCTCACCACAACTTCCCATTTCCTATACAATGCGTACATCTCGGAGAGCTCCATTTGGAAAGGATCCCTATAGATCACTTTTGAGTTTCTAGTGACCCTCGATGGGGATGCCCTTGGCATGAACACGGTATCCCTTACCGTGGTTGCTTCTCGGATTAACATGTGGTAGATTTCATGATGATCAACCATATTGTGTAACTCCTCTAAAGACCACTCATTGGAAAATGTGGAGTTTGATATGACTCCTTGAGATCGTTTTGAGCCTCTAGGGTTAACAATAACGATGATAATAAACTTGTACATGCAGCGGAATAAAACAAATCAAAGTTATTGACACAAGGTTTTTCATTATAATCACTCCAAGCCTCAAATATTATATGATCAGAATAATACGGTTACACTTAACTTGTAACAAGGATCAAAGATCCTTGAGGCTAAACTAAACAAACTCTAACCCTAGACGTTTATAGGAACACGTCTAGGTTACACATACACACACCTTTAGACTACATTATGGAAGACTTATATTATAAAACCTACACCCCATGTCCTCTTTATATACTAGAGGATTAGGGTTTACAAGATACTACGAAGGACTAAATAATAAATCTTCTTTTGCAAGCAAGTCCTTCCATCTTTTTGTAGATTTCTTCTTTGTCACTTTAAGTCCTTGATGTTTCATTCTTTTTTGTTTTGTATCATCGAATCAATAAACCCAACAATCTTCCCCTATTTGATGATGACAAAACAAATACGGTTCTTGTACGAACTTCCCTGCATTTAAGTAGCGGTTGAGATAATTAAATCTCACCATGAATGAAACATTCTTGACTTCCCCTTAATCCATGCCATCGCACTCCAACATCTCTTCCCCTTTTTGTTATCAACAAATAGGAAATATAAGCAGTAGAAACTTCCCTTGAGTGGTGCATGAACATCAAATGATTCTTCAAATCTGTAAGCTCCTTGTAATGATCACTTGTGAAGAAAACCAAGTATAACGAATTTGATGAAGAAGTAAAATAACCCAAACTTGTGTCTTATGTCTTGTACTTTCCACGTGACTCCAAACTTATACTAACACCATATAAGTAGACCGCAATCTCTTGACAAAATCCTCATCTTCAATGAGACACTGAGCACTACAATGTAACTCCTTTAAGTGATAGTTTACTAGGTCTTCATCCATCCACCCTCGACCTATGAAAACTAGATTTTGCAAGTCTTCGCCAACATCCTTTAAGCACTAACAAGTTATCTCCAAAGTGTAACACCCACTTTGAGATATGATAAGAACACAAACATGTGAAACTCAACTACAACATCAAATTAGTGATATTTAACCTTCTTCGTTATCAATTCTTCAAATAATTCAAAAACGAGCTTTTTAAAACCTTTAAGAACAAATAACCAAACTCCTCTTGTGTGTGTGAACCAAATAACCTGTGTGTGTCGCCAAAAATCTCAGTACCAAAAACATGTACAGCTTCCCCTCAATTCCAAAACCTCATCAGCAGAAACGAATAACGCAAGAAACACCAGCAGTGGAATTGAGATAACACTAGCAGTGGTTTCGAGAAAACACTAGGAGTGATTTCGAGAAAACACTAGAAGTGGTTTCGAAAAACACTAGAAGTGGTTTCAAAAACACTAGAAGTGGTTTCGAAAAACACTAGAAGTGGTTTCGAAAAACACTAGAAGTGGTTTCGAAAACACTAGAAGTGGTTTCGAAAACACTAGAAGTGGTTTCAAAACACTATCGCTGGTTTCGAAAACACTAGAAGTGGTTTCATAAAAACACTAGGAAAGTCGCTTCTAACCATGAATCATAAACACCACACAATGTATAAACAACTCCATCAAGAATTAGAACAAGTAACACAAATTCAAGAAGTTGAATATGCATGAAAACCCAAAATACTAATTATTAAACCAGTTTAAAAACCCTTCAAAGACCAACTTAGACAATGAATAACTTTTACCGAAGCTCGGATCGAAAATCCTTTGGGTGAAAAGTTAGATGAATATATAGAGAACGCCCACCGAAAATTTCGTCATGATCCAACGGTTAACGAAAAGTTATGATCGTTACAAAAAAGGTCATTGAAACATATACGAAAAATTTTAGATTCGAATTTTTCTTCTTTTCGCCATTCTTCGACCAATAAAACCTTGTGAATCCCTAGGTAACGAGCTCCCCAAGCTCGATACCAATTGTGGAGTTTGATATGACTCCTTGAGATCGCTTTGAGCCTCTAGGTTAACAATAACGATGATAATAAACTTGTACATGCAAATGAATAAAACAAATCAAAGTTATTGACACAAGGTTTTTATTATAATCACCCAAGCCTCAAATATTATATGATCAGAATAATACGGTTACACTTAACTTGTAACAGGGATCAAAGATCCTTGAGGCTAAACTAAACAAACTCTAACCCTAGACGTTTATAGGAACACGTCTAGGTTACACATACACACACCTTTAGACTACATTATGGAAGACTTATATTATAAAACCTACACCCCATGTCCTCTTTATATACTAGAGGATTAGGGTTTACAAGATACTACGAAGGACTAAATAATAAATCTTCTTTTGCAAGCAAGTCCTACCATCTTTTTGTAGATTTCTTCTTTATCACTTTAAGTCCTTGATGTTTCATTCTTTATTGTTTTGTATCATCGAATCAATAAACCCAACAGAAAACATGCAAACTCCTTGATATGGAACCCGTAGTATCCTTTCAAACTCCATAAGCGAAATGGTGTACTCACACTCATTTATGATTAAGACAATTGAGATGGACCCATCATCATTTCTAACTATTCTCATTATCTTGTAGAACTCGAGTACGAAAACCGGGCAAATTTGTTCGTTTATGTCCAATAAACAATCAAAGCCAATGGTCCCAAAAACTTGTCTTATGTCGGTGTTGGCAAGAAATGATGGTTCTACTACACGACCTTCATGAAAAAGTATCTTTTCGAGCATTTTAAAAGCTTTCCTATCTTCCGTGCTAAGTCCATCTTTTCTATGGTACATTGGTATGTAATGGGTGGTATCTTGATAGTCTTGTTGTCGGTTACTTGGCATGATTGTTCCTAAACAACACAACCAAAATGTGGTGTTAATTATGAATAGCAGCCTAAAGGGTTTGATCACAATTTTGCTCAAATCATTTTTATTGAATTCAAGAAATGAGTTTAATTTGTATTAACAATGTTAATTCTTTGATTTGGATTATCTTAGAAAACAATGTGGTAACAAATTATGATAAAACCATTTAAACCCAACTTCTAAAAATGAAGAAATTGTAATTCTAGAAATCAAGGAATTAAATTAACAATGTAGTGAAGATTATACTTACACAAAAGATTGTTATGCTTGAAGGAAATGATCAAATTGCTCCTGTGAATAGTAATTAGGTTTCTGTTCGTGAGTCTTTGAAGGGAAAGTGGTTGTGGAACTTCCACAGTGATCATTACTAACTTATGTCGTCTTTCACATTGCACGGATCCCACAGATCCCTCTTATTAGGGATCCGGCTAGTTCAAGCTCAGGGATCCGTCATGACAGCAAAAATCAGTTTAAGCATTCCTTGATAACTTTGGTTTGGGAGTTCTAGAACGCCTAGAGTTTGATGTTTAAGTTCTATAACTTATGATTTGGGGTTTTGACGGTTTAATACTAATCCTATTTGACGAGATTACCTTTTTATGAATTAGTCACAATTCTTGGGAGTTTTTTCAAAGATTATGATAAAATCCCATTTTATCATAATATAAGAAATTTCACATGGATATTCATTGACATAGATGAAGTGTCAATAATCCTTTTGTGA
Source organism: Chrysanthemum lavandulifolium (assembly GCA_022545495.1). Classification (NCBI taxonomy): domain Eukaryota; kingdom Viridiplantae; phylum Streptophyta; class Magnoliopsida; order Asterales; family Asteraceae; genus Chrysanthemum; species Chrysanthemum lavandulifolium. Next base: position 907,052 of record JAHFWF010000066.1, on the reverse strand, counting down.
TGAATAATGATTGAGGTTATCGTATAACCGAGATATCATTATTACAGATTAGTAGTGTAGTCTATATATAAATCAATCAAAGAATATTATTCTTGATGATGATTTTAATATAGATAACTACTTAAGTAATTACTAATAAAGATTAATCATACAACTAAGATTTTAATAATAAAGAAATAATGTAATTTAATAACGATCATACCTTTGCTAAATATTCTTTTTAAGGAAATAAATATTTAGAGGAATGCTTTGTGATCTTCTTGGAATCTCCAGATCCATGTATGAGGAAAACAATGCTAAACATTCTTTTTACGAGAAGAAATATTTAGATAGTTTCTTCATGATCTTCTTGGTATGCCCAAATCTAAGAATGAAGAATTCTTAACAAGGAAAATATTAGACCATTCTATCATTGTCCAACAGTAACGCTATAATGTTTTTTTAAAGACATAAAAAAATAATCATTCTTTGTAGTTTTCAAACATACACAGATCGTATCAAGTTTCTAAAGTACAACATACTCTAAGAAACTTGGTAACGAAGCTCTGATGCCGATTGTGAGAAACTAGAAGGGGGGGTTGAATAGTTTTACCAATTAAAACTTCGTCTTAAAATATTTAGATTGACTTATGTCAATCTATTTAGATGTGTATGTTGGACGTTGATAGATAGATATATAAAGAATGTAATGAAAGATAAAGAGTAAGAAGCACATAACCACGACACGAGTATTTATAGTGGTTCCACTACAAGGACACCTTCCTTGCCCGACTCCACTCCCCGAGTCACCTACTCGAGAGTTCGTAATCACTACACGACACCAACTCCTTATGGCGGAGAAGCCTTCACAACGTCGCTTACTCTTTTTCCGGTACTAGGCTAACCACCGGGTTCTTTCACCAAGGTGAACCACACCTAACACAACGTCGCCTACCCTTTATCCGGTACTAGGCTAAGTACCGAGTTCCATTACAATGGAGGAACTACTACCCAACACTATGCAACACCTAATCCCAAAGGAGACCCACTCCTTATTACAACACCATCAAGGATATCAACATCCTTGGAAACAAACTATCACAATTTGTATAACGATGCACCTCATCGATTATACGACCTTGGCATTCTTCACTAATGCCACTTGATTTGATTCTTAGGCATCTTTCACTAATTCCTTCGTCTTGACACCTTTAGCATTCTTCACTAATTCTTTTTACACGGACGTTAAGCACCTTTCACTAATGCTTTCGTCTTGACTCTTTCGACATCCTTCACTAATGCCTTCGACACAAAACTTCTATGGAGGAAGAAAGAACTATAAACAAGAGAACCTTAGTAGTCTTGATGATGACGAAGTATGGCAACTCATGGACTTGAGCTTGCTCGACTTCAAGAATTGGTGATCTCGCCTTTAAGAGGAACCTAGAGAATCACACGAAAACAAAAGAAAAACTACATAGAAAGACCCCTTAGGATCAGTGGTTAGAGAGTTACAATACTTTGGGAAAGTATATGTGAGAGTGGCAAGCAAAAAGGAAGAAATGACTCACTATTTATGAGGAGAACACCTCATCGCTCCACGGATCCCACGGATCCCTCCTTTAAGGGATCCGTCTAGTGTAAAGCTAGGGATCCGTGGGACGCTCCTCTTTGCCCATGGGTATTTTGGTTATGGGTCATGGGTCATGGCTTATGGGTTGATGCATGGGTATTTCATTAGATACAATATACCTAATGGGTGCAATGCATCTAGTCAAATGGGTATGGGTCAATACCATGTGTTGTAGTTTTTACCCATTTATAATACATACTAGTTATGTATATATTTGCCCAATATGTAAACACTAGTTGTTGTACATATGTGTTACTAAATCATAAAATCACTTATACTTGTTTTAGTGTTTTATGTGAAAACGTAAGTGTGTTAGAAAACTATTGGCTCAAACTATTTACGTATTTTATTTGTTTCGTTAAAATAATTTTACATTTGTTATCGACAAAACATTAGAAGATCGTAAAATATAAATAAACGTTTTTACGGCTTATTTGTATTAACACATGACATATATAATCACATATAAGAAATCAGACACACAAGAACCGAAAAAAAATCAGGCATAGCAGACGTCGCATCCACTGAACATAGAATAGCATGCAATCAAATCAGGAAATCAGAATATAATTAAGCCCAACGGAAAACTATAAGCAAGCAGAAGCAAATAAATTAAGAAGTGAGCACGACAATCACACAAGACAAATGACCCACAGATTAATAACATAACATTATCATAACAGATATAAGCATGACAGGTCATCAATTAGCAATAAGACACCAATGGATAATCATAGCCCATGAACATAATTTAAACGGAGGTATCCATAAAAATAGATAAATTAACTGGTTACACACAAACATTATCACAAGACCAATCAAGGTTCACATAACAGTAAGATAACATATATTCAGATGAGGACAATTATATCATATAATCGCATGTTAATCATATCGCAGCAGACTAACCAATAATCACATAGAACATGTAATAGCATAATCAAATTCAACAATCATATAATAACCTGGTACGTGAATGGAACGATAATCTGAAGTAACGGAAAAAGAGTATGACAGATCAATACAATGGAATGTATATCATGGTAGTAGAGTGAGTCACATAAGGGTACTGGGTAAAGGACAATCAATACAGAATATGGTGCGTTGGGGAATACAGAAGGTACAATATAGGTATATCAATAGTGTAAAGTTTGTCAGAAATCCATCTCGAGCTAACAATACAATACAATACAATCAATAGTGGCATTAGCAGCCAAATATCCAATAGTAGCCATTGTATTTGGAGGGGTGACCTCGGAATACCAGATCAATAGGAGGGGAGACCTCAGTAACCAATGGAGTAGCTAGCTCCCAGACTGTGAGGGGGTGTATTGCACACACGCACCACATCACCAATACAATATCAATACAATCAATCAATACAATACAAATCTAGGATGCATCCATACGCCCCCTTCAATACAATAGTGGCCAATACAATATATCTGAAGCGCGCAATAATCAATACAATAATGGGGGCAGTGTGGAACATTACTCATCCACACTGGAGTTATGCTATTGGTACATCAATGACACGGGCATGGAACCCCCAAGCCTAGTTAATGGCTTGGGTATCAAACTGACAGGTCAGACAAAAGTTCAAAGTGTAGCAATGTAAATGTCTTCATAAGCAAAGGTGCAATATCACTAGTTCACAATTCAGAGGTTGATAACAATAGTTCAATATCAAGGTCCAATATCAATATTTCAATATCAAAGGTTCAATAGCACATATTCAATATCACAGGTCAATAGCAACAGTTCAGTAGCAAAGGTTCAGTAGCAAAGGGTTCAATAACGGAAGTTCAGTAATAGTGGTTCAATAACAGGAGGGTCAATAGCAAAGCAAAGATTCAATAGCAATGGTTCAATAGCAATGGTCAATAGTAAAGGATCAATAGCAAAGGGATCGATATCAAAGTTCAATATCAGAGGTCAAGAGTAAAGGAATCATAGCAATGAAATATCATGTTTAACAAATTCAAGGGATCGAAAAGTCATGGAAACCCCTACCGAAAAGGGATAGAATATCTGTACCTTATTCGAAGCAAGCAAATAGAAAGTAAGGTCACACGATGAATCAATCTTGCTGCCCGGAACCTATGAATTAGATAACGCTTATTAAGATTATATTACTTATTTTAGACGGCTTTCCATTTTTAGCAGGTTTCCATATTTAGTAACTTTCTATTTTAGGTAACTTTCCAAATTTAGTAATTAAGTATACCGAATTAGTAAATTTCCAATTATTAACTTTACCGAGTTAAGTACTTTTCCAATTTAGAAATTTTCCGAGTTAGAAAGGTTACCGAATTAGTAAGTTTAGTTTTTCCAATGCTAATTAAATAAATTATAGTCAAATAAAGTTAATTATCATGGTTCAGGGTTTAAAATATAAATAATCCAAACTTTGGGTTTAAAGTGTAACTTATCAAAATTCAGGGTTTATTGCAATAAGTAATTAAACTTAAAGACTTAATATTATCATTATGATAGTTTAAGGTTATAGTATGCCAATTCATAATTCCAAGGTTTGCATGTGACATGTCCTAAAGATGAGGGTTAAAAGTGTCAACATATTATAGTTCAAGGTTTACTAGGTAAATAAATTAAATATAACATGCATACAATTTGATTCATGCGTACAGGTCCATTCAAATACAAAACCAATTGCTAGCAATCTCGACACACCCTTACACTTGATCGCGGTTCAAATGGCTTACCGACACAACTAGATAAACACGTATAATGAGTAACCCCCGACTCTATTTTCCCGAAACACTTTCAGCCCGACGATTAGCGTACCCAAAAATCCCGCGAACACCCTCGAAAATACCTCATTTAAACCTTTCTAATACCATACAAATCTCAATTTAACGAGCCTCTTATTTTCGATTTCCATTTTATTTATGCATGTCGAACCAACCCTAGACAAGTATTTCAACGACTCCTCTATGTGGTACCCTAGTCGAGACTCATATTAAATCCCATTCCATTCTAACGACAACAAACAACAAATCCTAGATCCATTTACAATATTGTCGACACAAGTTAACCAAGACATATACATGATTTAATCCCATTTAAGTTTAACAAATACAAGGAAAATATACATGTCGAGGGTCTAAAGCAGACTCAGTACCAAGTCCTTTCACATCCATTTTATTGATCAACAAGTATAAGGTTTTATACATGATTTTATGCGAGCTAGTTTTATTATTTTATCTGATGTTCTTATGCGGGTACATGTTCTATCTTACTCTCAATATCATTAACATGGGATTATATATATGACGTGAACAAGGGAAAATCCAAAACAGATTCATATTGAAATTTAAATGTCCTTTTTCATTCGATATGTACAAGGTTAATCTCTTGATTTCATGTGACCAAATTATTAGTTCATGAGTGATGTTTTTAAATGGCATATAATCATGTGCAAGGAGGGACAAAACAATGACTCTAAATTAGAATACCAAAGGAAAAGACGAGGCACTGATGTTACCTTTGAGACGTGCAAAGAAGAGGAATTAAACAAGACAATAACAAGCAAACAAGCACCTTTGTGCCTTCACATGTCACGACCAGCAGCAGCACACAAAACTACGACAAACCAAGAAACTTCTCTAACCAATACCCATGATTCAGCCTGATACCTTGTGACCCACGACCAACGTTCCCTTGGCTTGGAAGACCCACGACAGAAACCACCAAAACAACCTCCATTTTCAGGCTATAACCAACGACCAACACTCTTAGTAGACCCACGACAAGCCCTTTTTCTTTCGTTTACCATAGCAGCTTCATGACCACGCATGATTCTCCTTTGAGTTTCTTGATGTCGACTAAAAAAATGGAGGAGAGGAGGTTTGCCGTCTAATTTGGATTAGGGTTTAGTAGATGTTATATTAAATGAGAGAATGTGAAAATGGTAAGTTTCAATTAATGGAATAAATGAGAAAACGTGATTAAGGGGAGGGGGAGGTCAAATCGGCCAATCAAGGGGAAAGGTTAAAGACCAAATCAACTTTTTATTTAGTTTCCATTTTAACTTGTCACATTTAGCTTAATTATCTAGCACATGAATGTAGTCTAGTCCAATTGACATTATAATGTGTGATATGAATAAAATTCGTAGACATAAGTATAATTCATTTTCATAGTCCCGCGTAAATTATTTGTGATTAATGTTAAACGTATTTAATGGAATTGACGTGTTTACGAGTTTTCGTAATTATTAAATCTTGAGGGAAAAATGGTCATTTAACACGTTTACGATTTTTAGGGTTTTACAACTCTTCCCCTCTAAAAGAAAATTTTCGTCCTCGAAAATTGAAGTCGCAGGGGTGCACAGAGACGAACGAGTTTAAGGCATACATAGCAATCCATAGTCCCGCACAGATCATAACTATTTCGGTCCCAAAGCGTACATAACTTATCATAACAATTGTCGGTGCGAATCTCACAAGGAGGTACAAAATTCCAAACGAACATGAGGAGTGCCAAATAACGGATATAAGTCATATTATGTTACATATTGGATTTCACAAACACATCAAACCATGATGATAGAGGGGCGTACACTATGAGTTTTAGAGAGAGAGAAAGTTTAGAGGTTTAGGGAACTTAGTGAGAGAAAGTAAAGTCTTATTATGAGCTCCAACCCTCTACCTTGGGAGGTAAAGGGTATTTATAGTATCTTACATAAAACGCCACCTACGGGCTGTGGATCAGGAATACAGTGGGTAAAGACCCGTCCGTCCTCCATAATGTTACTAAACAAACTACTTAATACTATAACTTAACTACAACTACGAGCTTTGTAACAAATACATATACTTGAGGTGACCGACACTTTAACTAACGGATTTACTAAATCCTAACAATCTCCCCCTAAGGGAGGTCACCTCAATTTACATTGAATACAAAAAGATATTACACATTGATTGTTCTTGGATTCTTGATTAAGTTCTTTGCTCTGTAGATTGTAGTCTTTGATTCTTCATATTCCGCATGTTTTGTTATCTCAAGTGGAGGTCTTTGAGTGATCCACGGGATGATTATATTAAGTCAGGTTTGAGATCATCAACCACCATAAATCTCTGACTCATCCTTTGTTGTGTTGCCTTTATGTGAAGTTGTGACTTTCGGACCGACATGCTCACATTCTGGATCATGATTTCTTTTCATCAGAGTAGCGGAAGCTTTTAGATGATTCATGATATTTGCAGCAGGGTGGCAGAAGCATGGAGTGATAATATAAGAGTCGTTGATGCACTTATCATGATTTCTTTAGAAATGAATGTGTTGTGTGAGCATGCGGCTATGGATTGACTTCTCAATTCTGATCAGCTGCAACCGTCCAAATGTACCTGCAAACAACAGTTAGCAATAAAACACACGAAAGTGTCTTTGATCACTTTCGTTGAATTGAGGTACACGCCCACGGTTCCTCGTTAATCAAGACAAGTACCGCTGTGATCGTATAATTCAAGAATCTCCTTGATGGGTTTTCGCACTGTTCTAGTCGTTTTAAACCGAACGCCTCAAAGAAGACAACACGGAGTGAGTGAACCAATAATTGAGATTCACCGATTGATGAAAAGAAATTTGAAAACAATCGTGTCTTCGCACAAAGATAAAGTGTTTTTGCAATACAACGAACGTTTTAAGAAAAATCAGTTATTAGTCGTAAACACCTATTATTTTGAAATATTAGTACACAGTCGATGTGCTGGAGAAAAGAATTTTTAAGCACCACGACTGGTTTTTCAAAGGCATCCGTCAATCCATTTCTTGGACCAAGGTTGATTCAAAATTGAATCGCCCCATCGTTTCTATCCAGTTGTCACAATTTTGATCTTTAGAAAAGATCTCACATGTCACCCACCAAGAGCTTGTTTGATGTTGGCTCTAGAAGGATTTCCATCTTCATCATAAATACTTTTACATATCACTCGGATGTTCTGGCAATACCACAAGGATAATGCGTAGGACTCTCAATATATACTTACTTTCCACATTGTGTGAAATAGCAAGACTTCATTATTTTTGTGTCCTAATGAGATATTGTGGATGATCTCTTGGCTCTAGACTCAATAGTGCACATTTGGTTCCTATGCCGGAGACTGGGGAGAGGGTCGCCTTCTTCAATATCAACAATCTCTAAGAAAAAGTCGATAGATTATGTAGGTTTCCCGTGAGAATGAAACAAGTCCTTTTAAGAGAACTTGAGTGGCCTGGGAAGTTTAGTGCAATGCATCACTGGGTCCATGATGTCTTGTCTTCAATACCGGTGTTACCTTAGTAACCACCAAGAGTATATGTATTGAACCCGGTTTACGCCCTAAGGTTGAATTATTGGAGGGCTATTTCTTTTCACCCTTTTCACATTCATTTCTTTTTCATTCTTCAACCCCTTCAGTGTTTACCGAGACTTCATTACTAGAACCTTGTTGGGTTTATTCCGGTTCCAGCTCTGTCTCAGTCGACACTCTTCCCATATTCTCATTTTCTCCTTTTTTTCAATATACCTAAGGACTCTACACTATCTAGTGGATTGTCCCTGTGTAGATCCCTCTGGCTCTGGCGGGATCGTGGGAACGAACACCTAACCTAACCATCCTTATATCACCATACATAAAGTAAATTTGGTCGGTCTTTTTGGTATTGTTCATCTGCCATTGGAACCAATTCAAAACCATTTGAAAACCAATCCAGATACTTGTGATATATTATCAAAGCATTTTGTACCTGAATTATTTTTGATATTTTAGAGAACAAGAAGCTCCCCCTCAACATGTGCCTCGAATATTTGAAATTGTTTTGGCACATGGAGGCAAGAGGAAGAATTCAATTCAAACATTTTCAAAGAAATATCGACATCACCTTCCCTATCAAGATTAGTGGTTTTCAAAAAGTTGCTCCCCCTCAATATGTGCATCGAGATTCGAAAGTGTTTTGCACATATTAGGGAAAAACTGCACATAGAGACAAATCAATCACGTTTCAATCCTTTTTGGTTTGATATAGATGCTTCCCCTTAACATGTGCATGGGAAATTTGAAATCATTTGGCACATGTAGGAAGGAGAGCTTGCTAATCACTTATAAAACCATTTATCAAATTATCAGTTTAAATCCAATTTAAATAACAAATTCTCCCCCGATCACAATTTTCAAATAATTTGAGATTTGTGATCTCTATAGATTTAAATTGTTTTTGAGAGCTTTTGAGGAGAATTGTGTCTTGCTTATGAAAACATTTAACATATAAGTATCAAATCTGAGACTTTAAACTCCAATGATTAAACATGCTTGAGTATCTTTCGAAAACATGACATAAGCTTTGGTCTGAACCAATTGTATGACAAGTAACCTTTTGATTTAATTAAAATCATTCTCCCCCTCAATTAATGACATGAGTTGTTGATTGAGAGATAGAGATTTTGACAAATGTCAAATCCAGATGATTTACAAAAAATTGAGTCCGAGTTATTTTTACTATAAACCTTTTTTTTTTTTTTTTTTTTTTTTTTTTTTTTAAATAAAATTATGTACATTCGAACTACATCTAAAGACCCATGTCACTCTTTCAATGACAACACAAAGACCATAGATGAAATCGAATAAAAGAAAAGACGAGAAAAAATATTTTTAGCTTTTTCAAAGATTTTCTGATTTTTATGGATTTTTTATATTTTTTATTTTTCTATTTTCTTTTGTGGGTTTTATAATTTTGTATTTTGATTTTTGAATAGATATTTACAAGAGATGGATGAAGAAAAACGTTTACTCCTCGTCTTCTTCTTGAAGACGTTTGAGTGTTTCCGGTTGTAGACTCTTTAGACCAAGTCGTGGGAGGATAAACTCAAAACGTTCTCTAGGGAGAGCTTTGGTGAAGATGTCTGCTAATTGGTATTCAGTCCTCACAAAATAAAGTTCCACCACACCATTCTCCACTTGCTCCCTGATGAAATGATGTCGAATGTCGATATGCTTTGCTCTTGAATGTTGAACGTTGTTGCATGAGAGAGCAATGACACTTTTGTTATCACAGTACAAAGGGATTTTGTTGAATTCAAAGCCATAGTCGATAATTGAGATCTCATCCATAGGATTTGAGCACAACAAGATGACATGGCTATGTATTCTACCTCGTAGAGGATATAGAAGTACTAATTTGTTTCTTTAAAGACCACTCACAAGCTTATCACCCGTAAACTGGCACCTCCCGACGTGCTTCGACGTGTATCTTGACATCCTGCATGGTCGCGATTCGCATAGGTCGTTAGTGACATACCGGTGTCCTTCGGTACCAAATTCCCATGTTGATGGTTCCTTGGAGATACCGAAGACCCGCTTAACCGCTTCAAGGTGCTTTTCGGTAGGCTTAGCACGGTATCTAGCACACATGCATACAACGAACAAAATGTCCGGTCTCATCGGCGAAGGTACATCATGGACCCAATCATACTACGATATTTAGTCTGGTCAACCATGATCCCTGAGAGGTCCTCATCTAGTTTAGTACGCTCTACCATGGGAGTGTCAACAGGGTCACAAGAATCAAATCTAAATTTATTTAAAATCTCATTTGCATATTTAGATTGATTGATAAAAATGCCTTCGGGACTTTGTGAAATTTGTAATCCCAAGAAAAATGACATTTTTCCCATCATTGACATTTGAAATTTGGAGCCCATCTCCTTAGAAAAACGGTCACATTCATTGGGGTCAGTCGAGGAAAAAATAATATCATCAACATAGATTTGAACATGAATTAAGTGTTTGCCTGACTTTCTAGTGAACAATGTCGGATCAATCGCTCCTTTGTTTGAATCCAAGAGATAGAAGAAACTTTGATAGCATATCGTACCATGCCATTGGAGCTTGCTTCAAACCGTAAAGAGCCTTCTTCAAGCGATAGACATGAGTAGGATGCTCGATTCACAAAACCTTCGTGTTGATCGACGATACGACTTCTTTAAGATCTCCGTTAAGAAAACCGCCTTTACATCCATCGATGACGACCATGTTCTTACTTGCGGCGTTAGCCGTGAAGATTCGATTCCTTGATACGTGCAACTAGAGCAAATGATTCTTCAAAGTCAATACCCTCCTCTTGAGGGTATCCTTTGCAACTAATCGAGCCTTGTTCTTTAACACATCACCATGCTCATCAAGTTTTACTTTGAAGATCCACTTTAGAGGAATGATCATAACACGATCGGGAGCGGTACTAATTCCCATACATCTAGTCGATCGAACTCATGAATTTCTTCTTGCATGGCATTGAACCAAATGTCTTCATTCATGGCGCTTTTAACGCCTTTTGGTTCGACCTTTGATAGTACCGAGTTGAAGAAGCACCATAAGGCATCCGTTGCAAGTTGTTTACGAGTGGATACCGGACGAGAGGGTTTCCAATGATGTTGTCCAATGGATGGTCATGTGTCTATTTTCTAAGGTGTTCGTGTGGTTGTTGTTGAGGAACTCAAGTAGCGAGTCATTTTCCCGATGAAGATGGTTCGATGATGGTTCGTGAGCAAATATGTTCTCAAAGGAGCATCTTCGGGAGTAGCAAAGGGATTATCTCCATCATAGGGGCGAAAACAATTCCATGATGTACACTTGATGATTGAGGAACTGATGATGAGACTGAGTGATCAGCAGAAGGCGCTTCTTGACTTAATGACATATAAACTGAAGGGTTATCTATGTTGACAGGGATAGGAGCAGCATCTGTTGATGGATTTGACATATCATTAGCAATAGGCTCATAGTGTTCATCAAACATTGGATCAAACAATATCTTCAAATCCTCTTCCGAAGGGGGTACATATGGAGTTGCTGGTGAGGGATTTTGTACAAGAGAAGAACTAATGGGACTACTTAATGAAGGTTGAGATGCGGGTCCAGAACTTGATTGTCCTGGAGCCAGTTGCCCGGATAGCTCATCGAACGTGACGTGAATAGTTTCCATGATATCTCGAGTTCTTTTGTTGTAGATTCGGTAACCTTTCTTGTTTGATGCATAACCTAAAAAAACTCCAATGTCCGCCTTAGCTCTTAATTTTCCTAAATCTTGACCGTCATTCGTTGGATAGCACAAAGCACCAAATACACGAAGGTAGGAGAGATCAGGTTTTCGTTTATGGACAAGTTCGTATGGTGTTTTTTCGTGAGTGGTGTGTATGAGGGAACGATTTTGGGTGTAGCAAGTAGTGGCAATGGCTTCAGCCCAAAGAAACATTGGAACCTTTGAGTAGATTAGCATTGTTCTTGCAGCTTCAACAAGGGTCCAATTTTGTCTTTCAACTACACCATTCTGTTGAGGCGTACGTGGAACACTTCTTTGATGACTGATTCCAATGCTTTCATAAAATTGACCTAATTCTTTGTTAATGAACTCCGTGCCATTGTCTGTTCGAACAATTCTAACAGTCATATTAAGTCGAACCTTCAGCTGCTTAATAAGTTTGATGATGACATCTGGAGTTTCATCCTTTTTCTTCAAAAACTTAACCCAAGTAAATCGAGAGTAGTCATCAACAACGACTAAAACATATTTCTTCCCATTTATTGTTTGCACTCTCATTGGTCCGCACAAATCCATATGAAGAGTATGAAGAACTTTCATAGCTGAGTTTGTATGTTTGGGTTTATGAGCATATTTCCTGCTTTTTCCTAATTGGCATGCTGAACAAAGATGATCTTTTTCATACTTTAATCTGGGTAAGCCTTTTACAAGGTCCTTTCTAGAAATATTATTAATGGTGCCGAAGTTCAAGTGATTGAGACGACGATGCCATAACCATGACTTTGTTTTCAAAGCCTTTGACAACAAGCAGATTGGAGAAGACTTCATCATGTCTTCGATAGAGATGGTGTATAGGTTTGAACCACATGTTCCTCTTAAAAGTTCCACACCATCAAGTTCTCTAACAGAACAAGTATGTTTTCTAAAAGCCACCTGTAGATCGGAATCATAGAATTGACCAACAGAAAACAAATTATGACCAAGACCTTCAACATAATATACCCTGGAGATTACACTATCACCAACAACATAATCACCATAACCCATAATTGCACCAAAATGGTCGTTCCCGAATCTAATAGTCCCGATGAATTTACTCACAAAGTTCATGAGCATGAGCGATCTCCAAATATATGCTTGGAACAAACTGAGTCCGGTACCACGAATCGATTTGAATGATCCGTAGTTGAACACAGACAAAAATGGATAACTGGATAATTGGGATCCCCATGCAAGAATGGGTTCCACTTGGTTAGACAAGGAGATTGGAACATCCACATTAGAAACAGAGTCAATAAAATCATTATTGGTAGATGCCGGGCTAGTAGAAACAGTAGATCTATTCAAAGCATGTTCACTTCTTAAAGGTATAGTTCTACCAGTGGGCATCCATTTCCTAATGGGCATTGACTTAGAAAATTTAGGGCACAACTCATTAAGATTAAATTTTTGGCCACTAGGTATCCACTGATAACCTATATTACTAAATTTTCTTCCTGTGGGTTTCCAATGTTTTCTAACCTTCTTTCGCCTTTGCTTTCTAGCCTTCTTAGCTTGATTTATGGCATTAACAATTTTAACTGGGTATTTAACAAAGATTAATCAAATCATTCACACCACATACATGATTAGTAATGTAAACCAAGCAATCATCATTACATGTTTTGCCAAAAGTAGCGAAATCGCATTAATTACAAAGACGCTTAGAGCTAACACTAGAATCAACACGATTTGATTTATTCAAATTTTTCCTAAGGTGATCTTCTACTCTCTTCTACTGAACATTCCTAGCTTGCAAGGTCCTATCATTCTTTGTGTTGCCTTGAGGCTTTGACCTACTCGTTTTGGTGTCACTTTCTACTCCTGTAGAGGGAATGTGAACATTAGTTGGTTTTGCTACTTTTTGCAATTCAGGTTTAGAAGTGCTGGGATCTGAGCTACTTGAAGGCACATTAAAATTCACTTTCTTGATACTGGGCATAGAATGGGTTGCATACTTAGAACTAGGCATAGAACAAGGTATCATAGCTTTATCTTTCTCACATAAGGATTTAGGACATGTTTCTCTTAAGCATTCTAACAACTCCTGAGATCGTTTGGCCTGAATGCAAGCAAACCTAATTTCACTATCAAGTGGCTTATTTATGTAATCCTCTTCTACAATCTCACGGAGACATTCTAGACTATCCTTAAGGTGAAAGAAATAGTTATGAAACACAAGTTCGTTATTTCTAAGATGAGGAGGAATGTATTTAACAGTCACAATATATTTAGAGTCTGCAGATGACTTTGATGCAAAATTCTCATTAAAGACAAGTGGCATTTTCCATTTTACCCGACTCTTCAGATTCGTAATTTCCTTTTGTAACGAAGTTATTTTTTCATTATTTTTGTAACGAGTGACTTTCACTAAATCATATAACTCTTTGAAGTGTCGTTTGACCTTTTCATTTTCTTCTAGAAAACTCTCATTTTGTTGTTGTAATACATTAATGATGTTTTGAAGATGAAAGTTTTGAGAAAATTGAGAATCTAAAGGAGGAGGTATTTGGGAGCCAGTCACATTGTTCTTTTCACCCTTTAATTGTGAAATTTGGGCTTTCAACTTTCTGATCGTGTTACAGTGAGCTTGAATCTGTTCGTCACGTTTGTTTATTTCAAAAACTGCATCAAAATTTGGAACATTTGAGGATGTCTTGATGTTTGAGGTTTTGACATTTTCTTTGAGATGTTGATATTTTAGTTGCAAATCAAAATGTTCAACTTCTAGCTTAGAAAGATGTTTTACCAAATTATTATGATCATCCTGTTCAATTTTCTCATTTAGTTTTGAGTTTTTGTTTTCAAGCTCAATGATACCATCATGGGAAACTTTCAATGCAACAGATAATTCATGAAATTGAGAAGCAGTAATAGAGTGCTTAGTAACAGTATAAAACACATTTTGAGCCACACAACTCAATACTAAGTTCTCATTTAAGATATGCAGATTCTTCCTTTCAATTTCATTATATTTGAGTTCCCGTTCATAATCATTGACCTCAACTATCATTGCATCAAATTCCTTTTCCATTTCTTTAATATCTGAGTTAATCCCTTTTTGGAGACTCTCAAATTGACCTTTTAATTGTCTAAAGAAAGGTATGACCTCGCTTAGATAGCATTCTTTAGTTTGCTCAAACCCTTTTCCCTTCGCTTATCCCCAGTAGGTGTGATTCTCTTCTTACATGTCTTCTCAAAATCAACGAATAGTTGATAAACAACATACTGGCTGATTAATGTCTTGCTATTAGTGGAAATAGTTCTAGGAACTAAATGCATTGGTGTATTCGGAGGATACACAGTAGCTGTAGGCACTTTCCTAAGGGGAGTGTTTGTTTCAACAAGTACTTTTGTTTTTTTTCTTATCCATGTCTTTCTTCCAAAAGATTTGTTTTGGGGTTAATTGAGTTTGAGGATTAAACATGTTCAGGGAGATCCAATTTTCTTTTGTGTAATCATGGGGTTTGAACGTTATGTTTTACTTTTTACACTCAGGATCTTTTAGCTTCTTATCCATTTTCTCCTTATTGACTTCTTCAAATTGCATATCTTCCTCAGTGCACTTAGCATGCAACTAGGTTCTTTATAGGTTTGTTAGGAATTAGAAATTCCGGTATTAAAGAGTCGGTCACCTCAGTATATGTAATCGTTAAGCTCGTAGTCGTAGTTCTTTTAAGTTAAGTAGTAATTTAGTTAAGTAACACCGTGGAGGACAGACGGGTCTTTACCCATTGTATGCGATCCACGACCCATAGTGTGGCGAGTTATGTAAGACTATAAATACTCTCTACCTTCCAAGGTAGAGTTGGAGCTCATAATAATATCTTTCACTTTCTCTCACTAAGTTCCCTAAACCTCTAACTTTCTCTCTAGAATTCCATCTTATTCGCCACCTTGTGTTATGGTTTGATGTGTATGTGAAAAGTTATATCTTACAATTGGTATCAAGAGCCATGGTTAGATCATATCTTGCACATCTTTGGATTTATAGTGGTTTTAGGTGGTTTTGAGTTTGAAAAAGTTTAGTGGTTTTGCATCATTTGGTTGATTTCTTGTGTTAAAGTTTGAATTTTGTTGGTACTTTTATGTTTAGAATCATCAAAAGTGTTTAGGTTTTCATTTGGTAGCTTGAATCATCTTGGTTGGGTTGTTTTGGATTGAAAAGTGAAGGTTATTTGGTTTTCAAGTTAGCGACTTAGCTCTCGGACTTGTTTTCTTGGTAGCGACTTACTTCATAGTTTTGTAGCGACTTACAGTTATAAAAGCTAGCGAGTTAGAGCTAGCGAGTTAAAATACAAGTAGTGGAATCTCCACTACGGTTAGCGACTTAATGGTAGCGAATTAGTGCATGTGAGTTGCTCTTTAGCGACTTGCATATCTAGCGACTTGTGTGGCAATTCTTGCACAAATTTGGCTAGCGACTTAGTGCATGTGAGTTACTACTTAGCGACTTGCTCTTGTTGGCGACTTGGGATTCTAGCGACTTAGGCGTGTAGCGAGTTAAGGGTTAGCGACTTAGTGCACTAATTTCTAGCGACTTAGTGCATTATTTGGTAGCGAGTTAGCACTTTATCATCTAGCAACTTGAGTGATTGTTTACGGTTTTCTCTTGATTTAGTAAAATCCGTGAAAGAATCTATTTCCGGTTTAATCATAGAGTTATAAAATCCGTATAATCATTAACATGTCTACCAACATTCCCACTGTTCCCATTGTCATCTCCATTGTTGCGGGATGTTCAAGCGGTGGCTCGGATACTCGTCCCACCAATGCTTGCCAGGCCGACTACGATTCTTGGGCTCAACGAATCAGTTGTATTGCCTTGGAAAGGAAAATGGTGTCAACATTCTCAAATCCATTGATGAAGGACCATATCGGGTTGAGGCGACTAGAGACATACTTGATACTAATGAAGATGGTACTCTGTCTACGGAATGGACGGACCTAAGATGTACAATGAGCTTGATAATGAGGAGAAAAGAGATTCGATGCGAGATATCGGGGCTTCAAACATTGTTCTTCAAGGTCTTCCTAAAGACATCTACAAGGCGATCAATCATAACAACGATGCAAAGGCGGTTTGGGATAACGTTAAGATGCTTCTCTCGGGTTGAATTAACTATGGAAGGCAGAGAATCCCAACTCTATGATGAATTTGAGCACTTCAAGATGAAACCGGATGAGAGTGTCTATGAGTACTATGTGAGATTTCATAAGTTAGTGAATGACATGAGGAACATCAAGATGACTATGCCTAACATTCGATTTGAACTCAAAGTTTGTGAACAACATGAATCCCGAATGGCACAAGTTTGTCACATCTGTGAAACTCACTAAAGGATTGAAGCATACAAACTATGAGCAACTCTATGCCTTCCTCCTTGAAATGAGAGACATGCTATGTTTGAAAAGTTGATTCTCAATCGGTTCAAAACCAACCGGGGTGAGACAAGTTAGTCTAATGACTCAACGACTTTCTACTCAAACATTGGAATCACAACCAAAGCATCACAAGTCATACCCTTGGGTAATGGTAATCACAAACTCATCCACGATCCTCGGTACAAACAAGGCGATCTTGATGCACACATGGGTAACATCATTAATCAACTTGCTCTTCTCATTAGTCAAAACATGAATTCTCTCCCACAAACCAACAACAACCTCGAGCGCATCTAACCCACATAATCAAGCCCTTTGTTAAAGATGGAAGGATCGTGGTGCAACCGATTCGGGAAAGGCAGTATGATCGGGGAAGGGGTGGTCTTTGGTAGAGGATATGTGGGCAACGAATCGAGGAAGAAATGGTAACCAAGGTCAAGCTAAGACAATCAAATGCTACAAGCGTGGTGGTGAAGGACACATTGCAAGGCGCACATCTCCAAAGCGCCCACGAAATCTTGATTACTTGAGAGATAAGATGTTCTTGGCACAAGCTCGGGACAATGGTCTGCGTTGGATGAAGAGGAATTCTTTGTTTCTTCTTGAGGGCAATGCCAAGACCTATGATGCGAGATGTGGATGAGCGGCTGTTCGGAGATAGGTCACAATCATCGAGCGCCTTTCAAGTCGTGGCGTGATGCATACGATTCGATGTAGATGATGGACCTCTGCACACACAATCTTTATGGCTAGCATCTCTCCAATGGCTTCTCCCAAGATCTCTTCTTCACCACAAGTGGCCCATCCAGGACAAACTCATCTACGAGGTATTAAAGCTATATGATGATCTTGATGTGCAGCGGATGCATGACAAAGTACAACCAACGAAACTTTTGAATCAAATATTGAAAATACGGGTAATATCAATATTGTCCCATATGATCAATATGTGAAACAAAGTGAAAGTGAAGTTGTACCTAGTGATGCATCTTCTGCGATCAACAATGACTATGTCTTTGATGAATTCACTTGCATGTGCTCTGATGATTCCATTATCTACGAACTAAATGCATATAAGGGCGTGTTGCCATTTATGAACAACGTGCAAAATTTGAGTTGACCACTCGTGAGCGGGAAATGGATGACCAAGTGCGTCGATAATTAGAAAAAGTAATTTTAGAGAAGAAGTATTGAAACAAGAATTAAATTCTTTGCAAGAAAAACTTTCTAAAACATTAAGCAAAACAAGAACTTCAAGAAAGCGTGAAAATGCTTAAGCAAGAATTTAATGCAAAAGAATCAAAGCTCTTGAGAGATTTTCTAATCGAAAACTTTGAAAAACAAACTTGAAAACAAGTTGTACATACAAGGAAACACCATTCGATTGCTCACATGGTCACCAAACATCGAGTCTTAAGCGATAAGCATAGCATTCCCTTGTTGAGGAACCAAATCCGGAGGTAATCAAAAGGCTAGAAATGCTCATAAGGTGATTTATGATGGTAATGAAATTCTTAAGCCTAGGCGAAACCTAGTTGCGTTGAGTGCCTTGAGGAAGATAAGAAATCGGATGAAGTCACTAGGGAAAGGATGAACAAAAACTAGATGACCCCAAATGCAAAGAGAAGAACATAAATATCACTCCTCATGATTATAAGAAGGAAAAGCTGGATTGCATTAAACAAGTTTAAGCCTCGGACTTTGTTGACTCCGAACAAGTCTTACGGAAAATGGATTTAGATAAGCGAAAGCGAAAATATTGTAGAAACAAATCCTCCCTTTGGAAAATGCCTAAAACTCACATGTATCCTCCTAACACACCAATGCATCTTGTTCCTAGAACAATTGCCACTAAAAGCAATATCTTAATTAGCCAATCGTTATTTTTCAACTATTTGTTGATTTTGAGAAAACTTGCAAGAAAAGGATCACACCCACTGGCATAGCGAAGGAGAAAGGGTTTTGAACAAATGAAAGAATGTTATTTAAGCGAGGTCATGCCCTTCTTTAAACTTTTAAAGGATCACTTTGAGAGTCTTAAAAGGGGATAGAAAGCAGAACATTAAGGGAATGGAAAAGGAATTTGATGCAATAATAGTTGAAATTAGTGATTATGGCGTGCATTAAAATATAATGAGATCGAGAGGAAGAACACGCATACATTGAATGAGAATCTTATTCTTGAATGTGTTGCTCAAGATGTCTTTTCAACGCTTCAAATTGCTCTATTAATGCTTCAAATTTCATGAACTATCTGTGGCCTGAAAGTCTCCCATGATCGTGTCATTGAGCTTGAAAAACTAATTCTAAACTTAATGAGAAAATTGAGCTGGATGATCATGACAATTTGGTTAAACATTTTCTAAACTAGAAGTTGAGTATTTTAATCTACAACTAAAATATCAACATCTCAAAGAAAATGTCAAAACTTCAAATTTCAAGACATCTTGGATGTTCGAGTTTGATGCGATTTTCAAATAAACAAGCGAGATGAGCAGATTCATGCTCGATGTAACACGATCGAGAAAGTTGAAAGTCCAAATCTCTCAATTAAAGGGTCAAGCGAACAATATGACGGGTTCCCAAATGCCTCCTTCTTTAGATTCTCGAAATTCTCAAGCGTTTCATCTTCAAAACCTAGTAAATGCTTTACAAAGGAAAGCGAAAGTTTCCTTGAAGAGAATGAAAAGGTTAACGTCATTTCAATGAGTTGTTTGAATCAATTAAAGTCACTCGTAACAAAACAACGAACAAATAACTTCATTGCAAAGGAAATTGAGAATCGAAGAGTCGGGTAAAAGGAAAATGCCAATGATCAATGCGGAGAATGTTGTATCTAAGGTTCACTCGGTAATAAATCTACTTTATCGTGACATATGTCCCCCTCACCTAAGGAACAACAAACTTGCCATTCAAACATATTTCTCATCCCTTAAGGATTGCTTAGAATGCTGCGTGAGATTGTTGAAGAGGATAAGCTAGAGAAACCTCATGATAATGCAATTGGACATGCATGCTTATATGCCAAACGATCTCAAGAAATCTTAGAATGTTTGATCACTATATGCCCAAAGACATTAGGTGAGAGAGTTAACCCTTGATTCCATGCTCAATGCCTAAGGCCAAACATGACATGCACTCGATTCCCAATAGTTTGAATGTGAGGAGTAGTGCACGGTGAGTAGTTCGATTTTAGATCATCAATACTAGGAAAGTGAACTCAAATGTGCCTTCTAGGAGTACTAATCTCGGTACCTCTAATGTTAAGAAAGTGAACACGAGTGCACTGCATGTAGTTCGAGATCGGCACATCTAAGCAGGTGGTGCAAAGAGTAGTAAAACAAACTAATGTTCCCATTCCTCTACAGAGAGTGTCGGTGACATTAAAGGGAGCGGTCAAAGTCTCAAGACAATACAAGGAATGATAGGACCTCTCAAGCTAAGAATGTGCCTTTGGAAGAGTAGAAGAACAATCTAGGAACCTTAAGTTTGAATCGAATAAAGCGAATCGTGTTGATTCTAGTATTAGCCATAGGCGTCTTGTAATTAATTGAATTCGATGCTATTTGCAAACCTTGTCTTGATGATTGCTTGAATTACATTTCTAATCATGAATGTGATGTTAATGTTTTGCCTAATGATGTTAATTGTCCGATTAATGTTGTTAATGCTAAAATTCATGCTAAAAAGGCTAAAAGGCAAAAGCGAAGAGAGTTAGAAAACAATGGAAACCCACGGGAAGAACATTCATTGAGAATAGGCTTTTATTGGATACACATTGGTCATAAGACTAATCGAGATAATGCCCACTAGAAAATGGATGCCTCTTGGTAGAACTATTCCCTTAAGAAGTGGTCACTGCTGTAAATAGGGCTATCTGAGACACTAGTATTGCATCTATTCACAATGATTCCATTACTTCACCATCGATATGAATGCTTCTATTTACGATGTGGGTGGTCCAACTGTTGCTACTAACCAAATGGAACCCATTCTTGCATGGGGATCCCAAATATCGATTATCCATTCTTATGCATGTTCAACTGCGGATCGTTCAAATCGTTACGTGGTACACGGACTCATTTGTTCCAAGCATATATTTGGAGACCGGTCACGGCTCATGAACCGTGAGCAAATTCATCGGGACTATTAGATTTGGTAATGATCATTTCGGTGCTATTATGGGTTATGGAGATTATGTTGTTGGTGATAGTGTCATCTCGAGTGTATTATGTGGAAGGTTTAGGTCATAATCATTCTCTGTTGGTCAATTACGTGATTACGATCTAGAAGTGGCCTTGAGAAAACATACACCTTTGTTAGAGATCTTAATGGTAAGGAGCTGTTGAAAGGAACTCGTGGCTCAAACCTTTACACTATCTCTATCGATGACATGATGAGAGCTTCACCAATATGCTTGTTATCAAAGGCTTCAAAACAAAGTCATGGTTATGGCATCGTCGTCTCAATCACTTGAACTTGGCACCATCAACGATCTTTCGAGAAAGGACTTAGTTGTAGGTTTACCTAGACTAAAGTATGAAAAGGATCATCTTTGTTCGACATGTCAATTGGGAAAAAGCAAGTATGCCCATAAACCCAAACCTACTAACTCATCACACGAGTTCTTCATATGATTCATATGGATTTATGTGGACCAATGAGGGTGCGAGAATATCTTTGGGAAGAAATATGTGTTAGTTGTGGTTGATGATTATTCTAGATTCACAGGGTCAAGTTCTTAAGGACAAAGGATGAAACTCGATATCATCATCAAACTCATCAAGCATTGCGAGTTAGACTAAACAAAGCGTCGAATTATCGAGCAGACAATGGGCGGGTTTGTCAACAAACAACTTAGTGAATTCTATGAAAGCGTTGGAATCGACCATCAAAGAAGTGTTCCACGAACCCCTCAGCGAGCGGTGTAGTTGAAAGGCGAAATCGTACTCTTGTTGAAGCTGCTAGAACAATCTTGATCTACTCAAAGGTTCCAATGTTTCTCGGGGTGAAGCAATTGCCCTGCATGCTACACACAAAATCGTTCACGATTCACACCATTCATGGAAAAACTCCATATGAACTTGTCCACAACGAAACCTAATCTATCTTTCCTTCGTGTGTTTGGTGCCTTGTGCTATCCAACTAATGAGGTCAAGACTTGGGTAAACTTAGAGCTAAAGGCGACATTGGAGTATTTGTAGGATATGCACCCAACAAAAGGGATACGAATCTACAACAAAAGAACCCGAAATATCATGGAAACAATTCACGTTCGTTTGATGGTGACGGTCAAATGGCTCTGGACACTCCACTCGGGACCCGCACTTCATAACATCCTATTGGTTCATCCCTTGTTCCAAACTCCTCTCAAGAAACACCATATGTACCTCCATCGAAAGATGATGTAAAGAAATTGTTTGATCCAATGTTTGATGAACTGTATGAGTCTACTACTAATGAGGTCTTGATCCACAACGAGAGGATGCTCGATTCCGATGAATGAAGTCAATCCATCGGTTTCAATATCGTAAGTCAAGAAGCACTGCTGCGATCCTTGATCTCATCAACAAATCATCATTCTTCAAATGTACATCATGGAAATGTTTACGGCATCAATAATGAAGTTAATCCCTTTGCGACTCACGAAGATGCTCCATTTGAAAACATATTTGCTACTCTGAATCATCAATGAGAACCATCTTCTTGAGGAGACATCGACTCGGCTACCTCGGTTCCTCAACAAATGCCACATGAACACCTCGGAAAATGGACTCACGATCATCCATTAGACAACATCATTGGTAATCCCTCTCGTCTGTATCAACCGGAAGCAACTCATGACCGATGCCTTATGGTGCTTCTTCAACTCCGTACTATCTAAGATCGAACCAAAAGATGTTAAAGCGCTATGAATGAAGATAGGCGGTTCAATGCTATGCAAGATGAAATTCATGAGTTTGATCGTCTTGATGTATGGGAGTTAGTACACTCTCGAGGCGTGCTATGATTATAGCTCTAAAATGGATCTTCAAAGTAAAACTTGATGAGCATGGTGATGTGTTGAAGAACAAGGCTCGATTAGTTGCTAAAGGATATCGTCAAGAGGAGGTATAGACTTTGAAGAATCTTTTGCTCCGGTTGCTCGAATCGAGGCCATCGAATCTTTACGGCTAATCTTGCTAGCAAGAACATGGTGGTTTATCGGATGGATGTGAAGGCGGCATTTCTAAGCGGAGATCTTAAAGAAGTCGTCTCGTCGGTAACTGAAGGATTTGTGAATCAAGAGCATCCTACACACGTTTATCGTTTGAAGAAGGCTCTTTACGGTTTAAAGCAAGCTCCAGGGCATGGTATGATACATTTGTCAAAGTTTCTTCTATCAACGGATTCATCAAAGGAGCGATTGATCCTACATTGTTCACCGAAAGTCGAGCAAACATTTGATTCATGTTCAAATTTATGTTGATGATATTATTTTTGCCTCGTGACCCAATGGAATGTGATCGTTTTCAAATGAAATGAGTTCAAAGTTTCAAATGTCAATGATGGGACAAATGTCATTTTCTTGGGATTACAAATTTCTCAAAGTCCGGAGGCATTTTCATAAATCAATCTAAATATGCAACGAGATTCTAAAGAAATTTGGATTTGATTCAAGTGACCTGTTGACACCCCATGATTGACCGAACCAAACTAGATGAGGACCTCTCGGGGATCATGATTGACCAAGCGAAATATAGGAGTATGATTGGATCACGATGTATCTCACTGCTAGTAGACCGGACATTTTGTTCTCTGTGTGCATGTGTGCTAGATACCGAGCTAAGCCTACTAAAAGCACCTTGAAGCGATTAAGCGGGTCTTCGGTATCTCAAGGAACCATCAATATGGGACTATGGTACCGAAGGACACGGTATGTCACTAACGGCCTATCACGAGATCTTGATCATGCGAGTTGTCAAGATACACGTCGAAATCGTCGGGAGGTGCTCGATTTTGGGTGATAAGCTTGTGGTGGTCTTCAAAGAAGCAAATGAGTACTTCTATTTCCTCTGAGGTGAATACATAGCCATGTCATCTTGTTGTGCTCAAATCTTATGGATGAGATCTCAATTATCGACTATGGCTTTGAATTCAACAAAATCCCTCATCTTGTGATAATAAAAGTGCTATTGCTCTCTCATGCAACAACGTTCAACACTCAAGAGCAAAGCATATCGACATTCGACATCATTTCATCGAGGAACAGGTGGAAAAAGGTGTGGTGGAACTATATTTTGTGAGGTGCGAATATCGGTTAGCGACATCTTCACCAAAGCTCTTCCAAGAGAGCGTTTTGAGTTTATTCTTCCACGTCTTGGTTTGAAAAGCCTTCAACGAAACTCTCAAACGTCTTGAGGAGGAAGGCGAGGAGTAAAGGTCTTTCTTCATCTATCTCATGTACATATATATTTGAAAAACAAAATACAAAAATATAAAACTTTCAAAATCCATAAAAATTTGAAAAAAAAAAAAATCTTTCTTCAAAAAAATATTGTCATTTTGTCATGTTTCTTCGGTTCGATAATATCTACGGTCTTTGTCTTTGTCATTCAAAGAATGACACGGGTCTTTAGATGTTGTTCGAATTCTTTAAAAAAAAAAAAAAAAAAAAAAAAAAAAAAAATCAAAAATATTTTTGGGAGAAAGAGAAATGGTTTATTGTCATTTTCGAGGCAATAACCGCTTTTAAAAGAAAAAACGAGCCATGTTTTACCATGTTTTCAAATTCCATGCTCGATTCTATAAACTCCTATCTGCTTGAAAACCAAATGCTTTGAAAAATAACTCAAACTCTATTTTGATAATCATCGGGACTTATTTGTCAAAATCTCTATCTCTCAATCAACAACCTCGTCATTGATTGAGGGAGAATGATTTCAATTAAATTAAAAAGTTATTTGGCATTAAAATTGTTTTCAAAAGATATACATGCATGTTTTATAAATGGAGTTTAAAGTCTCAAAATCCGATCCGTATCGGTTAAAACACTTTCACAATCAAGTCACAATTCTCCTTAAAAGCTTTCAAAATCAATTTAAATCTATACGAGATCACAAATTTCAAATGATTTGATAATTGTGATCGGGGAGAATGTGTGATTTAAATTGGTTTAAAGCGATAATTAGGTAAATGGTTATAATAGGATGTACATGCTATCCTTCCACATGTGACAAACGATTTCAATTTTTCAATGCACATGTTGAGGGGAGCATCTATCTTAAACCTTTGATTTAAAAGCGTGATCATTTATCCTAATGTGCGGGTTCCTCTAGTATGTGCAAAACTCTTTTCAAACCTCGAGGCACATATTGAGGGGAGCAAATTCATGGAAACCTCATCCTTCCGGAATTGCTATATCTACTTGATTTGTTGAGGAAGTGATGTTGATATCTTTAGAAAATGGTAATCAAAAGTTAATTCTTTCTCTTGCCTCCGTGTGCAAAACATTTTCAATACTTGATGCACATGTTGAGGGAGTTCTCGTTCTAAAATATCAAAAACAATTCGGTACAAAAGCTTTGATAATATATCACAAGTATCGAATTGATTTTCAAATGGTTTTCAATTGGATCCATTGGCGGATGAACAATACCAAATAGACCGACCAACTTTACTTCATGTGCGGTGATATAAGGATGATAAGGTTAGGTATGTGTTCCCATGATCCGCCGAGCCGGAGGGATCTACCGAGGACAATCCACTAGTTAGTGTAGAAGTCCTTAGGTATGATGATAAAAGGAGAAAAATGAGATATGGGAAGAGTGCGGACTAAGGCGAGCTAGTCTTGGAATAAACCCAACAAGGTTCTAGCTATGAAGTCTCGGTAAGCTTGAAGGGTTGAAGAATTAAAAGAATTGAATGAAAATAGGGTGAAAACAAATAGCCCTCCATTAATTCAACCTTAGGGCGAAACCGGGTTCACTTCATATACTCTTGATGGTAACATCGGTATTGAAGACAAGGCGTCATGGACCCGGTGGCCTTGCACTTCAACTTTCCAAACCACTCAAGTTCCTCTTAAAGGGCTTGTTTCATTCTCACGGGGAACCGACATTATCTATCGACTTTCTCTTAGAGATGGTTGATATTGAAGAAGGAGACCCTCTCCCTAGTCTCCGTTATAGGATCCAAATATGCACAAATTGAGTCTAGAGCCACGAGATCATCAATAAATCTCATTAGGACACTTTCAATGAAGACTCTCTGTTTCACACAATGTGGAAAGAGATTATATCTTGAGTCCTCGCATTATCCTTGTGGTATTGCGGAACATCCGAGTGATGTGTTTACATATTCACAATGAAGATGGAAAGCCTTACGGAGCCAACATCAAACAAGCTCTGGTAGGTGGCATGTGAGATCTATTATATGGATCAACCATGTGACAAGCGAGCGAAACAATGGGGCGATTCAATTTCTTGAATCAATCACAGGTTCGAGTTAGGGATTGACGGATACCTTTGAAAAACCGGTCTTTGTGCTTATAAACTCTTTTCTTTAGCACATCGTCCGTGTACTCATTTTCAAACCAAAAGGTATTTTATGATTGATAATTGATTTTCAATAAAACCTTCGTTGTATTGCAAAAACAATTTCTATTGAGCAATACGATTGTTTCTCAAATCTCTTTTCATCAATCGGTGGACTTAAAAATTATTGGTTCACTCACTCCGTGTTGTCTTCTTTGAGGCGTTCGGTTTGAGAACGACTAGAACATTGCGAAACCACATCAAGGAGATTCTTAGGAATCCTACGATCACGAGCGATGCTTGTCTTGATCAGCGAGGAACCGTGGGCGTGTACCTCAATTCATCGAAAGTGATCAAAGACACTTTCGTGCGATTTGTTGCTAGCTGTTGTATGCGAGTGCGCCGGCGTTTGCGGTGATCGAAATGAAGCGGTCAATCCACGCCGCATGCTCACTTAACACATTCATCTCAAAAGAAATCATGATTAGTGCATCAATGACTCGATATTTTCACACCAAGCTTACGCTCTGCTGCTGCCAATATCATGATTCAACAAATGCTTCCGCTACTCGATGAGAAGAAATCATGATCCAAAATGTGAGCATGTCGGTCCCAAAGTCACAACACCACAATGGATGTCTCGAGAGATTTTTGATAGCCGATGATCTCCAAAGATGGCTCAAACTCATCATCACGTGGATCGATAAAGACCTCCACTTGAAGTAACCAAACATGCAATGTGAAGAATCAATGACTACGAGCTTGGAGCAAAGGACTACATCAAGAATGCAAGATCAATTGTTCTTGTATTATCTATTTGTATTCTATGTAATTTTGGTGCATTATTGAGGTGACCTCCTTAGGGAGATTGTTAGGAATTAGAAATTCCGGTATTAAAGTCGGTCACCTCAGTATATGTAATCGTTAAGCTCGTAGTCGTAGTTCTTTTAAGTTAAGTAGTAATTTAGTTAAGTAACACCGTGGAGGACAGACGGGTCTTTACCCAGCTGTATGCACGATCCACGACCCATAGTGTGGCGAGTTATGTAAGACTATAAATACTCTCTACCTTCCAAGGTAGAGTTGGAACTCATAATAATATCTTTCACTTTCTCTCACTAAGTTCCCTAAACCTCTAACTTTCTCTCTAGAATTCCATCTTATTCGCCACCTTGTGTTATGGTTTGATGTGTATGTGAAAAGTTATATCTTATAGTGTTCCTCAAACCTTTAGTCAACTTGACTGAAGTGATAAATTTGTGCCATTCGGGATTCATGTTTGTTA
This sequence comes from Chrysanthemum lavandulifolium, assembly GCA_022545495.1. Taxonomy (NCBI): domain Eukaryota; kingdom Viridiplantae; phylum Streptophyta; class Magnoliopsida; order Asterales; family Asteraceae; genus Chrysanthemum; species Chrysanthemum lavandulifolium. Next base: position 879,175 of record JAHFWF010000066.1, on the reverse strand, counting down.
GCCTCGCTTTTTATAAAGATAACGTCACTTACGTGAATTGAACTAGATGCGTAGTATACTTTGCCCTTAGGGACTAGTTTCGTTTAAGTGGCAAAGTTAGAGCCTATAAATACCCCTCATGACTCTCCATGAGGGGTGAGGTGAAGCATTTGGCTAGTTGTATTGTTTTGTTCTTATCAATAAACCTTGTGTTTTCTCCTCCCTCTCTCTAGTTTCTCTCACTAAAAAGGATGAAGATCTTCATCTTCTTCCACCAACCTAGACCTCCAAACCACATAAATCATATATTTTCGGTCCTGGAAATAGGTATAACGAGCCAAGGTTACTTTTGATGATTTATGTTGGTTTTAGATACATGTTTCAAGCTGTTTTTGTGCTATTTTTGTGGGTCGGAAATTTTTTTCCGTGTATATGGGTCACCAGCTTAAACAAATATTTGAGTATCCTTGTTTTGGTCAAAAAGTCCTTGTCTTTCATGTTTTACAATATCTATTTTGTGTCTTTCTTGGTCCAAGATAGATTTTGGTATCATCTTTTCTGTGACTTTTTTTTATACCAAAACTGTGAAAAAGTGGTCAAAGTCAGATTCTTTATGGTCTTATATGGTCAAACTGGGCGTTCAAGAACACCTTTTTTATGTTGTTTCTGGGTTTTTCATGAAGCTGGACAGATTTATTGGTCGGAAAAACTCGCCGGAAAAAAGTCAAAGGGTCAAAACCCTAAACTTACGCATAAGAAGAATCTACAGTGGAGTTACGTGTAGCTGTGAAGTTACGCGTATGAAAACTTACGCATATGCTCTTACGCATAAGCCTTGGTTTACGCGTAAGAATGGGCTACGCTTAAGACTCTTTTACGCGTAAGGCTACGCATAAGATGTTACGCGTATGCCTACGCATAAGCAAGAAGCTACGCGTAAGAAAGTAATGAGCAGAAAAGAAAAGATATGCGTAAACATGACCATGACCACAAACGAATACCTATACCAAGACACGACCTCAGTACCACCATCATCAGTCCAAACCTTCAACAGTTTCAAAACAAAAATCCAACTCCAACACAATCAAATCCCAATCTATCCTATTCCAACTCTCCATCTCATATCCAAGACTCAACATAAAAACAAAGACAATAAATCTCAGATTCGATTCAATTTTTTTTCAATCTTTTCAAGATTGTTTCAATTAAATCCTCATCATCATGGATCTATCAATTTGTTCGAAGACGAAGCTTCATGTATATTCGAATCATCAAGAAATAAATTATAACAAGTATGTTACATTTATGTCTTTGGTTCGTTCTAATTAAAACAACTCATACAACACCTATCTGAGATCATAAAAGACCTTGAAATACTAATCTTGAGTTCTTCAGCCGTTCTTTATAAACAAAGGGAAAGGTGTTGTGATGGAGATGAGATGTATTTCGTGGGAGTTGATGATTCTGTGTTGATGCTAACTGAGATTGAGGAGTATGATATTCGAAACTGCTTTTGACTTTGAGAAAGCAGATATGTGAAAAAGTGAGGCGTTCTAAATATTTTAGGGATAGGTTAGAATGGTGTGTGAGTTTGTTTTATAACCGGGTACTTATTTTGAACATGGATCGTGGGCTTCAGAATATCAAACGGTTACCATGTTGGATTCGAATGGGCCTTGTGCTCAACTCGTATGTGGGCCTTGGTGTATCTTTTTGGAGTTTGAGTATTATATGGGGAATATGGGCTGATCGTATAATTTCTAGGTGAAATTGCTACTTACAAAATGTTGTCATCCGATTTTTTTAAAATAAAATCATGGATACAAAATTCTTGTAGTACGTTAAAAAGTGGTATTTTTGGTATGGTATATTTTCACGGAAGGATACAAATTCACGGCTTGAGCAAAGATCTGAAAAAATGACTACGGAGTTTTTGTACGGTATTATTGACGAGGAATTGACGTGATATTTCACGGGTGGACTTCTTTATCTTTGAGACGTTGGTTGGTTGGATGCATGTCTCAAGATAACTTGTTGGAGCACATTATGAAATTTGAAAATCTGGTTATAACTGGTAAGGAGTTACGTTGTAGTGCTCACAGTGTGTAACCATCACTTTAAGGAGTTACGTTGTTGTGCTCAGTGTCACACGCAGTTGTGGATTGTTCAAAAATTAAGAACAAGCAGTAAGTCACAAGTTGGGATGTTTACTTCCTTTTCAAGTTAGTCGCATCGGGTTATCTCCATATGTGGTCATTACTATTAGCCGGTGAATTCAAAGGAGGTTCGATAAAAGGTTGGTTTGAGAGAAGTTTATTGAGAGTATATTTTGGCGACATATTCTCACGGAAATTGTCAGGACCAAAAATATATGATTTATGTGGTTTGGAGGTCTAGGTTGGTGGAAGAAGATGAAGATCTTCATCCTTTTTAGTGAGAGAAACTAGAGAGAGGGAGGAGAAAACACAAGGTTTATTGATAAGAACAAAACAATACAACTAGCCAAATGCTTCACCTCACCCCTCATGGAGAGTCATGAGGGGTATTTATAGGCTCTAACTTTGCCACTTAAACGATACTAGTCCCTAAGGGCAAAGTATACTACGCATCTAGTCCAATTCACGTAAGTGACGTTATCTTTATAAAAAGCGAGGCTAACAATCTCCCTCTAAGGGGTGGTCATTCAAATGATGCTCCACTTGATTAGATCTTTACTTTTCTCGAGCTTGAACTTTGTGTGTAGATATTGAATAGTCTTGATTCTTTGTTCCTTCATTCTTTGTGATCAGATAATGTGGTTGTCTGCCGTTGTCAACTTTGTTGGTTAGGTGTCTCCACGTCTTTCTCCACCATGCTCATACTTCTATTTGTATTTTGGTTACCAATGATGTAGTTCTCGAGTCTTTAAACTTTGTAGATTCTTTGACATTGACGAAGAATCATCTTTGACTTTGTGTTGCCTTAGATTTCGATGAGAACTTTCATGTGTTGTTGGTATGAGCATGTGGAAAATCTGCACGATCAATCCGCTCCGGAGCTTCTATAAGAAGAAAACATAAAACAGGTTAGTAATAAGCGGATTCTGGCACTTACAAGTTTGAATTTTGAGGGTGTTAACAGCATAGAGTGAAACACGTCTCTAATTCTCACAGAGGCCGTTCCTGAACTGGAGTCCCACAAGTGAGATAACGCGATATACCGAAGTACATCTGATTCGGATGAGTCGATGAGGTACACCAAGCATCACCCCACGATCAGACCGTTTGAAACACACTAAGCGTAATCCACGGGAGTTACCGAAGTGACTGCTGTCGGGCGCTTGATGTTGACCATGGCGGGAGTTTCCATTCAATCATCAAGATCACAGTGAAACTTCTCATAAATGTTACGGCGGTTGCTAAGATCTGCGTGGGACTCTATAATATATCACTTGTGTCCTTATTGATGAGCAACAAGCGATGTCATGTCATGTGTTCCTATGAGATCTTTTGATGAATCTCGTGGCTCTAGACTCAATAGTGCATTTTGGTTTTCTGAGCGAGACTAGGGAGAGGTCTCCTTCTTCAATACCAACGATCTCTAAGAGAAAGTCGATAGATTATGTAGGGTTCCCAGGTGAGAATGAAACAAATCCTTTTGAGAGGAATTGAGTAGCTAGAAGGTTTAGTGTAGTGCGTCACCGGGTCCATGACGTCTTTGTCTTCAATACCGGTGTCATCTAGTGACAACTAGTAGCGAGATGAATTGAACCCGGTTTACGCCTAAGGTTGAATATGGAGGGCTATTTCTTTTCACCCTTTCTTTTACATTTCTTTTTAATTCTTCAACCCCTTCTTTCTCCTTTCTCACGTTACTCCTTTTTTCAATCATTCCTAAGGACTTTTAATACTAACTATTTGAGATGTCCTTGGGTAGATCCCTCCGGCTCTGGCGGATCATAGGACGGATTTACCTATCCTTAGTCACCTTATAACTCCATGACTGTCCTATAGTTGCCATAAAACCATTTTTCTTGAAATATATCAGAGTGTTTATGATAGAAAACATGTTTGCAACACTTCTGTGAGTTTTATATTTTCAGAAACACTCCCCCTTCACATGTGCTTATAAGTTTTGACAGAAATTTGCACATAAAGGGTAGAGTTCGCACTTTTTGAATTGATCGACTTTAAATGAACAAGACCGATTCGAGACACGTTTACATCACTAGAGAACTAGCTTGACATTATTACCCGTTCTGGTCAAGTCCATAGAAAGTTTCTCGAGATGGTACATGATTCCTCGTCAATTCATTGGTTTCAACTGAGTCGAGCTCTTTTGAGAATCAAACAACGATCATTAAACTTTTTGATCACTTTTTAATCACGTCTCCTCCCCCGCAAAAATAGCATATTCATGAAATTTTTGATATCATCGGATTAAACAACATTTTAGAATCTTTTTGGGGAGTCAAACGAATTTGATTTAAGCATGAATTTGGAACATTTTTGTTTTCTACTCCCCCTTTAATAAAGCATAATCAATTAAAGGGTTTTAGAGGGAGTTATCTTGAGCACAAAATATTTTGAAAGATTTTGAAAAATCTATTTGAACAATCTTGAAAAGGTGCTCAAGATGATGATGATTTCTCACCATTTTTAAATGTAGTGCACTGAAGCGTACACTTGATTTTTCTTTAAAAAGCACGAGTTTTGATTTGAAAATAATCAAAAGTCATCATTTTGGTCCGGGTTTCGTACTGAAGTATACGAAAGCCATTTTTCTGAAGAAATTTTGAGAAACGACATGTTTTAGAAAACAATTAAAGAACTCTCGCTCAAGCATCTGTACATGCCCGTATCATTGTTGAATGACATTTCTAGAAACGTACAGAATATCGATTATACAAGAGACATGTCGTGAGAAGAATGTTTTTGGATTTTGGATTTTCTATTGTTTTGTATTTTTGAAAGTTTTATATTTTTATATTTTGCTTTTGTTGGTTTTCAAATTTTGTATTTTGTTTTCAAAAATATTTACAAATGAAGCTTTGGAAAATCATTTTCAAGAAGATTCGAGAAGACGTTCTAACTCCTCGGGGTTAGGCTTCGCATTCAATTCGTCGAACTAAATAGTCAAACCTTTCTTTTGGAAGGGCTTTAGTTAATAGATCGTGAGTTGGAACTCGATCTTCACGAAGAATAATTCAACAAGCACCATTTTCGACGTACTCTTTGATGAAGTGATAGCGGACTCGATATGCTTAGTCTTTGGGTGATGAAAAGGATTGCATGATATGGCTATGGCACTTTTCGAGTCACAATACATAGGTATTTTATCAAAAGTAAAGCCATAATCGTGAGTTGTGTTCTCATCCATAGAACTTGAGCACAACACGCAGATAGAGACACATACTCGACTTCGGCGGTTGAAAGTGCAAGTGCAATCTTGTTTCTTTGAAGACCGACTTACTAACTTTTCACCCAAAATTGTGCTCCTCGGATGTACTTTTGTCAGAACTTGATCACTGCGTGGTCCGCATCCGAAAAGGCAATTAGATCAAATCCGGTTCCTTCGGATACCAAAGTCCCATGTGAATGGATGTCTTCAGTACCGAAGATCCGTTTAACCTCTTTGAGGTGCATTTGGTGGCTTTGCACGAAACCGTGCTAATAAGCAAGCAGAAAAATGAATATCCGTCGACTAGCGTTGAGGTACATGAGAGAACCAATCATGATCGATATTTCTTCGGATCAATAGGTTTCCCAAACAAATCGGCTCTAATTTTGGTGAAGTTACCATTGGTGTTCCGACCGAATCACAATTATCCATACCATGATTTTTCAAAATCTCGGTTGTGTATTTAGCTTGATTAATAAAAATTCCATGAGGGGCGATGTATTTGTAAGCGATAACGCTACGCGTCGTTCGGGGTCAAGGAAACTTCCTTTTCTTGAGCAAGTTTTATAACACCCTAGGCGATGAACCTAATCGTTGTAGTGTAGTAATTAGGGTAAGCCACGGGTATTGATATCGTTCTCTGGGGAATAGGAATGCTAGTAAGGAGTTACTACGCTAAGGTTAAGGTTGAGGAAGATTATTTTGTATCTTTTATATTTTATGAAAGGAAAAGGTACGAATCTCGGTATTGGTTTGGGGGTTGGTATTTCTACCGATTACTCTACTATTATCTAATTATCTAAACTAAGGTTGTGGGAGTCTATGTCTAATTAATGTGTGCTCGTATGATAGTTTAAAAATGTGTTTACTTAGTTTGTATTACTCCTTAATTATCTCCTATTGGTGGTTGAATTGTCACGTCCTTATTCCTAGTTGCGTTGTGTGTCTAAAGTTGTAGGGTATGCGTTTCTCCCAACTCTTTGAACTTACCAAAGGGTCTCGTCTACAAACCCACTAGGGATGATAAACTCCTACTCTAAGGCGCTCTTTGGATGGTTTAGCCTACAACTACTCGGTAATTATATTCTAAGGTTCACAAAGATGAATCAAGCATTAAGTACACAACGAATGGCCTATCGCATTACTAGATCATTAATCAACTAAGATAAGAAACAACCAATCAATATTCAATAATTAAGTTTCATACTTCCTAAGCAAACACACAAGTAAATTAGCGGGACATGGAGAACATGCAAGCATACACACAAATAATCAAAGACATAATTGAATTAATGAAGTAAAGACTTATCTTGATGTAAGATAGAGTTTAAAACCCTAAAATCTTGTACAAGACACCTTAGGTTCGGTTTTAGGTTTTACTCCAAAGACTCTCCACACAAAGACGAAAAATTGGATTCTATATATAAGATTACAATTGCGACGGCGTCACCTTATGTTTAGTGGCGCCGTGTGTCGCCGTCATTAGGGTTTCGTCTTGGCCACGTTAACCTTGCGACGACATCACCTTATGTCCGTGGCGCCGTCCTCTTCGACTTTTGGCGTCGTGCGGATTGCATCTAGGCCGTGCCGAGTAGCGACGGCCTACTCTTCCACAACTAGGCGTCGTCACTTGAAAATCTGAGTTTTGGGTTACGGATCGTCACAATAATTTTGGGACGGCGTCGCCATTAACACCGACGCGTCGCCTTCTAGTTTCAACAGCGTGAGTGTCTCGATTTTGACTTTGGCCATTTTCTTCATATATTCGCGCCTTTTCGTCCAAATAAGTGCCATTCCAGCATTTTGCCTTCACGAGACCTAAAAGTGAAAAGGAACGATATTAAGCAATAACGGATACAAAGTGATCAAATAAGGACTTAAACGACCCTCAAAATGGTACCTTTTAAAACCTTATCAAATATCCCTACACTTGTTATTTGCTTGTCCTCAAGCAAATGTGCTTTTAGCCAATTAATTTATAAGTTAGGGGTCATGAAGCATTAATTCAAAACGGTCCACAACACATATAAGCCCATAAAAGTCATAACAAGCACGGAAATTACATACTAGCACCTCACATGGGGTGTTTGGATACTCACATCTCTCTCGGTGTATATATGAAATATAACAAAATAGGAAATGGAAGATAAACACTCATTAACGGTCTGGTACATAGATTACCATAGGCTTGAGAATAGATCAAACCTCCATCGCTTTGGCGTAAGCACCTAGGAAAGACTATCAAAGAGGTCTTTTAAAGGGTTGTAATGTTAGGCTTACGGTAGGGAAATAAGGGTTTGGTGGGATAGGCTATTTAGTGGTGGTAAGTCAAAAATCTTTATGTTAACTGCATATGAAGAATGGCGTTGCTAAGCCAAGACTCGACACTCTAAGCTCTAGATAACTGAAATAAACAAACAAAAATTTAAAGATAGATGTACGATGGTAGCCCGTATGGTTTTTTTTTTTTTTTTTTTTTTTTTTTCTATTTTTTTTTTTTCCTTTTTTTTTTTCTAACTTTTTTCGATTTTTTTTTTTTTCATACACTTTTACTCTACCATCCTCTACGATAACATCAAAATACTAGGGATTTATAGGCATATCCCTACACTTGAGTTTTATTACTCTAACACTAATTTGACCCGATTTGAAAAGATCAAAACACTTGGGGTACATTATTACGCAAACAAAGGAATTTGAATTTTAACGTTCCCTTCCGTCATTTCATAAACTTTAACATTTCCCATGAATCCCAATCATCCCAAAATCGTATACAAAGATATGACTCGACTTAGCAACTTATTCAAGCAACTAGATAATTGAATTAAGTGTTTGGGGTGATAACAAACATTTGAACTAAAAGTGAGTGCATAAGGGGTAGGCTAAGGCGATTTGGGTGTATATTTGGGGGTGGGGTGTAAACAATGCTCTTCATTGATATTCGGAAAAACCGAAACATCACGAGAACCGCGAAAAGGATAGGCTCGAGGGGTTAACTAGGGTATCTTGTACTAAAAATGAGTACAACGCAAAGGGTGTGGGGAATTACTCAACCGATGTGGAAGAAGTAATTATATTACAATTATCAAACAAGGGTTATCCTAATGCCTCTTATCATTTAGTTATTCCTAACTACACAAGTGTAGTCTCACTTGCGATCTCGGAATGCATCACAAAACAAGTTCTAGAATCTAATATACTACCGGTTCACACTCTAAGCATTAAAGATGAATGCTTTAATTCCTACTAATCTAAGGCGATCATCACATTTTGGTGGAATTTGGGTGGTAAAGGGTTTTGTGCTAGTCATATAACTTCCTATCCATGAGGCGCTTTTGTTAAGACTAATGGCCCACTCCTATATGTCATAAAAATTTTAAATTTGGTGCCAAAATTACCCTAACCGACATTTTCTCATGGTTTATTACACAATCACATTTGGACAAAGCAAATAATTAAGGATAAGCATAGTTTCAAAGTTCCGTTTTATTTTCCTCCCTACACTTAAACCGAACATTGTCCCCAATGTTCCCCGAAAATATCAAAGTTATGATAAAGAAGGTAATTAAAAGCGAAGAAACTAATACTCCCGATTAGCTCGGTAGGATCCGTGTAAAGTGGTGGTTAAACTCTTTTCAAGAAGAATTATTGCGTGAAAAGCTCCTCCAATCTTATGTAACTTCTTCTTGGCAAACTAAACTGCACACTTGAAGAAAACAAACGAAACCTTCGCGTAAAATCGGTGGTAATAATATATATAAGACTCGATTTAAACTAGGATATAATGCTTGTGGAATGGATGTTTACGAATTTCTAAGAAAATTAAGACACGGAAAATTCCAAAATTTATAAGTAGCTCGAAAAACGAGAAAAAGTATTCGATTTTTACTCCTTCTTGGCGCCGTCGGTTGCAATCTGACGCCGTCGGTTATCCTCGACAAAAAGCGGTCTCGATTTTGGAAAAAATTCGGAAAATTTACATCTTTAGAATCGGAAAAATTTACGCAAAACATCCATTATGACTCGATACAAGCATTTGACTCGAACAAACAAACATATATATCTTTTAGTTAATTGTTATTCTCATGTTTACGTTTCTTTTGAAAACGTGTGTAATCCTCCTACACTTATCCCTTATGTAAAATACCTTTACATGCAATTAAGACGAGGTTAAAAACAAAATAAAGCATTTTACAAATTTAAACATGAGGATAAACAATTAATAAAAGATACATGACACTAACAAGCAAACAATTAAAGCATGGGTTGCCTCCCACGAAGCGCTTTTCTTTATTTAAGAGTCTTGTAGCTAGACTCGTAGTCGTGCTCCTACGTTTTCTCATTACCGCCCTCTTGACGGTTTCTAATGGGGGATTCCATGTTGTAGAAGTGCCCTAAAATGCGCTTCTCTAAGAGTTCATCCTCTCCCCAATCGGTCCTATATTCTGGTCCTAGGCTCAAGCAATCCTTATAGAATCCGAAAATCTTAGCCATAACATAATCAACACCCTTCTCCCTATCCTCATCATTCCTATAATAGACCGACAGTTTAAGTTCCTTTTCATCATTAGAGTGATGAAAACTTCTCAATCTTAAGCGACATTTGGTAAGCTATGTCATTGGTCTCATTCTTGAATCGCACTACTCCTAACGAGGGTCATAGGTCATCCGGTGCTTTCTATGAAAGGTTTTCCTAGAATAACATGGGACAAGCTAGGGTCTATGGTCGTGCTAATATCATCCACAATTATGAAATCCGTAGGAAGCGTGAAACTACCTACATAAGCGGGCAATCCTTAATTCTTCCTAGAAAATTGCAACTAACATTAGGATCATTGGGGTCTTGCCTAGTTGGAATAGGCTTCTTCAATATCCAATTATAATAGGTGCTAGTCATTATGTTGATTGGAGATTTGCGATCAATGTAGGCTTTTGCCACAAAAAGGTGTCCTATGACACATGGTATGTTAAGATTCCAAGGATTCCCAAACTTGATTCGAGGACTTTTCCTAACATACATGTGACGGAGGTCACGCACTAAGTGAGGGTGGCGAGATAGTTCTTCTTCCGTAGGAAATTTGTTGAAATAGTCAATGTCTACTTCATCTACTTCCTCGGGTGTTTCATCATCCACAAGTGTATAGTCCTCTTCGTCATTTGTTTCATTAGGTTCAACTAAGGCGATGGCATTGACGAATTGGGCGCACTTCGTTAGCTTGCTTGGATCCTTAATCTCTATACACGAAGGCTCGGGAGTTGAGATAGCACTAACCTTCTTATCACTAGCTATGGGTTTCAAAAGGTTGTCTATTTTCCTATCCATCTCGGCTTGTTGATGGTTAAAGCGGTCCGAGAGCTTAGCCATTTGGGTTTCTTGGGATGCAACTAGGTTTTGCAACATCCCTTCGACATTTTGTTGGTTAGGACCGTTAGGTGGGGGCCATGAGAAATCATTAGAGGTGAATTCTTTGGTTTGTCCCCAGTAGAAATCGGGCTTTCCTTTCCATGCCTCTCGGGTTTCATTGAAATTCCTAGGTCCGGGTGTTGTAGGGAATCTTCCTCCCGTTCCATTAATATGCGAGGATGCGTAGTCAACGGAAGCATGTTCTGGGGAGCGAGTGCTGTTGCGCGTGTTATGAGGATCACAACACGGCTCACACGAGGAAGAAGCTTTGTTCACATGGTGTGAAGATTTAGGAGTTTCGTATGAGCTCATGAGGAATCTAACTTGATCTTCAAGTTCGATCATCCTACGGTCGGAAGGAGGCAAGGAGATTGCCTTAACGGTTTTGGACAGCTCACGGGGGTCATCCCAACTTTCGTTGTCATAGAGGGCGAGGTCCTCTATTATTTCCCATGATTCTTCTGCGGTGAGATCACTAAGTTTTCCACCGGCCGCTTGGTCAATGGATCGCTTAGTGGGGAAGTTGACATGATCATAAAAGATTTGGACTTGGAGCCAAAGATCAATGCCGTGATGAGGGACTTTATGAAGTAAATCCTTGAATCGGGTCCATGCTTCGTAGAGATTCACCTTGACGTTGTTGGAACATCAAGATGTCATTCCTAAGCTTAGTGGTTCTCCCGGTGGGAAAAATTGAGCAAGGAAGCGAAGTAAGATCATCCCAACTTGAGATGGAGCCGGGGAAGTCGCTCAAGCCAATTACTAGCTTGGTCCCGTAGAGAGAATTGGAAGAGACGCAGCGCGCGTGGTCTCCCGAGTAGTAGCATCAAGGTCGATGGAATCGGCGATTTTGAGGAAATCCCTCGGATCTTGATTTGGATCTTGAACGAAGTCCATGGAATCTGATCCGTTTTGCACCAACCGGATGGTGTCGGATCGCGGGCCGTAGTTTGGGCTTGGTCGGGAAGCTCAATGGTGTTCCTATAGCCTAGGTGGCTTGGTCTCGAGTATTCACCAAGAGTACGGGCTCTTGGCGGGTCATTTGGTGGTAGGTTGATGAATGGTAGTGGGTTATCACCTTCCATGATGAAAAGTGATGGGATTACTAACAAAGGTCACGAAGAGGGGATAGACTAAGAGAAGCTAAAAATAAGAAAAAGTTTACTTGATAGGAATCAAGCAAAGAAACCTAAGCGAGGTGGACTACTAACTAGCTATTCTATTCCCGGCGGCGCGCAAAAACTTGATAACGCTACACGCGTCGTTCGGGTCAAGCAAACTTCCTTTTCTTGAGCAAGTTTTATAACACCCTAGGCGATGAACCTAATCGTTGTAGTGTAGTAATTAGGGTAAGCCACGGGTATTGATATCGTTCTCTGGGGAATAGGAATGCTAGTAAGGAGTTACTACGCTAAGGTTAAGGTTGAGGAAGATTATTTTGTATCTTTTATATTTTATGAAAGGAAAAGGTACGAATCTCGGGTATTGGATTTGGGGTTGGTATTTCTACCGATTACTCTACTATTATCTAATTATCTAAACTAAGGTTGTGGGAGTCTATGTCTAATTAATGTGTGCTCGTATGATAGTTTAAAATGTGTTTACTTAGTTTGTATTACTCCTTAATTATCTCCTATTGGTGGTTGAATTGTCACGTCCTTATTCCTAGTTGCGTTGTGTGTCTAAAGTTGTAGGGTATCGTTTCTCCCTAACTCTTTGAACTTACCAAAGGGTCTCGTCTACAAACCCACTAGGGATGATAAACTCCTACTCTAAGGCGCTCTTTGGATGGTTTAGCCTACAACTACTCGGGTAATTATATTCTAAGGTTCACAAAGATGAATCAAGCATTAAGTACACAACGAATGACCTATCGCATTACTAGATCATTAATCAACTAAGATAAGAAACAACCAATCAATATTCAATAATTAAGTTTCATACTTCCTAAGCAAACACACAAGTAAATTAGCGGACATGGAGAACATGCAAGTATACACACAAATAATCAAAGACATAATTGAATTAATGAAGTAAAGACTTATCTTGATGTAAGATAGGGTTTAAAACCCTAAAATACTGTACAAGACACCTTAGGTTCGGTTTTAGGTTTTACTCCAAAGACTCTCCACACAAAGACCGAAAAATTGGATTCTATATATAAGATTACAATTGCGACGGCGTCACCTTATGTTTAGTGGCGCCGTCGTGTCGCCGTCATTAGGGTTTCGTCTTGGCCACGTTAACCTTGCGGCGGCGTCACCTTATGTCCGTGGCGCCGTCTCTTGACTTCGGCGTCGTCTGGATTGCATCTAGGCCGTGCGAGTAGCGACGGCCTACTCTTCCACAACTAGGCGTCGTCACTTGAAAATCTGAGTTTTGGGTTACGGATCGTCACAATAATTTTGGGACGGCGTCGCCATTAACACTGACGCCGTTGCCTTCTAGTTTCAAAGAATCGTGAGTGTCTCGATTTTGACTTTGGCCATTTTCTTCATATATTCGCGCCTTTTCGTCCAAATAAGTGCCATTCCAGCATTTTGCCTTCACGAGACCTAAAAGTGAAAAGGAACGATATTAAGCAATAACGGATACAAAGTGATCAAATAAGGACTTAAACGACCCTCAAAATGGTACCTTTTAAAACCATATCATAAACCAAGAAAGAATTTTAGTTCCCCATCATGGACATTCCAAATTTGCTTTTCATGAGATTTTCAAAATGTTTTGAAAGATTCGGATTAGTGGACCCAAAGATGATGTCGTCCATGTAAATCGAACAATCAAAATGTCGTTTTGCATTTTGTATGAACAAGGTAAGATCAACTGTTCCTTTGGTGAAATTGTTTTGGATAAGGAAAGAGGACGATTCGTCATACCACGCTCTTGGAGCTTGCTTTAAACCATAGATTGCCTTTTTGAGTTTGTAGACGTAGTCCGGATGTTCCAAGTCGATGAAGCCTTCCGCCGACTTACGTACACTTCTTCTTTCGAGTTCCTTTCAAGAACGCAGATCTTAATGTCCATCGATAACCCGTGATGTTTTGTGAGTGCATAGGCTAAGAAAATCTGATGCCTCAAGTATAGCTACCGGCGAATGACTCTTCAAAGTCTATCTCTTCCTCTTATCTCGTATCCTTTGGCCACAAGGCGAGCTTTGTTGCAATTACGGTCATCTCTTCATCCCTTTGTTCTTCCATAACCATTTGAGATCAATGACGCGAATGTCAATTGGTCTTGGAACCATTTCCCAAGAGTCATGAAGGCGGTATTGGAGAAGTTCCTCCCGCATCGCTTCTATCCATGCGGGTTACGCCATTGCCTCGCGAATGTTCTTTGGATCTATATTGCTAATTGAGCAAAGGTAAATGCATAAGTCGCAATCGGTGGCAAGTTGGCATCTCGTCTGAATTGGCCTTGAAGGTTCACCAATAACTTGTTCAATTGGGTGGTCTTTGTCCACTTGAGTAGAAGGATCTTGTTTGTTAAGCGTGTGCGAGTTAGATGGTTCTCGTAAGCATAAAGATGATTCGATTGATTCCGTAGCAAGCGGGTTTTCAAATAAGTCTTCATCTAACGTTGCATCGTTCGGTGTTGGTTTTGCTCATCAACTTTGGTATAACAGTGCAATAACCGGAGTAGATGTAGATGATGTAGATGGAGTTGGTGCATTTGTTTCGACCGTTGTAGATGCATCTTACGTTGGTGGTGGAGGATGATTTTGGCGGGTGCGGCGGAATGATGGTTTGATGAATTTGTCGAAGTTCCACCATAGTATTCATCGAACATTAACTCGAAGAATTTCTCCCATTCTTGTTCTTTAGGATTGTCAAATGAAGTTGATTGAGCTCTTTGAGGTACGAGTCCCGAATCGATGTGTCCAAGTCTGCGGGTTTAGTGCGGGTTCTAGAGCGAGTCTCTCAGAAGCCATTTGTGAAAGTTCATCAAATTTCACATTCATCGTCTCCATGATCCTCCTAGTTCTTCTGTTATACACCCTGAATGCCCTCGAGTTATCTGAATATCCAATGAAGATTCCAATATCACCTTTGGCTTTCAATTTACCTAGATCATCTCTGTCGTTCGTCGGATAGCACAAAGCGCCCACGTGAAAGTAATAGATATCAGGTTTTCTGTTGTTCACTATTTCATATGGGGTTTTATTGAATCTTGGATGGATGAGAGATCGGTTCTGAGTGAAACAAGCAGTGGCAACAATTATTTTGATATTCCTCATGTCATTCACAAGCTTGTGGAACCTCACATAATATTCAGTGACACTTTCCCCTGGTTTTATCCTAAAGTGCTCAAAGTCATCATACAGTTGTGATTCTCTGTCTTCTTTAGTTAATTTAGAACCAGAGAGAAGCATCTTGACATTGTCCCAAACTACCTTGGCTTCAGTGTTGTGATTGATTAACTTGTAGATGTCTTTTGGAAGATCACGAAGTATAATGTTTGAAGCCACGATATCGACATCGTATCTCTTTTCTCCTTATCATTGAGCTCATCATACGTCTTTGGTGCGTCCAAACCTAAGATCACCGTACCATCCGCAGTTTCAAGTGTGTCTTTGTAGTCTCAATCGATAAGCTCCTTCATCAATTGATTTAAGAATGTTAACCTCATTCTCCTTTCCCAAACAAGATAACCTAATTCGTTGAGCCCATGAGTCATAATAAGTTACATCAAGCATAGGTGGGCGAGTATCGGATCCAAAGAGATTGAGCGTCTTCAACAACGAAAGAGATGATAGTGGAGTACGTTGGTAGACATGATTACAAATTCTACGGGATTTTAAAACTCTTTAATTAAACCGGGAAATAGATTCTTTCACGGGATTTTACTAAATCAAGAGAAAACCATAAAACGTAATACAAAGAAAACACTAATTTGCTCAAAGAGACAAATCGCTCAAAGTGACAAATCGCTCAAAGTGACAAATCGCTTGATAAGACAAATCGCTTAACCAATCAACTCGCTTCAATAAGCAAATCGCTTAACCCAACAAACCTCTTAAAATGACAAGTCGCTTAATAATGACAAATTGTACAAACAACACAAGTCGCTTAAACTCACAACTCGCTTAAATAAGCAAGTCGCTAAAAAATGACAAATCGCTCACCCGAACAAATTGCACAAGTACAACCACTACCCGGACAAATCGCTTAAATAAGTGATTTGAAGAAGACACAAATCGCTTCCAAACAAGGACAAATCGCTCGTTTGAGTACTTTACCGAGACACAAACTGCTACCTTTAAACAAACCAAAATGCCTCTTTTAAATCCAAAAACGATCCAACCACAATGATTCAAGCCTTACAAATCAAAACCTAAGCACTTATGATGATTCAAAACACAAAAGTACAATCAAAATCCAAACATTAACACTAGAATTGGTCCAAATGATGCAAATACCACTAAACTTTTTCAAACCCAAAAACCATATAAAACCACTAGAAATCCAAGAATATGTAAGAGAGATGATCAAACAATGGCTCTTGATACCAATTGTTACATATTGGATCTCACAAACACATCAAACCATGATGATAGAGGGGCGTACACTATGAGTTTTAGAGAGAGAGAAAGTTTAGAGGTTTAGGGAACTTAGTGAGAGAAAGTAAAGTCTTATTATGAGCTCCAACCCTCTACTTTGGGAGGTAGAGGGTATTTATAGTATCTTACATAAAACGCCACCTACGGGCTGTGGATCAGGCATACAGTGGGTAAAGACCCGTCCGTCCTCCACGGTGTTACTAAACAAACTACTTAATACGATAACTTAACTACGACTACGAGCTTTCTAACAAATACATATACTTGAGGTGACCGACACTTTAACTAACGGATTTACTAAATCCGAACATATTTCATTCACGTACCAATCCCAGGCATTTCCCAAGATGTCGTATGACTTCAATAAGTTCAAATTATATGATCTCGGTATTATCACATTGATCAGGCGTCATAATACCTGCATCACATAACAAGTCCTTATTGTCATCATATTCTGCCCCGGGTCATGACAAACCACATAACCAATATCGCAACGAAACAGATAACATGCAGGTAGCAAGCAACATACCAAAGCAGACCAAAGACACATACATGCAACATATAAAACATCAAATCAACTTACCATACCAAAAAGGAAGAAGGCCACCAACTTGCTCGGAACGGCTCCTCATGACTCATTATTAACGATCCAAAAATAAAGCTGAGATATCACCAAAATGCTGAATGATAAAACTTCACGATTCAAATCGAGTTCTAAACAAATCGAAGAAAAGTAATGCTGACTAAAATCACATAGCAAAATATCAAACTGCCTCAAAACGCGTGACAAATAAATCGGAGTAACACGAGTTGCGCCCAATCATATGAAACAGATGAATCTTTTAGCATCTCAACGGTTGGACTGTTGACCACAATACGCCCGAATCTTGGTAGTAGCTTCTCCGCACGTCTAAAGTATGCCGGTCATAGTTCTGCTGCTCCCACGTCTTCCAAATGTCCATCAGATGAATCTTGTCTCCGTCTTTGCGCCTCTGGTTAATCCATCCAGCTCCCTCCAGCAGCATCCTCATGTTTCCAGCAGCATTGCAGTCGTGTACGGCTTTTACTTCACGAACCTCTCCAGTTCAGAAAAACAAAATTCAATGCGAAAAGAAGAAGGCCAAATCGGTGAAGACAAAGGAATATCAAGTCAAATCGAGCGATAATCAAAAGGAATCGAAGAGATCGAATGCATGAAGCCTAATGTCTACCCGGTCCTCACGGGTCAATCCTAAGGTCAACAAGACGAAACCTTTGCTCTGATACCATAATTGTAACACCCCAACCCGACAAGGGTAGAAGTGTTACATTCTGGTGTCATATCAGAACATACAAATAAAATTTTGCAAACGGAAGCCTTATAAAATAAATTACCAAGTCATATAAACGGATGACTTACAAGAAAATACAAAATCCAATATGTCCAAAACGAAAATGAAATCTAAAAAAAATGGCTCTTCAAATTAAATCCAAAACAATAAGGTAACTAAGGTCGGTCTACTCGAATAATCCAACTCTCAGCCCATCAAGCCCATCTTTAAACCTAAAACCTGCCGCAGGAAAAGAAATGTGGCTGAGCTTAAAAAGCTCAGTGAACAGATATAACAAACGAAAGCTAAACAAAATCAGAGGTACAAAAATGAAACAAAGGGAACTGATAACAAAGTCGCAACAAAGAGGAACAATGAGTCAAGGAGGATCCTGCAGAACACAATTACACAGATATCTAGCAAGAACATCAATCAAGGAGAACACATGTGTTGATCCCAGTTGAGCAAACGATCTAATATAGAAACTGACTTGTAACAAAAGCTTATCAAGTATTACGCGGAATTTAATACTTAATCTTAAGAAGAAGAACAGTAAACATTCAACACCTCAATATTATTTATTAATACGAATACTCTTACAGTATAAGGGTTTTGCAACCTTGAAGTGTATCGACCTTAGATATAAAAACATACGTACATCTAACCTAACCTAGGACCTCCTTTTATAGGCTAAGGAGTCCTATACAATATACAATCGTAACCTACAAGATAAATATCTTTCCATATTTATCTAATACAATAAACTAACCGACTATACAAGACTAGCGAGGCTTACTATATATTATCCGTGGTTACACAATACTACTAGCCGCGGTTGTCTTCATCCGTGGTTACACTCTTCATCCGTGGTTACATCAAGCTGTCCGTGGTTCCGATTACTTAGAATAATTCTTGATCCAAGGAACCTAAAACCCAACAATCCTCCCTAAACTTGATAAATTCCAATGAATTCTTCAAGTTTTCTTTAAGCTCAAAACATCCGAATTGGAGGATGTAGCCAAACACTTACTAGCTTTAAGTATCTTCTCATACTTCATCAACAAATCATAAGCTTGACCATCATAAGATACTAACATCTTGATACAACCAGGCTTCAACATCGAGCAATTATTCACGGATGCTTATTCGGTTGAGGATAATCACCTTCTACAAGCATATGAATAACCTTTCCGAAATAGTTAAAACATGAACTCCACAAGTTTGATATAAAACCTTCTAGTAACTTGACCATTGTAGAGTCCTTGCCATTCATGTTCATCATGAGTAGGTTCAAATAGAATCTTCAAATTATGATACACCACCTCTCATGATAATCATTTGGATGTACTTCACCAAATTTATTCTTGTAAAGTATCCAAAGATTCATCAAATCATCTCTATCAAAATCTCAAGCATTTGTGAAAATTTATTATACTCGAAACTTCATTGTTGAGTCTTTGAATTTTCCAAACTCCTTCACTTCAACTAAAAGCTTAAACTCATAAGAAATGATTTGATTTACATCTTCAACAACTTTCAATCTTTTAGAATCGGATGTCTCTGAACCTCGATTTTCTATTTCTTTTACTTTGAATCCATTCATCATCCTTTTAATCCACTCATCTTCCTTTTAGAATTCATTGACGTAAATCATCATTAATTCTCATACATCTCTCATAAATCTCAAAATTCTTTCAAATGAACACCTCGAGATTATCGAAACATTTATGCTGAATTCTTGATAATCTTCATCAATACATTCCTCATCCGAGCCATAGTAGGAGGTTTCTTTCTTATAACCTTGTTTCTTAGTTTTGCTCACATTCCTTGCCCATTCATTCATCAGTCTAGCTTTCTCCTCATCATCCAATAGTTTCCATTCTTGCGCAGTAAACTCATCAAGTATTTGTAAAGAAGCTTGAAGATAGTTTTGTGAGTTATACCATATAGCTAACCATTTCTCACTAGCTTCCTCCTCTTCTTTCTTTTTTTTTTATCCAAAGCTGCTTGGTCTTCAGCCAATAAGTTTCTTCCATACTCTTCATCATAAGCTTCTTGTTCTGCTTTATTTTTAAACTTCAATACTACCTCTTTACCTTTCCCAACATCAGATTGAACCACTTTCTTCTTCAAAGGTTCACCAATAACCAAACTTTTAACTCGGGTTTAGTAGCGATGGTGAATGAGATAAAGTAGGTACAATGATAGGTGTAAGAATAGATGATGTTTTGCTCAGATTAATCAATGTACTTGCGCTTCTTTCTCTACTTCTTTAGGTTTAGGTGGTAATATAGAGAGTTGTGACAACGATGGAAGTGGTTATGATAGCGATGGGTGTGTCGATAGTAGGAACAATAGCCAAGTCCGAAGCGCATCGGTGGTTACAAAAGTACTAACCATGGTTTCGGGTATACTATCGCTTGTTGTGTTACGCACTACCTCAACATTCTTCAATTTTTCAAGAACAACCTCATTCCCATCTTTATCGAAACCAAAAATCTTGATCTCCACTATCAACATCTTCTTCCATAGTTACACCAATGGATACATCCCTAGCCTCCCACAATTCATGCCATCACTCCTCCCTATTTGGATACATCATTCACATTCGAGCGATAGAGGTCCACCTTCTTTTCTTTCTTCTCATAGCTTTCAAAGCAAGAACTCCGGTCTTTTCACTTTTTCCAAAACCAATACTCTATGCTTCAACCTCCGAATATCCTTACCACAAAACACGATAACTCCTATAGACCGAAATTGTATCCTCCAAGTTAGCACACTTAACCGTCAATTCATTTAAGCGTTCAAGAATATCCTCCCACTTCGACTGTGTGAACCGGGTCCGATAGGTGGTTCATTGGAAAAGTCATCATGTACAAAGTCATTAACCGTCAATTCATTGTCAAGTTCCAATCTATCCTCATCACTTGAGTGTGTTAAGCGCTCAGAGAGGTGAATCCTTGGATATAGAAGACATAGCACTAGACCGAGGCACGATCATCTATGTACCTGTGGCGACCAAATTGGCTAGGATACCTCCACATGTGTTAAGTTCCAAAGAACTCTCCACATTAGGAGTTGCCAAAGGTTGGGTCTTATTGATGTTTCCACTATCCCGACCGACATCAAAGCATGAATCGATGGTGGAAGCCCTTCCAATCATGTCACCTCCACTCCATGTGACAACCTCATTAACTATACCACTAACACTAGCCCGAGGAAGCTTAGTGCCTGTGTTCTCCTAGTCCATGATGCAAGACCTTCATTAAACTCGAATCGTGAGGCAAAGTAAGCATGTGAGGAAATAAAGGAACATTTCTAATGACAACATTCTCGTGGTCGATTCCTCATATGTGCAAAAACTCTAGGAAGCATATGATGTACTTCATACTCTCTAGCATGTTCAACGAGTGTTCCACTATTTGATGTTCCACAAGCAGTTGAACAAACCTAAGATACAAATAGTATTTACCCTTCTTCCTAATATTCTGTACTAACCCCTCATATATCATCCTAGACCGCTTAAATTTCCTTCCATCGACAAACAAATAATAGCGGTAGCAATTTTTAAGGAAAGTCATTAAAGCACATGGTCTTGTTACTCATACACATCAACAAAGTGTGAATCAAAACTTCCATTGTTGTGAAAACAAACTCTTAAAAATTGTACCTTTTCACCTCTGTGTATATCCTAATCTCTAAACCAAAGAACAATCTCAACATCCGAAAGATTATCAACACCATCAACATCATCAAGCCTTAAAACTTCTAATGATCTCCTCAAAAGCGAAATATCATTCTCATCCACAACAAGACTAAACACCTCCAAGCCATCAACCTCTTCTCATTACAATCTCTAATAAAGTGATGTCTTATCTCAATATGTTTAGTTCTAGAATGTAAAACAGGATTTTGATAATGCAAATTGTACTATTATTATCAATGTAAATCTTAGTATGCATAAAATTGTACCCAAAATCCGAAGAATTGATTTTGAATCCAAAGAACTTGACCACAAAGAACTAGCGGCACCACATATTCACTTTAGTTGTAGAATTAGCCACAATAGTTTGCTTTTACACCGCCAAGAAATTAATCTGCTTCCCAAGAACTGTCATCCTCCAAAGGTAGACTTCCTATCCGGACTAGCTCCGGCATAGTCACTATCGATGTAGGCCACCAAATCAAAGGGAATCCTTAGAATACCAAAGGCCCAATTTAGGATGACCTTTCAAATATCTAAAGATCCTCTTAACAACATTCATGTGTGAGGTATTTGGTGTTACTTGAAATCTTGCACACACACGCATCGAGAACATAATGTCGGCCTAGATGCGATAAGATACATCAAAGATCCAATCATGGATCTGTACAACTTCAAATCAACTTTGGGACTTCCATCATCCGGTAGCATAGGTTTCGAGTCTCCATAGGTGTACTTGCACTCTTTACATCTTGAAACCCAAATTTCTTCAACACATCTGCTACATACTTGTCTTGACTAATGAAAATACCATCAGTCCTTTGTTGAACCTGTAGCCCCAAAAAGAAAGTGAGTTCTCCCATATAACTCATCTGAAACTTATCATGCATAAGTTTCTCAAAATCTCTGCATAGCTCCTTGTTAGTAGAACCAAAGATGATGTCATCTACATAAACCTGAACCAGTAAAATATCATCTTTGTGCTTTCTAATGAACAAAGTTTTATCAATCGATCCTCTTTTAAACCCATTGTCCATCAAATAAGTAGATAGGCATTCATACCATGCCTTAGGAGCTGATGCAATCCATACATAGCCTTTCTCACCTGTAAACCTTGTCGGGATGATCGGGATCTTCAAAACCGGAGGTTGACAAACATATACCTCCTCATCAATAGTGCCATATAAAATGCACTTTTAACATCCATCGATACACAACAAAATTCTTGAATGAAGCATAAGCCAAAAACAATCTAATAGCCTCAATCCTTGCAACTGGTGCAAATACTTCATCATACTCCAAACCTTCAGTTTGTGTGTATCCTTGAGCAACCAACCTTGACTTGTTCCTCACTACAATTCCTCTTTTATCCCTCTTGTTTCTGAACACCCATTTAGTCCCAATAGCCCTCTTTCCATTTGGAAGATCAACCAATGTCCAAACTTCTTGAAGTTTGAACTGAAGAAGCTCCTCTTGCATTGATTCTACCCATCCTTCTTCTGTTAAAGCTTCTTCCACTCTCTTGGGCTCCTTTTGAGAAAGAAAACAAGCAAACAATCAATTTTGCAGATCTTTATGACTGCTTCTTTTGTGAAGAGATCTTGCAAAGAACCCATGTTCGTGAAAGGGTTACGTGTTCTTTATCCCGCTTCTTGTTTGAGCAGAGTATTCAAATTTCAAGAATTTGTTCCTTGGGATGAATCTTGTGAATTACGGTAGTAGTAATTGGACTTTCATTAATTACGGTTTCCAAATTAGACAAATCGACATTGAAGAATTCATCCATGTCTTCATCATCGATAGGAGTATCAATCTCTATTAAATCGGGCATATTAGGATCATGTGGATACTCCTCATCACCAAATAGTGGCTTTGGATGAGGTCCAAAGAAAGTACTATCTCCAAGACTTGTAGCCGAATTTCACTTGAACTATCGGTAGTAGAAGATGGCTTGTCGGCGTTCTGATGGCCTATAAGCACTTTCAAGAAGCTTAGCGATTGCTTGCATCGCTTTTCTTCTTTTCAATTTCTTCTACCGACACCGACTTATCTTGCAACAACTCATCCTTATCTTGATGATGATCAACATTGCCTCCATTATTCATACATCATCATCGAGGGACCTTGCTTGTGTATGATGGAAGGAACAAAACCGACTTTCCACTTTTCAACCAAATAGAACTCCTTTGGAGAATCGACTTCCTTTGAAGATGTATCTACTTGAAATCCTTTTGTATACCGCATCAAGATTAGTGGAAGTTCCCGCAATGATAGGCTCATAATTCATAGATTTGGTTAGCATATCAATGTTAAACGACCGATCTGGTCCTTTGGCCTCAACACTAGGAGTCTTTTCACTAAATTGAACATGTAGGTTCTCTTCAACAAGTCTAGTCCTCCTATTGTATACTCTAAAGGCTTTACTATTTGTAGAATAGCCTAAAAAGTATCCATCATCTGCTTTTTCTTGAAACTTGCCTAGGTAGTCTATGGTATTCAAAATGGTAACAGGACACCCAAAAGGTTTTAGGAATGCAATCATTGGCTTCCTATCATGTAACAACTCATAGGGGTCTTGTTATGAGGCTTCACTACCTTACTGCTTTTGCACATAACATGTAATTCCTCTGACTTGACCTAAAAGGTAGTTGGTAACTTAGACTCGACAACATTGTCCTAGCACCTCAATTAGTGTTCTATTTTTCCTTTCACTACACCATTACATTGTGGTGTTCTAGCAACACTAAACGTCTTTCAATACCTTTAGCTACACATAACCGATTCATCACATCATTCTTAAACTCGGTTCCATTATCACATCGATTACTTTGACCTTTTGATTTACTAGATTTTCTATCTTAGTAATGAAACTCTTAAGAATCTCACTAGTCTCACTCTTAGTAGCCAAAAAGTATACCCAAGAAAATCTACTATAATCATCGGTGATAACTAGGCACATCGCTTATGGTTCAAGCTTCTAACAAAGGTAGGTCCAAATAAGTCCATATGAAGCATAAACAGTGGTTGTGTTATGGTGTTTACGATTTGGTCTTACAAGAAGCTCTATGTTGTTTTCCTTTTGACAGGCTACACAGTTCCTTACACTCAAAACCTTTGAAGGTAACCCTCTCACTAAGTTTCCTTTTACCGTTTATTGATTGTTTTGTAATTGAGATGACCTAGCCTTCTATGCCACAATTTTGACTCATCAATGATGCTTTAGCAAACAAACATAAGGACCTTTTAGGAAGAACATCTTTAAGATCAAAACAATATATATTTTCCTTCCTAGGTACCCTAAGTTGTATAAACTTCTCATCGTGCATCTTAAACTCGGGAGATAACACCACACACTCGGTTTCCCAAAAAGTACCTAGTTTTCTTATCACACATTTGAGAAACACTGAATAAATTGTACTTAAGTCCTCATACCAAATAGACTTTTTCAAAGTCTAGATTCCTGCTCGATTGTGCCTCGCCAAGTATCTTTCCTCCCTTTGGATCATTGCCAAATGCCACATATCCTCCATCATAAGCTTCAAAATCTTCCGATTGCTTCCATCCTAAGTCATGTGCCCAAAGCAACCACTATCAAAAACTCCTTTATCTTTTAGCTCGGTTTGAAGATTGCCCCGCACATAAAATTACACAAGTTAGTTCCTCTTGTGGACCCAAGCCAAGATCGACTTGGGTGCGCCTGCATCAAAATATTCAAATTTCTTTAGGTCCATTGATGCACAGTTGACATGTGGTAAAACCTTGGTCTTAGGCTTCCATTGCCAACTTCACGAGGCCTTAACAAAGATAAAATGATTTCCAACCATCATATCGCTTATCACCTTTGGAATTTTTAAAACTTCTTTTGAATCGGTGGTGATATTTTGCTTAATGATGGTTTGATTCTCGCTTAGTCGTGTTTACATTTTGCTTAGTAGTGGTTGGAACCCATTTAGGTGTAGTAGTGACAATATATTTTGTATTCCCATTCCTCATCAAGACCGCTCTTGGTATCATGTTCTTTTAGGGATGAGGGTTTGTTTTCTTGAAAAGTTTTGATGATTTACCCTCCTCCAATGATTCCAAACTTGTGGTCTGCTTTTATGACAATATCTCTGTAAGTGTTCAAAACTACCACACACAAAACAAGCCTTTTAACACATTGAAACTCATCACCTAATCATTAGAAATTAGACCATTTAAGCTTCTTTGATTACCCCTAGGTTTATATTGTTTCATCGGTTCCTAGGAATTTCCACACTCTACAACTTTCTTGGTAACTTTAGCTCCAAATCTAGGTACAAGGTTGACTTGCTTAGAATCAACTTTCTTAACTGTCTCTATCTTTTCGCACTTAGTTGATTCAGTTCTATCATCCTCGAATCGATTCCCAATCTTCTATTATGGGAGCATCGGATAATTTATCGAACTTATCTTAGGTGTTTCATCTTATTTATCTCTTCAACAGTTTGTTAAACCGAATTCACTACTAAATGACAGTTCTTTAGCGGTGGTGCATGTTTCATCAAAGGGGTGGTGGCATATCATTGTATCCTAAACCAAGTACCATCTTTGAGCAGCTTTTGACCTATTGGCTTCTTTACTAGATCGAAGCATATTGTGTTTTAGCAACCCTAACAACATGTTTTCTTTTTCATCTAGGGCCATTAGTTTTACACTTTACGCCTCTGCTAGTTTATCTTTAAGCATTTTAATCTCTCTTTTTTAAGATCAATTTCACCACCTAGTATATTGATCTTTTCTACATACTCAAACTCACATTTAATACTGAATTTTAGCTTCTTTCCACACCCTCTAGACCAACTCTATATCCTAAGTTATCTAGAGTCAATCTCTACTTCTTTTCTCATACTCTCGATAGCCTTTTGAGATTCTAAGTTATCGAACATGATTTAAAAGAACAAGTAGATGTTTTAGAATCATTAGATACCTCGAATCGAACCGTAAGATGAAGCATAGGCCATTAGAGCAAAGTTAGGCTCTTGTGAAGCTTCACTAGCAAGAAAAGTCGCATTGGGACCTTCTTCGGTTTGATCACTCCAATCATAATCACCAAGCCCATCCCGAGCAACCAAAGTCAAGAAGCGGCATGCTCTTCCGTTGTCTTCTTAATGCTTTCAATTCTTTTAGGAGCTCGACATTCCCTAGCAAAATGACCTTTCTTCTTGCGCTTAAAGCACTCCATCTTGCTTTTGTCGAATCCACTCTCCTTTGACCATCATACCTAACATGTCTTCGGACCTCCTCGAAACTTCCTTGCTTGGAGAGTCAAGATTGCCATTTTCCATTGAAGGTTAATTTCATCAAGATCATCAGGATCAATTTGATCTAGATCTTGATTCAAAACATCAACACTAGTAGTTAAATTTGACAGAAAAGCACAAATTGCACCATCACTGACATTATCACTATAAGTGGTATTGTTTGCAATAGCCGTGGTTATACCATAAGCAGCAGTGGATACATCTTGTGGGCTTTTGTGATTAGTGGATACAAAAGCAATGTTTTGATTAGAAGAAGATGAGTGAGAAAAGTTATTCTCAGACTCATAAATGATGAGTGTTTAAATACTCATCATTTTTGTACAATCTAAACTGCAAAATCATCTGAAAACACTCAAAAATGCATCAAAATGATGAAAATATCACAAATCGTGTTTTATGTGTTTTAAATGCAAAATATCAAAATCGATGAAAACGTATCAAGTTTGCAAAATGGCGCTTTAGTCCCCAAGTTTCAAAAGTTGTCAAAAGCAGTCCTCGGTATATCTAAATAAAGAAAAAAGTCATTTAAGGTCCATGGGATTCAAAAGTTGTTAAAACAAACCCTTCAAAGTTTAAAATTTGCAATACTACAACTTTGGTCCCTCAAGTTTGAAAAATGTCATAAATGGTCCTTGGAAAATTGGATAATGTCAAGATTGGTCCTTGTACTTTTAGAACTTGTCACTTTTAGCCCTTGGAGCAACTTTGCAAATTGGCAGCAATGGTCCTTGTATTTTCAGAAAATTGCAAATAGGTCCTTGTGTATTATTACCCTTTACACCATTTGCCCTTTACAACCTTTGGACCCCCTGCCACTTTACCTTTGGACCCCCTGCCTGTTTTGACCCCCTTGCTTACTAATACCTGGTCAAACCCAAGTCAAAAACTAACTCCCTTGCCCGCCAAAAAAGTCTTCCTCCTCCACTTGTTGCTCGTGAATCCAGAGCTCCCATCCCCTCCTCACCTTATCCTCTCCTTGTCCCCTCCACCTTCACAATATCCAAAACCCATTAATATCAATAACCCGCTCAAAAAAGCGCTCTTGACTATTTTGGCGCCAAAATCCACTTGGACGGATATGATGAATTAGAGATCCAATGGTCGGAAATTGGTGGAAACAATCGAAGATGTGAGAAGCCTTTGGCATATAAAAAGGAGGAGAAAGCGAGAGAAAAGGATCGATTAGAGTAATTTAGTTTTAGCTTATGTCGTTTTAAGTTTTTAAGTTTTCCATTTCAAGTTTAAGCTTTCAAAGTGTTTTGTAATCTTATTTCGATGTATTAAGAACTTAATTTCAAGATCAATTTCAGCTTTGTTTTCATAAATTCAGTTTATGTCAATTTCATGATTAAATTCTCATAATTTGCAAAAGTTGTTAATGGTTGTTGTCTTGAACTCAAAAGCTCATATAAACTCTTATAAAGCTCTTATAAGCTTTTAGAAACCAAAAGAAAGTAAGTTTACAGTTAAAAAGAAAAATTTCCAAAAATACCAAAAAAATTTAGTGTAAAATCAAAAATCAATGACTATGAAGATGGAAGCTGAAGCAGTGTAACATATGGATTGCTCATTGGTCTAGAGCTTCTTGGGAAGCAATAGGGTGGGTTCTCAGACCTTGGTTCTCCATTTCGTGCATAAACTCATTTTGTAAGAAAGTTCTAAAAAAATTGCATTTTTAGTTTATGTGTTTTAATCCTGTTAATTCTAGTTGAAATCTGTTTTAATATAGCTAATATAAGTTAATTAGTAGCTTGTTTGTTTTAAAGACTTGTTTAAGTGTGAAAAGCTTCAAAACGGCTTCTTTAAGGGCTGTTTGGATCGACTTGTTTAATTGAGATAGAAGGAGTTCAAGATGTTGTTTGTACTTGTTTCATGTTACTTTAGCTACTAATAGCTCACCAAAGAATAAAATTTAGTCCTAGTTTAGCAAAAGTCAAAACTAGCTTTAAATTCATATCATTTGTCCACTGTTAAGAATTCATGTTTCATAATCATGCAAATTAGTTTAAAAGTTGTTTCTCTAGCCTAAATAAGTCTTAAAGTAGCTTAATATATTAAATTAGATCATATAGGATCATTAAAAGTTCATAAAAGTCAAATTTCTAGTGTAATAAAAAGTCAAAATTTCTAAATACCCGTTTTGAATAAACTTTGGAATTTTATTGTGTGCTCATTATTAAGATTTAGCTTAAATGCTTTTGGGAAATTAAAATATAGTGCTAAAATAAATTAGAAAATACTAGTTTAGTTTTAATCACTTATAGAGTGCTTATTCTTTAGCTTCTTTTGACCGCCCTTTTCTCGAAAAATGCCACGTACAATGATGTTTATTTTGGCTTATTTTGTGCTTATTTTCAAGTTATATTGCTTATTCAGTTATAATATTAGCTTATAATCAGATCTAGATTATTTCCAATTCACCTTGTGCTTATTCATTAGCTTATTAGTTATTTAGCGTAATCTAGTGCTTATTTCCATATATTTACATTAACTGTTGAGTTTTTCGCTTTTTTCGTGCTTATTAGAGGTTTTCATAAAAGTTCTAATTATAAAAGTGCTTATTTTAGTGTACTTAATAAGTTTGAAAAGAAAATCAAGAAAAAAATAAAGTTCAAAAAGGGTCATTGAGATTGGAACTCGGGACCTTGGACCAATGATCCACGCCCAAAGACACAACACCAAACCCAACTCGCCCTTGGGTCTTTATTGGTTTTAATTTGCAAAATTAATCCTTAAGGACTCTTTGGCGCTTTTAACCATAAGCCCATTTTAGCTTATTTAGTGCTTATTTTCTAAAGCAACCTCCAAGTTTTTTATTTTTCTTAAGACCAGCATTGTTTAAAGTATTTTTTGTGATTTTTTCAGATTTTTCTCAAAATGTTTAGTATTTTTAATTAATTAATTAGTGTAAAATAGTATTTAATTCGTAATAAATAATTTAAGAGTCTAAAAAATATAAATCTTTTTTCTAAAATTTTCTTTTGTCATATAGTACGTAATAAAATTAGTTTTACATTCGTAGGCCTTTTATTTCATAAAATTTACGTTTTTGCTTGCGCTCCAGCGTAATTTTTAAACGTAACGCTCGTTTTCATTTTAAACCACGTTTTTAGATAATTTGAGTTTACGTTTTAGTTAATATAGTTTATTTAAGTTATTTTATTTTATAAATCACAAAAACATCATTGTAAAAATAGTGATAGCGTTTATTTAATATATTTTATCTTTTAATTTTCTTAATTTGTATTTAAGTCATTGTTATTTATTAACTTTTCAAGAGTGTAATATTCAATCCTAATCTTTTCGATCACTATCATTAGTGATCAATCTATCGTCTCGATCAAGTGTTTGCACACCATTGAGTCTCCGTGGGACATAACGACCGGAATTCACTATATTCTCCAGGACTTCATTGTATTTGTGTTCGAACTGCTTTTAAGCTCATTACGGTGGTCATTCACAAGTGGCAAGTTTGTGTGATTAGACTTGACGGTTCGGACCAGATCAAATTTTACGCGCACACGGGGAGGCTTTAGCGTGTGTTTAGCCTTTTCGATCCATTCTTGCACATATTCCATCTTTTGTAAAAGTTTTTGTAGAGTTTTCGAAAATCCAAAAGTTCATTAACACTTTTCACAAGTGTTATCAACACCAAAAATATTTTCATTCTTTGTTTTTATATCATGTTTTCAAAAATCCAAAATATCCATCCTTTATCCTCCAACTGCTTAATTCTACATTTCTTTATCCTCAAACCTGTTTAATTCTCCATTCCTTATCTTCTATAACCGTTTAATTCTTCATCTCTTATCCCTCTTATCTGTTTAATTCTCTATGTCATGGTATTTGACATGTTCCTGGTGTGGAGGTCCATTTAACGGTGGAAATTGTCGGCAATGTACCAATGTGGGTTTCGGAGACAAGTTTGTCAATAATCCCGATCCCATTTCAAATAATGAAACACCCGATTTTTCCTACCTACCTCCACAGCCCCAATACGAATCCTACTCATGCGAGTTTTGTGGGAATGATTCTCATTACGGTTTTGATTGTCCACCACGGGTTCCGCTTGTCTATGAGCCGGAACCGTGTTACAATCAGAACTTTGGTGAAAGTTATTTTCCCAATTATCTCTGTTGTGAGAATTGCGGGGGTCCTCATGCGACTTTTGAATGTCAACCGATGAATCAAAATTTTCACAATTCCAATTCTCCTTCCAACCCCCACAAGATTCCATCACCATCGACTTCCGAGCCTTCACAGCATCTCAATGATTACGAGGAGTGTAATCTTCCACAAAGTTCTGAAGAAATACGCATTCGAAAGAAACTACAAATGAAAAGAATGGTATGTAAGCTTCAGCAGATGAACATAAGAATCCGATATGATGACGATGATGATGAGGATAGTATTCAAATGAGGGAATATTATGAGGACGACGAGGAGAGTGCTATTCAATTGAACGATATCATTTCTCAACTTCCTCAGTCTATTGCTATCACACCTATCTTACCTATTATTGCTTCCAAAGACTCTCTCATAATGGAGGATGAGCATCTTAGCACTATTTCGGAAACGGAATCATCAAGTGTTGAGGATCTTGTCCCTATCCCAAGTGAGTCTGAGAATATATCCGATAGTGATTGTGATTTGCCTTTTTGTGATTCTCTCGACATTTCTGAGGTTACTTCCGGGATTTTCTCAAATCGTCTTTTTGAATTTAATAATGACTACACTTTTGAGAAAGTAAATCCTCTTTTCGATGAAATGTCTGAGGCCGATACAGAGACCATCACGGAAGTGGTGGAAATTGCTAGCTCTCGAGCACACCACTTGTCCCACCTCCATATTCTATCTTATCTCTTCCATCATGTGATGATGATTCTATCCTCATCGATGAGATTCATGATCCAAAAATCATGAATTCTCCTTCCGATAATGAGGAGTTAGTCATGATCATCATCATGATTCTCCTTCTTTTCTTCACATACGGTGTGACTTCTCCATGTCTTAACTCCTTCGGGAGTGAAGACATTATCTTTGACCCGGCATTTTCATGTACCATCCGTGAACCGGTCTCTCTTTCTCTCTTTATCTCATCGGTGTGGAACTTTCGCATGCTTCAATGTTTATCCAAACATCTTGAATGAAAGTCCGATGGAGATTGTTTCTTCCACTTTGCTTCCCATGAACCAATGAATTGGGTCGAGTCAAGCTAGCGACTGAAATCAAAAACAAGAGACACACCATATGGGTTTTCACCCATATTTCGACTTCTTACCCTTTCTACCACCTAAGTGTGGGGTGATGCCCACATGTTATATATATATATATATATATAAAAAAAAAAAAAAAAAAAAATCTTTCTAAATAATGGCCGTAATATTTCCCTTTACGTTCTCGGTTTCGCATAACCGCGGTACTTTGAATATTGAGGGCAATATTCATTTCTAAGTGTGGGGAATTCTCACGAATTTCATATATTATCCACCCAATTCCCGTTTTTGGCCAAAATTTTTTTGGAGTAAGTGTTCTACACTTACTCGACTTGGTTATCATCCGCCATGTCTCGTAAGACAAAAGGATTGGCTAATCCAGAGCAAACGGCTCTTGGTAAAGATATCTCAAATTGTTTACGACTTGCAATTTGCCCAAAATTGTATGGTATTCAACTCACCATATCCTAAAAAGTGAAGAGTTGGCTAGCCCGCAAGGTTATGGCTTGTGGTAAAGGCGATGGAAAATCCATAATTGGTATTCACTCACCAAAGATAATTCGATAATTTATCTAAGAGTTGGCTAGTCCGAGCAAACGGCTTACGTAAAGACACATCAAATCCGTTATATGGTTTATGATTTGCCAATAAATCGATGGTTATCGATGTACCATAGTTCTTACTTGAACTGAAACATTTGGCTACTCCGTAGTGATGGCTTTTGGTAAAGAGTTTTAAAATCCATTAAAGTTCAAATCATTGCTAGGGACTAGCAATATCTTAGTGTGGGGATTGATGAGTGTCTAAATACTCATCATTTTTGTACAATCTAAACTGCAAAATCATCTCGAAAACACTAAAAATGCATCAAAATGATGAAAATATCACAAATCGTTGTTTTATGTGTTTTAAATGCAAAATATCAAAATCGGATGAAAACGATCAAGTTTGAAAAATGGCGCTTTAGTCCCCAAGTTTCAAAAGTTGTCAAAAACAGTCCCTGGTATATCTAAATAAAGAAAAAAGTCATTTAAGGTCCATGGGATTCAAAAGTTGTTAAAACAAACCCTTCAAAGTTTAAAATTTGCAATACTACAACTTTGGTCCCTCAAGTTTGAAAAATGTCATAATTGGTCCTTGGAAAATTGGATAATGTCAAGATTGGTCCTTGTACTTTTAGAACTTGTCACTTTTAGCCCTTGGAGCAACTTTGCAAATTGGCAGCAATGGTCCTTGTATTTTCAGAAAATTGCAAATAGGTCCTTGTGTATTATTACCCTTTACACCATTTGCCCTTTACAACCTTTGGACCCCCTGCCACTTTACCTTTGGACCCCCTGCCTGTTTTGACCCCCTTGCTTACTAATACCTGGTCAAACCCAAGTCAAAACTAACTCCCTTGCCCGCCAAAAAAGTCTTCCTCCTCCACTTGTTGCCTGCAAATCCAGAGCTCCCATCCCCCCTCCTCACCTTATCCTCTCCTTGTCCCCCTCCACCTTCACAATATCCAAAACCCATTAATATCAATAACCTGCTCAAAAAAACTGCTCTTGACTATTTTGGCGCCAAAAATCCACTTGGACGGATATGATGAATTAGAGAGATCCAATGGCTGGAAATTGGTGGGAAACAATCAGAAGATGTGAGAGAAGCCTTTGGCATATAAAAAAGGAGGAGAGAAGCAGAGAAAAGGATCAGTTAGAGTAATTTAGTTTTAGCTTATGTCGTTTTAAGTTTTTAAGTTTTCCATTTCAAGTTTAAGCTTTCAAAGTGTTTTGTAATCTTATTTCAGTGTATTAAGAACTTAATTTCAGTATCAATTTCAGTTTGTTTTCATAAATTCAGTTTATGTCAATTTCATGATTAAATTCTCATAATTTGCAAAAGTTGTTAATGGTTGTTGTCTTGAACTCAAAAGCTCATATAAACTCTTAAAAAGCTCTTATAAGCTTTTAGAAACCAAAAGAAAGTAAGTTTACAGTTAAAAAGAAAAATTTCCAAAAATACCAAAAAAATTTAGTGTAAAATCAAAAATCAATGACTATGAAGATGGAAGTCAAGCGATGTAAGATATGGATTGCTCATTGGTCTAGAGCTTCTTGGGAAGCAATAGGGTGGGTTCTCGGACCTTGGTTCTCCATTTCGTGCATAAACTCATTTTGTAAGAAAGTTCTAAAAAAATTGCATTTTTAGTTTATGTGTTTTAATCCTGTTAATTCTAGTTGAAATCTGTTTTAATATAGCTAATATAAGTTAATTAGTAGCTTGTTTGTTTTAAAGACTTGTTTAAGTGTGAAAAGCTTCAAAACGGCTTCTTTAAGGGATGTTTGGATCAGCTTGTTTAATTGAGATAGAAGGAGTTCAAGACAGTGTTTGTACTTGTTTCATGTTACTTTAGCTACTAATAGCTCAGTCAAAGAATAAAATTTAGTCCTAGTTTAGCAAAAAGTCAAAACTAGCTTTAAATTCATATCATTTGTCCACTGTTAAGAATTCATGTTTCATAATCATGCAAATTAGTTTAAAAGTTGTTTCTCTAGCCTAAATAAGTCTTAAAGTAGCTTAATATATTAAATTAGATCATATAGGATCATTAAAAGTTCATAAAAGTCAAATTTCTAGTGTAATAAAAAGTCAAAATTTCTAAATACCCGTTTTGAATAAACTTTGGAATTTTATTGTGTGCTCATTATTAAGATTTAGCTTAAATGCTTTTGGGAAATTAAAATATAGTGCTAAAATAAATTAGAAAATACTAGTTTAGTTTTAATCACTTATAGAGTGCTTATTCTTTAGCTTCTTTTGACGCCCTTTTCTCGAAAATGCCACGTACAATGTTGTTTATTTTGGCTTATTTTGTGCTTATTTTCAAGTTATATTGCTTATTCGGTTATAATATTAGCTTATAATCGAGATCTAGCTTATTTCAATTCACCTTGTGCTTATTCATTAGCTTATTAGTTATTTAGCGTAATCTAGTGCTTATTTCCATATATTTACATTAACTGTTGAGTTTTTCGCTTTTTTCGTGCTTATTAGAGGTTTTCATAAAAGTTATAATTATAAAAGTGCTTATTTTAGTGTACTTAATAAGTTTGAAAAGAAAAATCAAGAAAAAAATAAAGTTCAAAAAGGGTCACGAGATTCGAACTCGGGACCTTCAAGACTGTGATCCACGCTCAAACACACAACACCAAACCCAACTCGCCCTTGGGTCTTTATTGGTTTTAATTTGCAAAATTAATCCCTTAAGGACTCTTTGGCGCTTTAACCATAATCCTATTTTAGCTTATTTAGTGCTTATTTTCTAAAGCAACCTCCAAGTTTTTATTTTCTTAAGACCAGAGATTGTTTAAAGTATTTTTGTGATTTTTCAGATTTTTCCCAAAATGTTTAGTATTTTAATTAATTAATTAGTGTAAAATAGTATTTAATTCGTAATAAATAATTTAAGAGTCTAAAAAATATAAATCTTTTTTCTAAAATTTTCTTTTGTCATATAGTACGTAATAAAATTAGTTTTACATTCGTAGGCCTTTTATTTCATAAATTTTACGTTTTTGCTTGCGCTCCAGCGTAATTTTTAAACGTAACGCTCGTTTTCATTTTAAACCACGTTTTTAGATAATTTGAGTTTACGTTTTAGTTAATATAGTTTATTTAAGTTATTTTATTTTATAAATCACAAAAACATCATTGTAAAAATAGTGATAGCGTTTATTTAATATATTTTATCTTTTTAATTTTCTTAATTTGTATTTAAGTCGCTGTTATTTATTAACTTTTTCAGTAGTGTAATATTCAATCCTAATCTTTTCTGATCACTATCATTAGTGATCAATCTATCGTCTGATCAAGTGTTTGCACACCATTGAGTCTCCGTGGGACATAACGACCCGGGAATTCACTATATTCTCCAGGACTTCATTGTATTTGTGTTCGAACTGCTTTTAAGCTCGTTACGGTTTGGTCATTCACAAGTGGCCGTTGTGTGATTAGACTTGACGGTTCGGACGGATCAATAAACCTTCAAGTTATTGAAGAGATTGTCTAGAGTCATTGTAGCAAAGTCCGCCTTATTTCTCCACACAATTGTATGAATAGCCCAATCGATGATAAACTCCTAATGAACTTCAAATTAATATCTTCTTGAAGGAACTTGTAACCCAACGCCTTCATTGATGATAAGTTTTGAAGTCTATTGTATGTTCCATCAATCTTTTCTCCACTAAGAGCGTTGAAGGTTTCAAATTGATGCTTGAGCATATTCATCCTTGACTTCTTTGTAGCTTCATTACCAGCGAAACCTTAATTCAAGAGCATCCAATAATTCTTTAGCGATTCATATTGATCAAAGTCCAAGGCAAACTCATTTGGTATTCCCATAGAGAGAATACTGTGAGCTTTGATCTCCATTTTCCTTTTAGCTTTATCAGGTTCACTAATAATAGCAACCTCCTTTCCATCCACACCCTTCAAAGGAAGAGTATCTCCTTTTTCAACAACATCCCGAGAGCATAATCAATCATACGAATGTATTGCCTCATTCGCATCCTCCGTTGATACTCACCATGTTTGAGCATGGGCACTTTTGAAGCGATTACCATGTGAGTTTCACGTACATATTAACTTACTTGAATAAAGATTAACAGACTTCTTCTTGGTTACAGCTTCTAGATCACAAGCTCGATACCACTTGTTGATCCCAATTGAGCAAACGATCTAATATAGAAACCGACTTGTAACAAAAGCTTATCAAGTATTACGCGAAATTTAATACTTAATCTTAAGAAGAAGAATAGTAAACATTCAACACCTCAATATTATTTATTAATACGAATACTCTTACAGTATTAGGGTTTTGCAACCTTGAAGTGTATCGACCTTAGATATAAAAACATACGTACATCTAACCTAACCTAGGACCTCCTTTTATAGGCTAAGGAGTCCTATACAATATACAATACGTAACCTACAAGATAAATATCTTTTCCATATTTATCTAATACAATAAACTAACCGACTATACAAGACTAGCAGTGCTTACTATATATTATCCGTGGTTACACAATACTACTAGCCGCGGTTGTCTTCATCCGTGGTTACACTCTTCAGTCCGTGGTTACATCAAGCCTGTCCGTGGTTCCAGTACTTAGAATAATTATTGATCCAAGGAACCTAAAACCCAACAACATGAGATCAACACATCCATGACATATATAATCACATATAAGAAATCAGACACACAAGAACCGAAACAAAATCAAGCATAGCAGACGTCGCATCCACTCAACATAGAATAGCATGCAATCAAATCAGGAAATCAGAATATAATTAAGCCCAACGGAAAACTATAAGCAAGCGGAAGCAAATAAACTAAGAAGGGAGCACGACAATCACACAAGACAAATGACCCACAGTTTAATAACATAACATTATCATAACAGATATAAGCA
Source organism: Chrysanthemum lavandulifolium (assembly GCA_022545495.1). Lineage (NCBI taxonomy): Eukaryota > Viridiplantae > Streptophyta > Magnoliopsida > Asterales > Asteraceae > Chrysanthemum > Chrysanthemum lavandulifolium. The sequence goes on along the minus strand of JAHFWF010000066.1, from coordinate 841,886 downwards.
TGGCAGGTCGTCAATTAGCAATAAGACACCAATGGATAATCATAGCCCATGAACGTAATTTAAATGGAGGTATCCATAATAAATGATAAATCAACTGTTACACACAAACATTATCACCGCACCAATCAAGGTTCACATAACAAGAAGATAACATATATTTAGATGACGACGCTTAAATCATATAATCGCATGTTAATCATATCACAGCAGACTAACCAGTAATCACATAGAACATGTAACAGCATAATCAAATTCAACAATCATATAATAACCTGGTACGTGAATGGAACGATAATCTGAAGTAACAGAAAAAGAGTATGATAGATCAATGCAATGGAATGTATATTATAGTAGTAGAGTGAGTCACATAAGGGTACTGGGTAAAGGACAATCAATACAGAATATGGTGCGTTGGGGAATACATAAGGTACAATATAGGTATATCAATAGTGTAAGGTTTGTCAGAAATCTATCCCGAGCCAACAATACAATACAATAGAATCAATAGTGGCATTAGCAGCCCAATATCCAATAGTAGCCATTGTATTCGGAGGGGTGACCTCGGAATACCAGATCAATAGGAGGGGAGACCTCAGTAACCAATGGAGTAGCTAGCTCCCTGACTGTGAGGGGGTGTATTACACACACGCACCACATAACCAATACAATATCAATACAATCAATCAATACAATACAAATCTAGGATGCATCCATATGCCCCCTGCAATACAATAGTGGCCAATACAATATATCTGAAGCGCACAATAATCAATACAATAATGGGGACGGTGTGGAACATCACTCATCCACACTGGAGTCATGCCATTGGTGCATCAATGACACGGACATGGAACCCCATGTCTAGTTAATGGCTCGGGTATCAAACCGATGTGTCGATAAAAGTTCAAAGTGTAGCAATGTATATTTCTTCATAAGCAAAGGTGCAATATCAATAGTTCACAATTCAGAGGTTCATAACAATAGTTCAATATCAAGGTCCAATATCAATATTTCAATATCAAAGGTTCAATAGCACATATTCAATAGCACAGGTCAATAGCAACAGTTCAGTAGCAAAGGTTCAGTAGCAAAGGGTTCAATAACGAAAGTTCAGTAATAGTGGTTCAATAACAGGAGGGTCAATAGCAAAGCAAAGATTCAATAGCAATGGTTCAATAGCAATGGTCAATAGCAAAGGATCAATAACAAAGGGATCGATATCAAAGGTTCAATATCAGAGGGTCAATAGCAAAGGAATAATAGCAATGAAATATCATAAGCGAACAAATTCAAGGGATCAGAAAGTCATGGAAACCCCTACTAAAAAGGGATAGAATATATATACCTTATTCGAAGCAAGCAAATAGAAAGTAAGGTCACACGATGAATCAATCTTGCCGCCCGGAACCTATGGATTAGATAACGCTTATTAAGATCAGATTACTTGTTTTAGACGGCTTTCCATTTTTAGCATGTTTCCACTTTTAGCAGGTTTTCATATTTTGTAACTTTCCATTTTAGGCAACTTTCCAAATTTCGTAATTAAGTATACCGAATTAGTAAATTTCCAATTACTAACTTTACTGAGTTAAGTACTTTTTCAATTTAGAAATTTTCCAAGTTAGAAAGGTTACCGAATTAGTAAGTTTAGTTTTACCAATGCTAATTAAATAAATTATAGTCAAATAAAATTAATTATCATGGTTCAGGGTTTAAAATATAAATAATCCAAACTTTGGGTTTAAAGTGTAACTTATCAAAATTCAAGGTTTATTGCAATAAGTAATTAAACTTAAAGACTTAATATTATCATTATGATAGTTTAAGGTTATAATATGCCAATTCATAATTCCAAAGTTTGCATGTGACATGTCCTGAATATGAGGGTTAAAAGTGTCAACATATTATAGTTCAAGGTTTAGTAGGTAAATAAATTAAATATAACATGCATACAATTCGATTCATGCGTACAGGTCCTGTAACATATTGGATTTCATAAACACATCATAACACATCAAATGGGGCGTATAGTTTAGAGGTTTTAGAAAGAGAAAGTAGGATGGGAGCCTTTCTAGAGAGAGAAAGTGAAAGAAAACATGGAAGGTTAGATTAGAATGAAAGGTCCAACCCTCTACCTTGGGAGGTAGAGGGTATTTTTAGTTACAAACTAATACGTCCTCCTGACAGACTGTGGATCAGGCACACAGTGGGTAAAGACCCGTCCTTCCTCCACGGTGTTGCACTAAACTAAACTACGCTAATAACTAACTAATAAACTAACAAATAACGTAACTAACGATATGTCTACGAGCTAACTTATGCTAGATAATATTTGGGGTGACCGATACTTCACTATGGAATTTCTAATTCCTAAAAATCTCCCCTAAGGGAGGTCACCCCATGTTTTACATTTCGAATCCTAGCATTCTATTTAATCTTCAGTCTTGAGCTCGTAGACATTAATTCTTCAACATCTGCATCTTTGTGCTTTACCAGTGATTCTTTAAAGTCTGATAACTTTGTACTTTTAGTGGAGGCCTTTGATCTGATCCACATCTTGATGATCTTTAAGCTTTCTTTGAGATCATCAGCCACAACAAATCTTTGGATCACCCTTTGTTGTGTTGCCGTCATGTGAAGTTGTGACTTATGGACCGACATGCTCACACTTTTGAATCATGACATCTTTCCATCAGAGTAGCGGAAGCTTTACTGACTCATGATATTTGCAGCAACGTAGCTGAAACATAGTATAGAAATATCAGATCCAGGTTCTGTAGATATGCACAGGTCATGCTTTCTTCAATTAAGTGTGGATGCTGTGAGCATGCGGCTTTGGATTGACTTCTCAATTCGATCACCGCAATCGTCCAAATGTACCGCAAACAACGCTTAGCAATAAAATCACACAAAAGTGTCTTTGATCACTTTCGTTGAATTAAGGTACACGCCCACGGTTCCCGTTGATCGAGACAAGTCTTCGCTGTGATCAAGTGGGATTCCTAAGAATCTCCTTGACGGGTTTCGCAATTGTTATAGTCGTTCTCAAACCGAACGCCTCAAAGAAGACAACACGGAGTGAGTGAACCAATAATTGAGATTCATCGCTTGATGAAAAATTGATTTGAAAACAATCGCGTATTGCTTAGAAGAAAGAGTTTTGCAATACAACGAAGGTTTTATAAGAAATATCAATTTTCAATCAAAATACTTTTGTATTTGAAAGAGTACACATTCGATGTGCTAGATAAAGAAGAGATTCGCACATCGAACGGTTTTTCAAAAGTATTTTTCAACCGAGATACTTTTTGTGTTTGAAAACATAAATACACATTCGATGTGCTAGAGAAAGAAGATTTGCACATCGAACGGTTTTTCCAAAAGTATTCGTCAATTCCATTCTGGACCAAGGTTGATTCAAGATTGAATCTCCCATCGTTTCTATCCGGTTGTCACAAGTTTGATCTTACGAGAAGATCTCACATGTCACCCACCAAGAGCTTGTTTGATGTTGGCGCTAGAAGGATTTCCATCTTCATTGTGAATATTTTTACATATCACTCGGATGTTCGGCAATACCACAAGGATAATGCGTGGGACTCTTAATATATTCTTACTTTCCATATTGTGTGAAACAAACAAGTCTTCATTAATAGTGTCCTAATAGATGTCCTAGTGCACATTTGGTTTCCTATGCGGAGACTAGGAGAGGTCTCCTTCTTCAATATCAGCCCCTCTAAGAGAAAGTCGATAGATAATGTCGGTTCCCGTGAGAATGAAACAAGCCCTTTAAGAGGAACTTGAGTGGTTTGGGAAGTTGTAGTGCGAGGCGTCACTTTGGGTCCATGACGTCTTGTCTTCAATACCAGTGTTACCTTGGTAACCACCAAGAGCATATGAATTGAACCCGGTTTACGCCTAAGGTTGAATTATTGGAGGGCTATTTCTTTTCACCCTTTTCACATTTGAATCTTTTCATTCTTCAACCCTTCAAGCTTACCGAGACTTCATAGCTAGAACCTTGTTGGGTTTATTCCAAGATTAGCTCTCGCCTCATCCAAGACTCTTCCCAATTCTAATTTTTCTCTTTTTTTTTTTTTTTTTTTTTTTTTTTTAATATTCCTAAGGACTCTACACTATCCAGTGGATTGTCCCTGGGAAGATTCCTCCGGTTCTGGCGGATCATGTGAACGAATACCTAACCTAACCATCCTTATAACACCATGCATAAAGTAAATTGGTCGGTCTTTTGGTATTGTTCTTTCCTTCATAAAACCAATTGAAAAATCATTTGGAAAAACAATCAAGGTACTTGTGATACGTGACCAAAGCATTTTGTACCTTAATAGTTTTGATCATTTAGAAATGCTCCCCCTCAACATGCGCATATGATTTTGAAATTGTTTAGCACATGGAGGCAAGAGTTCTTTGAAATAGTTTCTTTGAAATAATTTCTTGATCACAATTTCCTTAGAAAAAGCCTTTTGATTTTCTTTGGTAAATTCTCTCCCTCAATATGTGCATAGGATATTTGAAATTATTTTATCACATAGAGGCAAGAATTCTTTTGAAGTACATCCACGATTACAAAAGCCAATATAAACCATTCGCTCCCCCTCAATATGTGCATCGATATACGAAAGAGTTTGGCACATATTAGAGAGAACCTGCACTTTGAATCAAAACGATCATCATTTATCAAATTTCATTATTAAATCACAAATTCTCCCCCGATCAAAAATATCAAACCCTTTGAGATTTTGGATCCCAAGTGATTTAATACGGTTTGGAAAACATGGGAGAATATGTGCCTGATTTAAAAGCTCATCTAGTTTTTGGATAAATGCTCCCCCTCAACATGTGCATTATGTATATTGAAATTGTTTGGCACATGGAGGCAGGAGTTCCTTTGAAGGACTAAAACCAATTCCATTAAAACAGATTTGAGATTTAAATCACGATCTCTCCCCCGATCAAAAATTTCAAACCAATTGAGATTTGTGATCCCAATTGATTTAAATCATTTAGAAAATTTTGGGGAAAGACGTGGCAAGATTTGATTTTGAAAAATGACAGATAAGGACCATTTTAAGACATTAAAGATTGTTAGTGTCAGGTATGATAGTTTTTTAAGAGATCCTTAAGTAAAATAAAACAATTTCACAATCAACCAAGAACAGAAAAAATTTCATTTCGAAAGATCTTTGAGTTTTAAAGAAAATCATACCATGACATAACATTAAATCTTTAGATCACCACTTATTATTGTTCAAACGAACTTTTATGAAAAGATATTGTTTGAAAATATTTTATTTTAAATCACTCTCCTCCTCAATCGATGACCGTAGTCGTTGATTGAGTGACTTAAGTTTTGATAAATGAAGTCCGGTGATTTCTAAAATTAAGACCAATTTATTTTCAAAATAATATTTTTCCATTTTCAAAACACTATTTTCAAAAATTGTTTAAAAATGGTATCATTCACTACTTTTCCTGCACAAGATACGTTAGGTGGAGAGAATCATAAGCTGCTTTTGTTGATGTTGTTGTAGGGCTTGGAAGAAAACCATCTACTGATGCAGTGAGACTTTTTACGTTGCATTTTAATGCCAACTGAGGTCAAATTAAGCTCCGTTTCTTCAATCACTTAGAATAAAACCATCTGCTGATGCAGTGAGACCTCTTACGTTGCATTTTTCATGCCAACACTCCATAGAAGTCCAATTAAGCTCCGTTTCTTCATTTGTCAACCCAAGATATAGTTACCCTTTCCTTTCGGCATCCAATCATCTTCAATTGTGGGATTCGGATCGGGAACATTCTTATATACCAATATACCTGCATACGTTAGTGAACACACATACAAATATATGGTGGTCGACAACACCCAAACAGCAATCGACTAATAAAAGTCAATCCAACATATCAATCAGTTCATGTAAAGTATGGGAATAATGTGTTTATCAAACTCTAATCATCTAATCCTAACAATCATATCCTAGGCACCTAGTCCTTCAACGTAGGTTAACATCATTTTTAATTAAGCATATAGGATAATTAGATAAGTCCGATAGATGATATAAATTTGAAAACATTCTCCCCCTCAATCAATGACTCATTTTCTGAAAAATTTAAAAGCGCTGAAGTCATTGATTGAGTTTTCAATTTTTATAAAAACTCTGATTCTGATTGATTTTTCAAGCAACTCATTATTCGCCATTTTTGAAATACAACAAATATTTTTCTGAAGAATTTTAGACGGAAAAACATTTGTGTAGGAACATCAGTCCTTCGACAAACTTTCCTCAATATGTTTTAGGATAAGTGCACGAAATTTTTGAAAATTGGTTTAGCGCAGCACTTTCCTTTCTTGAAGAGCGGGTTGCTATCAGAAATAATAGCAAACCATTGTTTTAAGCACGAGTTACTGATCAAATAATCAGAAGCCATTTTGTTGAAGCCGGGTTACAATCAAGTAATCAGAAGCCATAGTTTTAGACATGTTTTGGAAAAAGAATATTTACACCTCCTGCTCGAACTTCATCCATGGTCCCGTGCCATTATTGAATGACATTTCTAAGACCGCATATGTTATCGATACCAGAAGACATGTCTTAGAGAAAACATATTTTTGGTATTTTTGAAATTTTCTGATTTTTTATGGATTTTTGAAGATTTTTATGTTTTTCTATTTTCTTTTTGTTGGTTTTATATTTTTGTATTTTGCTTTTTGAAAATTATTTACAACGATAGAGAAATAGTTTAAGAAGATGATGATACGAGTACCGAGATAAGGAAATCGTTCAGCACTTTGTAGAAGATAGAAGTCATCATCTCTTAAACTTTCACCACCAAAGCATTCGAGGCTCTTAAATCATCGCAAGAACTTGAGTCTTCAAAGAGTGAATCTTTGGTAGCTTCCCCTCAAACCGACAAACTAAGAGTAAAGACCATTTCTCCAAGGAGTAGAAATGAATGAAAATAGTCTCATTGAATGAAGTTCTGCACCCCGAAGAACACGAGAACACCAAAGTAACAAGTTGAAACATTGATCGTCTCAGTGGTTATCAAATCCGGAATAACTGATGAAGTTCGATCACATGAATCATTGTCGTCCCCGATGTACACATTACTCTTCGAGATTGACCAGTTGTCAATTCAGGGGAACAATACATCAACATCTTCATTTTACCTAGTGCATTCCAGATAACTTCCATATAACCAATCAGCCCATAATGTACACAAGTACCCAACCAGAGTAGAGACAACGACATCACAGTAACTGGTTGAATCACTGATCTTCTCTGCGGATGTCAACGATGTATACATTACTCTTCTCTGATGGTTGCGATTTCATAGGAATCATCATTACATTGTGTACATGAAGCACTAACCAGAAGCACTTTATCATAAATCATATAGAAGATGTCGATAAGCAATATCATCTCACGTACCAAATATTCTTCTCACATTTCTTCCAACTGAACGACGTAACACATACCAAAAGTCTCCGAGACCATTTCCCCAAATAGTTGGAATAATACATCCTTCCCCAAATAGTTGGAATAATATATCCTTCCCCAAATAGTTGGAATAATACACCAAAGGCTACGAGTTAAACACCGAGTTTCTCTACGGTTATGACCATTGTCTTTCCGGGATAACTTCAATCGGTAGAAGTGTTAAGTTCATCATGTGTACTCATTGTGCTTTTAGATATATGTCTCCTTCCCCTTGCGGTTTTGATACCTCGTAATCAAGAAAACATAATATACCCATAAACATGAAATCTTGTGAGAAGAACTCAAATAGCCCAAATGAATCCTGTAAGAATCAACTCTCATGAAAACTCTCTCTGACTATCTTTATCAACCCATATGTAGACAATTTGTAGTGACCACTGTTGAAGAAAACCCGATATACCAAACTTGAAACTGAAGTCGAATTCCCTGCATTTGTATCTTAAGCTTGCACTTAATGATGGAAGAACGGTGTTGAGAATCTATGCTTCAAGCAAATCTCTAAGTACTCACTACTCAAAAAAGTATGAGACATTAACACCTCTTGAGATTATCCACATCGTCATCTGCATGTGACATTGAGTAAAACAACGTAACTCCTAATAGTGATAGTTAACCAGGTCTTCAACCAACCACCCCGACTGCTGGTAACTAGATAAACCAAGTATTCAACTCAAATTCTTAAGCCCGAGCAAGTTATCAAATAAGAACACGCCTTTGTGAAAGTCAACTTCAATCTCAAATAAGTGATAAATGATTAACTCCGAAGTAATCAACTTGTGTCAAATGTCCAATACGTGAATAAATATACAACCGGATGTACATTGACCCACTGAATGAACCGGAACAAATGATTCCTCAACATCAATGCATTCTTCCTAAGGTATACATGTACATACGGATCTGGAAGATTCACCAATAATGTCTTCGAGTGGATGAGATAGTCATTTTCCTTAATGTTCATGTGGTTGATTTAAAGTGTGCACAATGAGAGGAACAATAATCCGTGAAGATTTGGCAAAGGAATACCAAAGAGCGGATCATTATTCAATAGTGCAACTACAATATTACGATAGTCATTATCAATGCCTTGAGGAATAACTGGAGATTGGGTTTCTAGATTAGTCTGAGTAGCACTTCTTAGATGGAGAACCAGGTTGAGTCGAAGTAACCGGAGCAGAGCTTGAGAACTAGATGATCAACATTCGTTGAAGGTTGGAAGTATTCATCAAACATAGGTTGAAACACTAAATCGCAAACAATAGATCTCAGTTAACATTAGGCGTTTGAGGAGAGTCGTATGACCATAATTCAAGCATCCATCAACATGTAGTATATGCACTCTTCTCCCCCTCAAAAATTGCATCCGAAGTTGCCATTTTTGATTTAAACAAGTGAATAAGAATATACACCAATGAACGTAGATCCACTTGAGGGTTGACAGAGCGTGGGAAAACATGAAGCTTGTTGATGAAGAATGTCGATGATAATGGTCATAAACATGAAGATTTCTCTTCTTTTGAAGATATAGCGCACTGAAGTGTACACCTTTCTTTTCTTTGAGGAACGGGGCCTGAAGAGTTATCTACAGATGCCATAATGATGAAGTACGAGGCCTAAACTGATGTGAACAGGCGTCATAGCTGAATGAATATCAAGATTGAGTTACTTGAACCCGTGAGTTATGAGATATCAATCCATTTATAATCCATACTTTAATCCAGTCCATGTAGTGAAGGATAGAAGTATCTGCAACTGAGTAAGGACTACCTGCACTAATATTACAAACTTGATTGCATATATTTTGGTTAGTGACATTAGTATCCAAACCCTTTGGGGTTTCACAGTCAACCTTGATGTTGTCATCGGTAAAGAGCTTTCCGGTAGGTATCCACCTAAGTCCAGCATCCTTAAACATTCTACCAGACGGCATCCACTTATGGCAAGGTCTACGATTGTTGATATTCTTATGCAAAGTGGAAGACTTATCATTATTCCTAGACTCCAAAGATTTAGCAGTTTGGATCCATCTAGACGAAGTTTTAGGTTTGTTTTGCATCATAACATATTGAACCTTAGCCATGTAGGTAGTCTTAGTGGATTGTACCTTGGCATGTGAATTAGGAAAATGTTTCTTATGTGGAAAAGACTCAGAATTTCGAGTTTTTTTTCTACATGCTTAGCATTCTTATGCACATAACTACTCTTAGATGCACGCCAATCCCTAGTCTTTTGAGTGTTCCTAGGTAGTGGTTTACAACTACTAGCAGTGCCTTGAAATCTCGTAGAATTCCTCACCCTAGGTCTTGCACCTAAAATTCCGTCTTTTCAAATCATGCCTTTTCCTAGCTTTTCTAGATAATAGTTCTTCCACAAGTCATTCATATCATATGAATTATGGGTTTTAAAGCTTGGTTTTGACACTTGTTTCGAACTAATCCTAGAGGTGCCGGGAGTAGAAGTGGCTACGTGTTAAGGGTTATGAGCTAGAAGCCTTATTCTTAGGTAACTCGGGTAAAGTGACCGGTTTTGACAAAACTTGTTTCTCATCAACTTGGGAGGCAAACCGTGTTTTGAAAATTTTGGTCTTTCGGATATAAACGCAGAGGGTCGCCTAACAATGGACCGGTGTCTAATGGGATGAGAAACTGGTTTCCCCAAGGTTGATGGTTTTGTAAACTTAGTGTTCACACTTTTCCCTACGCTTTTCCTAAGCTCATTTTTAAGGCAACAATAGCGAAACTCTTTTCCGAAGTTGAGCTTTGAGTTCATCAATTTTGCTATCAAAGAGTTTGTATGCTCCATTGACTTAGTTCTAGCTTCTTTGTGAGTCACTTAGTTCTATGTGATGCTTTCTCAAAGACTCATTTTCCTTTAGTAATTTGGCCACACAAACCGCTAATTCATCATTTCTCATTTGAATATCATCAATAGTATTAACATCGTAATTACTTGTAACCAAATTACTTTTAACATGCATATTAGAAATATGTTTCTTCAAATTGTTGATAGTTGACTCTCTGTCTTGAAGTCGAGCTTTCAAAGTGTTAATTTCAAAAGTTCACGGAATTCGTGAAGTTCGGATTTTTACATGGTTTGTTAAGTTGAAAACTTTCTTCTTTACTCAGTATCGCAATTTCAAGTGAAATGCAATGTTTTCAAGTTTTGAGAATTTGTTTGAAAGTTCATCAAAAGCCTTTTTATCAACCATATCATTTGTTTTGAAATTATTAGACTCACCTCAACCAAGGAACATTTATCGAATCATGTTCGCCATTAAGATCGGTTTGTTTAAGTACTTTAGCGATGCACTATGTTAAACAATAAAGGGTACCTCATTACATAACACCGCTCAATTTACAGTCCGATATCTACATCCACATCATGTGTAACAAGAGTCACCGGACCGGGGTGTGTCAAGCTTATCTCAGATCTCGAACCTCGTGTTCGGCTCCAACCGATCCATCATGTGATGCTTTACCCGACTCAACACTACAATCTTTTGATTGTGCGACATTCATCCCCTTTCGATTCGCATCCACTTCTTGTGTGATAGGAGTTCTTGAACCATCGGTTACATCATTCTTTGTTGTCTTTGTTATTCTACATTCAAGAACATCCAATCTTTCAACCGAAACATTACTCGACTCATCACAACAATCATCAACCGAACCGGACTCTCATCTATATTTTCTTCTTTCTGAGTAACATCCTCAATATACTTATCCACATTATCCATGAGATGGATAAGTGTCTCTATGAACAAGCTAATTTCCATTCCAGTGTGTCTCTTGAAAGACATTTCAGTCATGTCTTGATCATAATCTGATGTAAATTCCCCACTGTTGAATGACTGAAATTGGTTGTGGATCACTTGAAGTGCATCACTGGAACTATCCTTTTGAACCTTTTCTTTGACAAGTTGTTGTTCCAATTGTTCTAAGTTCAATAGTAATGTTCCCGTTAATGTGGAAAAATCTTTACGGAAAAGAGCATTGCACGTTCGTTCCATACCAAAAGGTAGAATTAACATGAGGTGTGAGTGAAGTTGTTGATAGGGTATAATGCAACATTCCTTTTTCATGGCATTCTGTAGCATTAGCAGGTGCAATTCATTCTTATTGTACTCAGAACATGAAGATCTCACGTCCTCATTGATTAATTCAAACATCTTTAACCGTTCAGTGTAGCATACATTATCATTGTTGTCCATAGCATCATACAATTTAAGTACCTCCGAAATCACTGGGTCAGTAGAGTAAGACATGATGTTGTAGTATACACGGGATTTTACAAGTCTATGATTAAAACCGAGAAATAGATTCTTTTGCGGGATTTTACAAAATCAAGAAGAAACCGTGATATAGTGACCAATAGAACTTGTTAAGATAGCTGATGGATCGACACAATGATAGAAAATTGTGTGTTGGGTCTTATGATTATTTGTAGGATTAGTAGAGATGTTGTTTGGTTGTGATTTGGGTTGGTTGTTGCACGATTTTACGGAGAAATTTAGGTCTAAAAACTTAAAAACCTCAATAACTTCTGCTCGGAGCGGATTTAGGCCTCGAAGGTTAACCCGAATGAACAATTCATTCGGCGTGGCATTCTCCTCGTTCTCATGGTCGTTTTGATGGGTAAAACGCTGAAAACAGAGTTACGGTTCAAAAGTTATGGCCGTTTGAAGTTTTGTCAGGAAAAGTCAACAAGTCGCTAGGAATTATGAAGACAAGTCGCTAAGCACCAAGTCGCTAAGAATTATGAAATCAAGTCGCTAAGCACCAAGTCGCTAGACACAATTAAGTTGCTAAAGAACAACTCGCTAAGATCCAAGTCGCTAGTATCAAGTCGCTAGCAATTTACACTACAACTCGCTAACAATTTCTGAAGCAAGTCGCTAACCTCACCAAGTCGCTAGCCGTAGTGGAGAATCCACTAACTTGTACTATTTGTCGGCTTGTCTCAATAGACAAGTCGCTAGGCTCAAGTCGCTAACAACTAACACTGTAACTCGCTAACTTTTACTGAAGCAAGTCGCTACGATGAAAAACACAACGAGAGCCAAGTCGCTAGCAAGAAAAACTTCAAAAACGCACTTTTCAATCCAAAACAAGCCCAACCACAGTGATTCAAGCTTTCTAAATCAAAACCCAAGCACTTACAATAATTCTAAACACAAAAGTACACCCAAAATTCAAACTTTAACACAAGAAATGATCCAAATGATGCAAAAACCACTAAACTTTCTCAAACTCAAAAACCACTAGAAATCCAAGGATATGTAAGAGAGATGATCAAACCATGGCTCTTGATACCATTTGTAACATATTGGATTTCATAAACACATCATAACATATCAAATGGGGCGTATAGTTTAGAGGTTTTAGAGAGAGAAAGTAGGATGGGAGCCTTTCTAGAGAGAGAAAGTGAAAGAAAACATGGAAGGTTAGATTAGAATGAAAGGTCCAACCCTCTACCTTGGGAGGTAGAGGGTATTTATAGTTACAAACGAATACGTCCTCCTGACGGACTGTGGATCAGGCATACATTGGGTAAAGACCCGTCCTTCCTCAACGGTGTTGCACTAAACTAAACTACGCTAATAACTAACTAATAAACTAACAAATAACGTAACTAACGATATGTCTACGAGCTAACTTATGCTAGATAATATTTGGGGTGACCGATACTTCACTATGGAATTTCTAATTCCTAACAGGTCCATTCAAATACAAAACCAATTGCTAGCAATCTCGACACACCTTTACACTTGATAGCGGTTCAAATGGCTTACCGACACAACTAGATAAACACGTATAATGATTAACCCCCAACTCTATTTTCCCGAAACACTTTCAACACGACGATTAGCGTACCCAAGAATCCCGCGAACACCCTTGAAAATACATCATTTAAACCTTTCGATACCATACAAATCTCAATTTAACGAGCCTCTTATTTTCGATTTCCATTTCATTTATGCATGTCAAACCAACCCTAGACAAGTATTACAACGACTCCTCTATGTGGTACCCTAGTCGAGACTCATATTAAATCCCATTCCATTTTAACGACAACAAACAACAAATCCTAGATCCATTTACAATATTGTCGACACAAGTTAACCAAGACATATACATGATTTAATCCCATTTAAGTTTAACAAAGACAAGGAAAATATGCATGTCGAGGGTCCAAAGCAGATTCAATACCAAGTCCTTTCACATCCTTTTTATTGATCAACAAGTATAAGGTTTTATACATGATTTTATGCAAGCTAGTTTTATTATTTTGTGTGATGTTCTTATGCGGGTACATGTTCTATCTTACTCTCAATATCATTAACATGGAATTATGTATATGACGTGAACAAGGGAAAATCCAAAACAGGTTCATATTGAAATTTAAATGTCCTTTTTCATTCGATATGTACAAGGTTAATCTCTTGATTTCATGTGACCAAATTATTAGTTCATGAGTGATGTTTTTAAATGGCATATAATCATGCGCAAGGAGGGACAAAACAATGACTCCAAATCAGAATACCAAAGGAAAAGATGAGGCGTTGATGTTACCTTTGAGACATGCAACGAAGAGGAATAAAACAAGACGATAACAAGGAACCAAGCACCTTTGTGCCTTCACATGTCATGACCAACAACATCACACAAAACCATGACAGACCAAGCAACTTCTCGAACCAATACCCACGATTCAGCCTCATACCTTTTGACCCACGACCAGCCTTCCCTTGGCTTGGAAGACCCACGACAGAAACCACCAAAACAGCCTCCATTTTCAGGCTATAACCCACGACCCACGACAAGCCCTTTTTCTTTCATTTACCATAGCAGCTTCATGACCACGCATGATTCTCCTTTGAGTTTCTAGATGTCGACTAAAAAATGGAGGAGAGGAGGTTTGCTGTCTAATTTGGATTAGGGTTTAGTAGATGTTATATTAAATGAGAGAATGTGAAAATGGTAAGTTTCAATTAATGGAATAAATGAGAAAACGTGATTAAGGGGAGGGGGAGGTTAAATCGGCCAATCAAAGGGAAATGTTAAAGACCAAATCAATTTTTTATTTAGTTTCCATTTTAACTTGTCACATTTAGCTTAATTATCTAGCACATGAATGTAGTCTAGTCCAATTGACATTATAATGTGTGATATGAATAAATTTCGTAGACATAAGTATAATTCATTTTCATAGTCCCGCGTAAATTATTTGTGATTAATGTTAAACGTATTTAATGGGATTGACGTGTTTACGAGTTTTTGTAATTATTAAATCTTGAGGGGCAAAATGGTCATTTAACACGTTTATGATTTTTAGGGTTTTTCAATACTATTCTAGAGTCCTACACAGATCTTAGCAATCTGTCGAGAATATTTATGAGGGGTTCACAACTATGATCCTCAGTGATTGAATGGAAACTCCTGCCAGGGTCAACATCAAACAGCCCTAACAAAGAGTTACTTGAAGAACTCTTTGCGGTTACGCTTAGTGTTGTCTCAAATGGTCTACATCGTGGGGTGATGCTTGATGTACCTCAACGACTCACCGAATGTAGATGTACTTGATGCCGTGTTATCCTACTTGAGGGACTCGGTTCAGAACGACCTTTGCTAGAGTTAGAGATGTGTTTTCACACTATGTCATTAACACGCTCAAGTTTGAACTTGTAAGTCTTTGGAAATCCCGCTAAGGAGATTCCTTTAAAGAATCGAGTCTCGAAATGTGGGTCATTACTTGAACTTGTTCAATGTAATGCCAATCGTCCTTATGGGATTTGGACGGTGATTCGCCCGACCAAGGTGAATTGAATCAAGACATTCATCACACCCCAAAATATCGCAATGAACGATAGTGTCATTGGGGTATGACGTCATAGCACAAAGTATGGATAAAGAAAACGACCTCTATAATGAGACGTTTTAAAGAGATTACCATTCGATAAAATAAGTTAAAGTTTACAACACATGAGATTTCAAAGTTTGATAATGCATAAAGGTTTACAAAACATGTCGAATGGTAATAGATAAAAAAACTAGACTCCAATGTATGCCATGAGACCCAAAAGCTCCATGAAATGCTATCGCCTTACAACCTGAGATAAATATGCTAAAAAGTGTCAACACAAAGGTTGGTGAGTTCATAAGTTTGTGATAAAATGATCCAAATACTTGAGAAATGTTCACACAAAGAAAGGCATTGTAAATTCACTCGGTTCAAATTCCGCCATACAAAACTTGCAACTGTGTGTTCACAACCCATTGCCTAAAATAGAATGACAATCATGAATGCGCATTAAGGTAGTTAAAAGTATAAATGTCACCACAAGAGTCTTCCAACATATAAATATTGGGATGTTTGTAAATTAATAGCCTTCCAACAACTTAATTTGGAGCCACTAATTCTTGTATGTTTGTAAATTAATAGCCTTCCAACAACTTAATTTGGAGCCACTAATTCGTGTATGTTTGTAAATTAATAGCCTTCCAACAACTTAATTTGGAGCCACTAATTCTTGTATGTTTGTTCCAAGTAGGCATATGAAATCAAGTATAACCCAATCAAGTATACAACGCAATCAAGTCTAAAGTATAGGTAATGTTGTTTGGCAAAAGAGTTTAAATGTTTGGATAAATAAGCATATATCTCGCCCTAAATAGTTTATAGGAATTTAAATGAGTAAAAGCGGGGTATGAACTCACCTGGTATGATTGATATGCTAACAAAATGAAGTGCACTAAAATGAGGCTCGGAAACTATCCGCGACCTAAATGAATGTTATGACTTGAGTTATGATATGTTGTTGTGAATGCGTGATACAATGTTGTGCATGCAACTCCATATGATATCCATACCACTTATGCGTTTTGGGAATAATGTTTATCGTCAAAATATGTTTATGACATCCCGTCATATTATAAAATACTTTACAAGTATTTATGTTGAAATGATATCCCACGATAGTCATTTAATGATTTATTGTGAAATTATAACTTTTAGTCAGTAAAATAATGTCGTTGAAATTTTCATGAAAGTGACTAAAATGGCCTTGAAAAGTTAGTCGTAAAATGGTGTACGTCGAGCGTTAGGAAACGAACTCAACGGTTTTGGGAAGCTTGTATCAATATCTCAAAGTTTCAGTGTTTAAGTTTCCATCCTAGAGGTCTCGATCACCAAGAAAAATATAGGTTAAGTATTGCACTTTAGGCCAAAAATAGAGTTAAAGGATGGTTTTCGCAAAGTTTGAGTGACTATATGTTATTCGTTACAACTCCGCTCAACAAACGGTTGGACATTTTGGAAAATATGCTAGGCGAACTTACTTTTACTAGAAGACATCACGTTATAAAAGTTCTACATCATTGTTAAAACGTCCGCCAACATGGTCCTTTAGTTGCCGTAGTATGTTTGTAATAAAGAATATATTAATTTTGCTAATGTAATAAAGTTACGGCAACTTGGTTTATCGCGTGTAATTTAATCGTTACAAGTCCGTTTTCTCGTTTTCTACATCCTTAGATTCGTGTCAAAGTATACTAATATATTTTGATAAGTCAACACAATTTATAAAGCTTAAGACTCATTTTTGACTCGTAAGGAGTGACATTTTCAATGCTGAAATTTACGAAATTAATAGTTTTCCTTGTCAAACTTGAAAATTCATAACTTCTTCGTTATAGCTCCGTTTTAATCCGTTCAAGCGCCACGTGTTCGTTTTAAAGTGTATTTTCTAAATATCTAGCCCAAAAATATTTATCTACTGTCGGATTTTCCCAGAATTAAAAATACGGACAGACCCTATTTAAAACGTGTCGAAATGAGTTTTTCTTGCGCCAAACCTATTCTAACCCATTCAAAACAACTCCGGAGCTATTCTAATCTTACCATACACCTTCTTAGGGTGTCATGGTTTCCTAGACATCACCAAAAATAATATATAACAAGGAATAATTATAGGATGGATTATATATATTCATAACTCTTGAAAATCATTGAAAAAGTGGTACAACATCATATGACTTGCATGTTTTTGGCTCAAATATGATAAAATGAATATGAAATGAATATGTAAGATGAAAAATAAACATGAGATGCTTACAAGAATACTTGATGAGGTTTAAGGACAAAAGGGTTTATCCTAATCACCCTAGGTTTTTATTGCAAAACCTTCAACAAAGAGTGATACTAGTGTGTTAAAACCTTGCCTTGGAAAAATTTATGATCTCCTTGACATCTACTATGGTGGCCGGTTCTTGGAGAGGAAAAACAAGAGAGAAGAACACTTGACTATCTTGAATAATTGTTGTGAATGAAGTGAAAATAAGTTACATTGAGTATAGATCTAGATATGTAGAAAATAATTGTTACCAACTAATTAATGCACTACCCCCCCCTTGGTCGGCCAAGGGGGTATGTATTTGCAAAATACATATTTTTTTATTTATTTATAATGTATGTAATTGATGTAAGTTAAAGTAGTTTAAGTAAAATAACTTAAGTAAAGGTAACTTGTCTACATTTGTGGAATTAGGGTAGTTTTAGTTAAAAATAAACTTTAATGGATCAAAGTAAAGTATATTGAGATCATATAAATTGAAAAAATACATTTCTTGTAAAATTTGAGTGATATAGTAATTATCGTGTAGTTTTTAAGAAAAGCGTCGTAATAATATAAATTTAACGATTTATATACGAAATAAATTTAAAACACTAGGTAAACTCAAAATATTATTTTTATAAACTAAATGTAAGTATAAAAATATGTCGGGATAGTTTTTGGAAGTATCGGATTAAATGTTCAAAATAATAACTTACGCGATAGCGTTTATTTAATATGAAATTTACGCGTTTGATGTGAAATGCAAAACCCATGCATGACTAGTATGATGAATGTAGAGTGTGAGAAATGACCAAAAATTGAGAATTGTGACACATTCATCAGAAGAACAATCGTAGTGGTCAATTCTTTAAGAAACGACCACAGTGATCGATTGGTGTTTATTACTAACCATTCTTATGTTTTCTTCTTATGGATGCTCCTGGGAGATGATCGTACAGATTCTCCACATGCTCATACCAACAACAACAACAATTGAAGTTCTCTCGAAAGGCAACACAAAAGTCAGAAAGATTCTTAGTCAAAACCAAAGAATCTACAAAGTTTAAAGACTAAAGAGAACTACATTGTAACATTTTAGATTTCACATACACATCAAACCAAACACAAAGTAGGCGTACAAAGAGTTCTAGAGAGAGAAAGTTAGAGGTTTAGGGAACTTTAGTGAGAAAGAAAAGTCTTATTATGAGCTCCAACTCTCTACCTTGGAAGGTAGAGTATTTATAGTCTTTACATAAATCGCCACCTATCGGTCATGGATCGGGCATACAGATGGGTAAAGACCCGTCCGTCCTCCACGGTGTTACTTAAACTAAATACTACTTAACATATAATAATCTACGACTACGAGCTTTCTAATGATTACATATACTTGAGGTGACTGACTCTTTAATAACTGGATTTACTAAATCCTAACAATCTCCCCCTAAGGGAGGTCACCTCAAACATATACTAAAATTACATTTGTAGGACCTTACTTTTATCAACCTTATCACAAACCCAACACTTATACCAGAAGATGAACACGTGAAACCACAAACACAATATGCGTAAATAAGAAAGAAAGAAAGATGAGATGGTGACTTGAATATAAGATATGTTATGCGTATGTATGTGAAGAGATAAAGATAAACAATAAGTTGTATATTGCAAAGGAAGAAAACACACACACACACACACTTTCAAGCACACCCCTCAAATGACCATTT
Source organism: Chrysanthemum lavandulifolium (assembly GCA_022545495.1). NCBI lineage: Eukaryota > Viridiplantae > Streptophyta > Magnoliopsida > Asterales > Asteraceae > Chrysanthemum > Chrysanthemum lavandulifolium. The sequence goes on along the minus strand of JAHFWF010000066.1, from coordinate 822,522 downwards.
GAGGGGTATTTATAGTCTAAATACATGATGCCCTAAAAGGCTTTCTTATGGGCTTCGTGGGCTTGGACATGGGTTGGATTGGATATAAGGCAAGCTTAACTAAACTAATACCCATTTAGCTTAGTCCAATCCACGAGCCCGTTGACTATTCTAGCACGATATCTAACACACGATATAAAGTTCCTAAATGTGAATGACCATCACTTCTAATAAAACTATTAAGGCTAACAATCTCCCCTAAGGGGTGGTCATTCAAATGATGCTCCACTTGATTAGGTCTTTACTTTTCTCGAGCTTGAACTTTGTGTGTAGATATAGAATAGTTTTGATTCTTTGTTCCTTCATGCTTTGTGATCAGATAATGTGGTTGTCTGCCGTTGTCAACTTCGTTGGTTTGGTGTCTCCACGCTTTATCCACCATGCTCACACTTCTATTTGTCTTTTGGTTACCAATGATGTAGTTCTCGAGTCTTTAAACTTTGTAGATTCTTTGATATTGATGAGAACTTTCATGTGTTGTTGGTATGAGCATGTGGAGAATCTGCACGATCAATCCGCTCTGGAGCTTCCATAAGAAGAAAAACATAAAACAGGTTAGTAATAAGCGGATTCCGGCACTTATAAGTTTGAATTTCGAGGGTGTTAACAGCATAGTGTGAAAACACGACCCTAATTCTCACAAGGGCCATTCCTGAACTAGAGTCCCACAAGTGAGAGAACGCGATATACCGAAGTACATCTACAGTTCAGATGAGTCGCTAAGGTACACCAAAGCATCACCCCACGACTGTAGACCGTTTGAGACACACTAAGCGTAATCCACGGGGAGTTACCGAAGTGACTGCTTGTCGGTGCTTGATGTTGACCTGGCGGAGTTTCCATTCAATCATCAAGATCACGGATGTGAAACTTCTCATCAATGTTACGCAGATTGCTAAGATCTGCGTAGGACTCTATAATATATCACTTGTGTCCTTATTGATGAACAACAAGCGATGTCATGTCATGTGTTCCTATGAGATCTTTTGATGAATCTCGTGGCTCTAGACTTAATTAGTGCATTTTGGTTTTCTGAGCGGAGACTAGGAGAGGGTCTCCTTCTTCAATACCAACAAACTCTAAGAGAAGGTCAATAGATTATGTAGGGTTCCGGTGAGAATGAAACAAATCCTTTTAAAAGGAATTGAGTGGCTAGAAGGTTTAGTGCGATGCGTCATTTGGGTCCATGACGACTTTGTCTTCAATACCGTGTCATCTAGTGACAACCAAGAGCAGATGAATTGAACCCGGTTTACGCCTAAGGTTGATTATGGAGGGCTATTTCTTTTCACCCTTTCTTTTACTTTTTCTTTTTAATTCTTCAACTCCTTCTTTCTCCTTTCTCACATTACTCCTTTTTTCAATCATTCCTAAGGACTCCTAATACTAACTATTTGTGATGTCCTTGGGTAGATCCCTCCGGCTCTGGCGGATCATAGGACGAATTTCCTATTCTTAGTCACCTTATAACTCCATGACTGTCCTATTGTTGCCATAAAACCATTTTTCTTGAAAATCTCTCAAAGTGTTTTTGATAGAAAACATGTTTGGAACACTTAGAGAGTTTATATTTTCATAAACACTCCCCTTCACATGTGCTTATGAGTTTTGACAGAAATCGCACATAGAGGTAGAGTTCACACTTTTTGAATTGATCGACTTTAAATGAACTAGACCGATTCGAGACACGTTTACATCACTAGAGAACTAGCTTGAAATTATTACCCGTCCTGGTCAATTTATAGAAAGTTTCTCGAGATGGTACATGATTGCTCGTCAATTCATTGGTTTCAACTGAGTCGAGCTCATTTTGAGATTTAAACAACGATCATTAAAACTTTTTGATCACATTTTAATCACATCTCCTCCCCCTCAAAAATAGCATAATCGTGATATTTTTTATATCCACGGATTAAAAATCATTTTTAGAATCTTTTAGGGAGATAAACGGATATGATTTAAGCATGAATTTTGAACATTTTGTTTTATACTCCCCCTTTAATAAAGCATAATCAATTAAAGGGTTTTAGAGGGAGTTATCTTGAGCACAAAATATTTTGAAAGATTATGAAAATATTTTTGAACAATCTTGAAAAAGTGCTCAAGATGATGATGATTTCTCACCAGTTTAAATGTAGTGCACTGAAGCGTACACTCGATTTTTTCATTAAAAACATGAGTTTTGATTTGAAAATAATCAAAAGTCATCATTTTAGTTCGGGTTTCGTACTGATGTATACGAAAGCCATTATTATGAAGAAATTGTGAGAAACGACATGTTTTAGAAAAAAAATTAAATAAACTCTCGCTCAAGCATCTGTACATGCCCGTATCATTGTTGAATGACATTTCTAGAAACGTACAGAATATCGATTATACAAGAGACATGTCGTGAGAAGAATATTTTTGGATTTTTGATTTTCTATTGTTTTTGTATTTTTGAAAGTTTTATATTTTTATATTTTGCTTTTGTTGGTTTTTCAGATTTTGTATTTTGTTTTCAAAACTATTTACAGTGAAGCTTTGGAAAATCATTTTCAAGAAGATTCGAGAAGACGTTCTAACTCCTCAGGGGTTAGGCTTCGCATTCCAATTCGTCGAACTAAATATTCAAACCTTTCTTTTGGAAGGGCTTTAGTTAATAGATCGGCGAGTTGGTAATCAGTCTTCACGAAGAATAATTCAACATTATCTTCTTCCACATGTTCTTTTATGAAGTGATAGCGTACTATGATATGCTTAGTCTTTGAGTGATGAACAGGATTGCATGATATGGCTATGGCACTTTTCGAGTCACAATACATAGGTATTTTATCGAAAGTAAAGCCATAATCTGTGAGTTGTGTTCTCATCCATAGAACTTGAGCACAACACGTAGATAGAGACACATACTCGGCTTCGGTTGAAAGTGCAATGCAATCTTGTTTCTTTGAAGACCGGTGACTAACTTTTCACCCAAAATTGTGCTCCTCCGGATGTACTTTTGTCGTAACTTGATCACTGCGTGGTCCGCATCGAAAAGGCAATTAGATCAAATCCGATTCCTTCGGATACCAAAGTCCCATCTGAATGGATGTCTTGGTGCAAAGATCCGTTTAACCTCTTTGAGGTGCATTTCGATAGGCTTTGCACGAAACCGTGCTAATAAGCAAACAGCAAAATAAATATCTGGTCGACTAGCAGTGAGGTACATGAGAGAACCAATCATGCTCCGATATTTCTTTGGATCAATAGGTTTCCCAAATAAATCGGCTCCAATTTTTGGTGAAGTTACCATTGGTGTTTCGACCGAGTCACAATTATCCATACCATGATTTTTCAAAATCTCAGTTGTGTATTTAGCTTGATTTATAAAAATTCCACGAGGGGACTGATGTATTTGTAAACAAAGAAAGAATTTTAGTTCCCCCATCATGGAAATTTCAAATTTACTTTTTATGAGATTTTCAAAATGTTTTAAAAGATTCGGATTAGTGGACCCAAAGATGATGTCGTCCACGTAAATCGAACAATCAAAATGTCGTTTTGCATTTTGTGTAAACAAGGTAGGATCAATGTGCCTTTGGTGAAATTGTTTTGGATAAGGAAAGAGGAAAGTTCGTCATACCACGCTCTGAGCTTGTTTCAAACCATAGATTGCCTTTTTGAGTTTGTAGACGTAGTCGGATGTTCCAAGTCGATGAAGCCTTACGGATGACTCACGTACACTTCTTCTTTCGAGTTCCATTCAAGAACGCGGTCTTAATGTCCATCGATAAACCGTGATGTTTTGTGAGTGCATAGGCTAAGAATATCCCGATCGCTTCTAGTCTCAGCTACCGTGCGAATGACTCTTCAAACTCTATCCCTTACTCTTATCTGTATCCTTTGGCCACAAGGCGAGCTTTGTTGCAATTACGATCATCTCTTCATCCCTTTTGTTCTTCCATAACCATTTGAGATCAATGACGCGAATGTCAATTGGTCTTGGAACCATATCCCAAGAGTCATGTAGACGGTATTGGAGAAGTTCCTCCTGCATCACTTCTATCCATGCGGGTTCTGCCATTGCCTCGCGAATGTTCTTTGGCTCTATATTGCTAATTGAGCAAAGGAAAATGCACAAGTCGCAATCGGTGGCAAGTTGACGTCTCGTCTGAATTGGCCTTGAAGGTTCACCAATAACTTGTTCAATTGGGTGATCTTTTGTCCACTTCAGAGTAGAAGGATACCGTTGGTGATACGTATGCGAGTTAGATGGTTCTCGTAAGCTTGAAGAAGATTCAGCTGATTTCGTAGCAAACGGGTTTTCAAATAAGTCGGCATCTAACGTTGCATCGTTATGGTTTTGGTTTTGCTCATCAACTGCTGGTAGAACGGGTGCAATAACTGGAGTAGATGTAGATGATGTTGATGGAGTTGGTGCATTGATTTCGACCGTTGTAGATGCATCTTCTGTTGGTGTTGGAGGATGATTTTGAGCAGGTGCAGCGGAATGATGGTTTGATGCATTTTTCAAGTTCCACCATAGTATTCATCGAACATTAACTCAAGAAATTCTCCCATTCTTGTTATTTAGGATTGTTAAACGAAGTTGATTGAGCTCTTTGAGGTACGAGTCCCGATCGATGTGTCCGAGTCTGCGGGTTTAGTGCGGGTTCTAGGCGAGTCTCTCGGAAGCCATATGTGAAAGTTCATCAAATTTCACATTCATCGTCTCCATGATCCTCCTAGTTCTTCCGTTATACACCACAGATGCCCTCGAGTTATCTCGAATATCCAATGAAGATTCCAATATCACCTTTAGCTTTCAATTTACCTAGATCTTCTCATCGTTCGTCGGATAGCACAAAGCACCAAACACGTGAAAGTAAGAGATATCGGGTTTTCATTGTTCACAAGCTCATACGGGTTTTATTGAATCTAGGATGGATTAGGATCGGTTCGAGTGAAACAAGCGTGGCAACAAACATCACTCAAAGAAATAACGATGTCTTTGGAATAGATTAGCATTATGCGGCAGCTTCCACAAGAGTTCTATTTCTTCTTTCAACTACCCCATTCTCACCGTGGAGTTCTAACAACGGTGTTTGATGAGTTATTCCAACATCTTTAAAATAAGCTCTTAACTCCCGATTAGTGAATTCGTGCGTTGTCTGCATTCTTACAACTCTTCGGAGCTTGAAGAAGTACTTGAATACGTTTCGGGAAGGTGATGATGATGCACAGTGCTTCGTCTTTTGATCTTAGAAACCGAACCCATGTATATCTCGAATAATCATCGGCGATAACAAGGATATACTTTTTCCCATTAATGCTTTCAACTCTCATTGGGCCACATAAGTCCATGTGCAACATATGCAACCTTGCTTCCGAACTAGAGTGCGGGTTTGGGTTTATATGATGCTCTTTTGCTTTTCCTTGTTCGCATGATGGACATAAGTGATCCTTGGTGTATTTGAACTTTGGAAGTCCATTGGCGATGTTGTCTTTGGCAAGATTGTTGATGGTGTCAAAATTGAGATGGGATAACCGTCGTGCCACAACCAGATCGTGTTCCGATGCTCGTGTCATAAGACATATTGGTGATGAAGAGGCCATTTGATTTATGTCGATAGCATACAAGTTTGTATCACGATTCCCGTTAAGAGATCGATGCCATCCAAGTTTCTAACGAAGCAAGCATTATTCCTAAAAGCAACCTCTAAATTTGCATCACGAAGCTGTCCGACTAAAAATAAATTGTGTCCCAACCCTTGGACATAGTAAACCCGAGTGATCAAATAATTTCAAAAGGTAGATCTCCATAACCCATGATAGTGCTACATGATCATTTTCAAACGCACGGTTCCCATGAATTGCCGACGAAATTGATCGCCACTTGATTCCGGTCATGTGCTTGGAGCAACCCGAGTCGACGATCCAAAGACATATTTCGATAACCTGCCAATCATAGAAGAAGAAGATTTTGGAAACCGTTTTGATTTTGGTTCCTTTGGGTTAGAGGTAAAATCCTGATCACACTCATAAAAGTCATCTATTGGTAAGACGGGTGCATTACTCATTCTACCATTCTCGAGTGTGAAAGTTCTACCCGTGGGTTTCCAAATGTCATCCCTAAAGTAAACAGTATGCTCCTTATCAGTAGTGTAAAGCCTAAGTCTCGCAACTAGTCTTCCTATTCGTTTAGCATAAGTTCTTTTGGGATCATTCTTCTTAACAAGCTTAACAATTTCATTCTTAGAAACACAATCATCATGAACATTAGTTAAAGATTTCTTGCAAGTTAAACAAAGAGATTCAACACATTCATTAGACTTAGCAAGTTTCATAGGTTCATTACATTCAGATGAAATGTCTTTCTTATTACAAAGCGGTAAATTCCTAGGGTGTTCTTCTACTTTCTTCTCTTTATTCAAGCGACTACTCTTAGAGGCAAGCGAGACTCTATTGTTCCTTGTATTGCTCTTAGGCTTTAGTCTGCTGCTCCTAGAGGTGCTTCCTAGTCTGTAGAAGGTAAGGCACACTCATTAGGATTCACAATCTTATCTAAAGAGGTGGTTTCACTTTCCTAGTCTCTTTAGAGTGCTTTTCTAAACTTATGTCGTTTGTTCCATATGTTTTAGATGTGGAGGCGACGCATTAGTGGTACTCATCTTAAAAGGCCGGGAGCTAAAACTTTTGGTTTCTTGATAACCGCTTTTCCTTTATCAACATTTTGTTTAGGCAAGGCGGTGGAGTGACTGGTTTTGATGAAACATGTTTCTCATTGACTTTTGGAGGAGGCATAGAAGCAGACATTTTGGTTTGAAACCGGTTTGGGAACATTTGCTTTCTCCGATCAATGGTTTTTAATCATAGTATCCATCGCCTTTCCTTTTTGACTTTCTGATGAGCCCTCAAAAGATCATTTTTCGCTTTCATGTCATTGTAGGCACGATCATACGACAATTTTTCATACTTGCATTCCTCGGTTTTGCGATCAAGTTGTTTAAAATATGAGACATTTTCTTTTCAAGTTTCTCAAGTGCTTTTCATATTTTGAAACAATTTTGGAGGTCTCGATCGAGTCTTTCATGATCTTCAACGAAATATGTTTGTAAAATGATAGACATAATATCGGTAGTCGAACATCTTCAAGAGAGAGTCATTTAAATTTTCCAAAACTTTGATTTGTTCAACACGATCATTAGCTTGCTTTACTGTGGATTTATGGTCCTTGACAAAGTCGGTTGTTTCTTTCAAAACGCTTGTTCAAAATGAATTACCCTTGCGCGATGGCATTCACTAAGGGACAATTTGAGTTTCAAAAACTTTCTTTGTTCGATGTCAAAACTAGAGAACCGGTTGTTAGGTGTAATAGTGGTTTTAGTTTTAACGATGTCTTGAAGATCCACAATTCTAGTTTTCACATTTTCTAAAATACTTCTCGCATCACTTGTGTTAAAAGGATTGTTTGAAGACATTTGTTCAATGTTCGAAGATAATTTGAGACAACAACTGGTTTTGAAATGATTTTGAAGCAGTGTTGACTCTTTGTTTGAAACACTTGGTGTGATGGAAAACTTTGACTTTTCTTTTTAATTAACAAAAGTAATTCCGTTAATTTTGTTCCATTTGTTATAATCAATTGGTTTGATTTCCGAATTCTTTTGTTTCATTTTGATCTACTCTCCTCGGATAGTTCTAACGTTTCAAGAGAATCACGAACAATAATGGGTTCATCTAAAACATTTCCATTGTTTAACACATTCGAGATTTCGAGCTTTCTTGAGGAGCGAAGAAGGTCGTTACCAAGTGCCATTCTATTATTAGTATGAAAGCGGATTTACTTGATTAGAAAGCATCTTGATTGTTTGAGCGAATGACCCGTTTAAGAAGCAAAATTTCCCAAGTTTGGATTTTCTCATTTTATCAAGAATTTCATCAAGAAGAGAATATTCTCGTTTTGAAAATCAAGAATCAATTGTTTCTTCTCTTTTCAAGATTAGAAAACATTTCTTTTTGTTTGGAAAGTTGGTTATTTAAATCAGAAATTTCCTTGTTTAAAGATTTAATTTTTAAGTTCAAATTCACATCAAGTGTGTTATACTTGATTTGCAAAAGTTGTTCTTTAGAAACCAAATTTCGATAACAATTTCTAATTCCGATTCTTTGTTTTTCCGAAATTCAAAGGCTTTGCGTTCTCCTTGTAACTCTCAAGCTCGGTCAATTTAGCATTCGCGGCCTTAACCGCGATTGACCGTTTAACTTTCTCAATTTCAATGCCACGATTATTGATTAATGATTCAAAATAATCACGTGTTTCCTCATCGGTCTCGATATTTTGTGCCACGCGTCTCCACTAGGATCCACATCCGGAGTTTGAGTTAGTATTGCTACAACTCGGATTGTCGGTATGTATCATAAGTAGGTGCCGATGTCACGAATCTTTGTTCGTCATGAGTAAACACATCAAATATGACATTGTTATAGCATGGATCAATGATTGGTACCTCGGATCATGCGTTGGCATCATAGACATGAGGTGCGTCCGAATCGATGTAGTACTTAGTCTCTCAAGATTTGCCATGAAGATGCGGTTTGCATTGAGTTCCTCGAGGTCTTCCAAATCATCCATAATAGCCATGAAGTCATGTTCCTCAGCACTCAATTGAAGTCCAGATTGTTCCTTTTGTACCAACATGATAGCTTTCTGAAGATACGCAAGATCCTTCTTTTTCGGCTTAGTTGGACAATTCCTTTTTGATCCACGGATTAAAAATCATTTTTAGAATCTTTTAGGGAGATAAACGGATATAATTTAAGCATGAATTTGGAACATTTTGTTTTATACTCCCCCTTTAATAAAGCATAATAAATTAAAGGGTTTTAGAGGGAGTTATCTTGAGCACAAAATATTTTGAAAGATTATGAAAATATTTTTGAACAATCTTGAAAAAGTGCTCAAGATGATGATGATTTCTCACCAGTTTAAATGTAGCCTTCTGGATGACTCACGTACACTTCTTATTTCAGAGTTCCATTCAAGAACGCGGTCTTAATGTCCATCTGATAAACCATGATGTTTTTGTGAGCTGCATAGGCTAAGAATATCTGATCGCTTCTAGTCGGCTACCGTGTGAATGACTCTTCAAACTCTATCCCTTCCTCTTGTCTGTATCCTTTGGCCACAAGACGAGCTTTGTTGCAATTACGCTCATCTCTTCATCCCTTTTGTTCTTCCATAACCATTTGAGATCAATGGCGCGAATGTCAATTGGTCTTGGAACCATATCCCAAGAGTCATGTAGACGGTATTGGAGAAGTTCCTCCCGCATCGCTTCTATCCATGCGGGTTACGCCATTGCCTCGCGAATGTTCTTTGGCTCTATATTGCTAATTGAGCAAAGGTAAATGCACAAGTCGCAATCGGTGGCAAGTTGACGTCTCGTCCCGAATTGGCCTTGAAGGTTCACCAATAACTTGTTCAATTGGGTGATCTTTTGTCCACTTCAGAGTAGAAGGATACCGTTGGTGATACGTGTGCGAGTTAGATGGTTCTCGTAAGCTTGAAGAAGATTCGGTGATTCCGTAGCAAACGGGTTTTCAAATAAGTCGGCATCTAACGTTGCATCGTTATGGTTTTGGTTTTGCTCATCAACTTCTTTGGTAGAGCGGGTGCAATAACTGGAGTAGATGTAGATGATGTTGATGGAGTTGGTGCATTGATTTGTTGTTGTAGATGCATCTTCATTGGTGGTGGAGGATGATTTTGAGCGGGTGCAATGGAATGATGGTTTGATGCATTTGTCGAAGTTCCACCATAGTATTCATCGAACATTAACTCAAGAAATTTTCCCATTCTTGTTCTTTAGGATTATCAAACAAAGTTGATTGAGCTCTTTGAGGTACGAGTCCCGAATCGATTTGTCCGTAAGTCTGCGGGTTTAGTGCGGGTTCTAGGCGAGTCTCTCGAAGCCATATGTGAAAGTTCATCAAATTTCACATTCATCGTCTCCATGATCCTCCTAGTTCTTCTGTTATACACCACAGAATGCCCTCGAGTTATCCGAATATCCAATGAAGATTCCAATATCACCTTTAGCTTTCAATTTACCTAGATCTTCTCATCGTTCGTCGGATAGCACAAAGCGCCAAACATGTGAAAGTAAGAGATATCGGGTTTTCGTTGTTCACAAGCTCATACGGGTTTTATTGAATCTAGGATGGATTAGGGATCGATTCGAGTGAAACAAGCGTGCAACAAGACATCGACTCAAAGAAATAACGGTGCACTAGAATAGATTAGCATTGTGCGAGCAGCTTCCACAAGAGTTCTATTTCTTCTTTCAACTACCCCATTCTGCTGTGGAGTTCTAACAACTGATGTTTGATGAGTTATTCCAACATCTTCAAAATAAGCTCTTAACTCCTGATTAGTGAATTCTATGCCGTTTTCTGTTCTTACAACTCTTACTGGAGCTTGAAGAAGTACTTGAATACGTTTCAGGAAGGTGATGATGATGCCTGGTGCTTTGTCTTTTGATCTTAGAAACCGAACCCATGTATATCTCGAATAATCATCGACGATAACAAGGATATACTTTTTCCCATTAATGCTTTCAACTCTCATTGGGCCACATAAGTCCATGTGCAACATATGCAACCTTGCTTCCGAACTAGGTACGGGTTTGGGTTTATATGATGCTCTTTTGCTTTTTCTTTGTTCGCATGATGGACATAAGTGATCCTTGGTGTATTTGAACTTTGGAAGTCCATTGACGATGTTGTCTTTGGCAAGATTGTTGATGGTGTCAAAATTGAGATGGGATAACCGTCGTGCCACAACCAGGGCGTGTTCCGATTCTCGTGTCATAAGACATATTGGTGATGAAGAGGCCATTTGATTTATGTCGATAGCATACAAGTTTGTATCACGATTCCCGGTTAAGAGATCGGTGCCATCCAAGTTTCTAACGAAGCAAGCATTTTCCTAAAAGCAACCTCTAAATCGCATCACGAATCGTCCGATGAAAACAAATTGTGTCCCAACCCTTGGACATAGTAAACCCGAGTGATCTAATAATTTCCAAAGGTAGATCTCCATAACCCATGATAGTGCTACATGATCATTTCAAACGTCGGTTCCCATGAATTGCCGACGAAATTGATCGTGACTTGATTCCGGTCATGTGCTTGGAGCAACCCGAGTATATATTGTATATTATCATTGATTGTATCTTTGATTAAAATCATAAAACAATATATCAAAATTTTTTTATCAAATATAACAAAATATTTTAACATATATAAAATTGTATATTATAAATTTTTTTGATTTGATAATATTTTAACATATAAATTGTGATGAACATATAGTCTAAATACATGATGCCCTAAAAGGCTTTCTTATGGGCTTCGTGGGCTTGGACATGGGTTGGATTGGATATAAGGCAAGCTTAACTAAACTAATACCCATTTAGCTTAGTCCAATCCACGAGCCCGTTGACTATTCTAGCACGATATCTAACACACGATATAAAGTTCCTAAATGTGAATGACCATCACTTCTAATAAAAACTATTAAGGCTAACAATCTCCCCCTAAGGGGTGGTCATTCAAATGATGCTCCACTTGATTAGATCTTTACTTTTCTCGAGCTTGAACTTTGTGTGTAGATATTGAATAGTCTTGATTCTTTGTTCCTTCATGCTTTGTGATCAGATAATGTGGTTGTCTGCTGTTGTCAACTTCATTGGTTAGGTATCTCCACGTATTTCTCCACCATGCTCACACTTCTATTTGTCTTTTGGTTACCAATGATGTAGTTCTCGAGTCTTTAAACTTTGTTGATTCTTTGACATTGACGAAGAATCATCTTTAACTTTGAGTAGCCTTTGATTTTGATGAGAACTTTCATGTGTTTTTGGTATGAGCATGTGGAGAATCTGCACGATCAATCCGCTCCGGAGCTTCCATAAGAAGAAAACATAAAAACAGGTTAGTAATAAGCGGTTTCCGCACTTACAAGTTTGAATTTCGAGGGTGTGAACGAGATAGTGTGAAAACACGTCTCTAATTCTCACAGAGGTCGTTCTGAATGGAGTCCCACAAGTGAGATAACGCGATGTAACGAAATACACCTACTGATTCGGATGAGTCATTGAGGTACACGAAGCATCACCCCACGATGTAGACCGTTTGAGACACACTAAGCGTAATCCACGTGGAGTTACCGGTGACTGCTTGTCGGTGCTTGATGTTGACCACGGCGGGAGTTTCCATTCAATCATCAAGATCACGTAAGTGAAACTTCTCATAAATGTTACGGCGATTGCTAAGATCTGCGTAAGACTCTAGAATATATCACTTGTTGTCTTTATGGATGAACAACAAGCGATGTCATGTCATGTGTTCCTATGAGATCTTTTGATGAATCTCGTGGCTCTAGACTCAATAGTGCATTTTGATTTTCTTGAGCGGAGACTAGGGAGAGGGTCTCCTTCTTCAATATCAACAATCTCTAAGAGAAAGTCGATAGATTATGTAGGGTTCCCAGTGAGAATGAAACAAATCCCTTTTGAGAGGAATTGAGTGGCTAGAAGGTTTAGTGCAGTGCGTCACTGGGTCCATGACGTCTTTGTTTTCAATACCAATGTCATCTAGTGACAACTAGTAGCAGATAAATTGAACCCGGTTTCTGCCCTAAGGTTGAATATGGAGGGATATTTCTTTTCACCCTTACTTTTTCTTTTCTTTTTAATTCTTCAACCCCTTCTTTCTCCTTTCTCACATTACTCCTTTTTTCAATCATTCTTAAGGACTTCTAATACTAACTATTTGTGATGTCCTTGGGAAGATCCCTCCGGCTCTGGCGGATCATAGGATGAATTTACCTATCCTTAGTCACCTTATAACTTCATGACTATCCTATTGTTGCCATAAAACCATTTTTCTTGAAAATCTCTCAAAGTGTTTTTGATAGAAAACATGTTTGGAACACTTAGAGAGTTTTATATTTTCATAAACACTCCCCCTTCACATGTGCTTATGAGTTTTGACAGAAATCTGCACATAGAGGGTAGAATTCGCACTTTTTGAATTGATCGACTTTAAATGAACTAGACCGATTCGAGACACGTTTACATCACTAGAGAACTAGCTTGAAATTATTACCCGTCCTGGTCAATTCATAGAAAGTTTCTCGAGATGGTACATGATTGCTCGTCAATTCATTGGTTTCAACTGAGTCGAGCTCATTTTGAGATTCAAAGAACGATCATTAAAACTTTTTGATCACATTTTAATCACGTCTCCTCCCCCTCAAAAATAGCATAATCGTGATATTTTTTATATCCACGGATTAAATATCATTTTTAGAATCTTTTAGGGAGATAAACGGATATGATTTAAGCATGAATTTGGAACATTTTGTTTTATACTCCCCCTTTAATAAAGCATAATCAATTAAAGAGTTTTAGAGGGAGTTATCTTGAGCACAAAATATTTTGAAAGATTATGAAAATATTTTTGAACAATCTTGAAAAAGTGCTCAAGATGATGATGATTTCTCACCAGTTTAAATGTAGTGCACTGAAGCGTACACTCGATTTTTTCATTAAAAACACGAGTTTTGATTTGAAAATAATCAAAAGTCATCATTTTAGTTCGGGTTTCGTACTGATGTATACGAAAGCCATTATTATGAAGAAATTGTGAGAAACGACATGTTTTACCGCTCAAGCATCTGTACATGCCCGTATCATTGTTGAATGACATTTCTAGAAACGTCTGAAATATCGATTATACAAGAGACATGTCTTGAGAAGAATATTTTGGATTTTTGATTTTCTATTGTTTTGTATTTTGAAAGTTTTATATTTTTATATTTTGCTTTTGTTGGTTTTGATTTTGTATTTTGTTTTCAAAAATATTTACAATGAAGCTTTTGGAAAATCATTTTCAAGAAAATTCGAAGACGTTCTAACTCCTCGGGGTTAGGCTTCGCATTCAATTCGTCGAACTAAATATTCAAACCTTTCTTTTGGAAGGGCTTTAGTTAATAGATCGTGAGTTGGTAATCGATCTTCACGAAGAATAATTCAACAAGTGCCTTCTTCCACATGTTCTTTTATGAAGTGATAGCGTGCTTTGATATGCTTAGTCTTTGAGTGATGAGCAGATTGCATGATATGGCTATGGCACTTTTCGAGTCACAATACATAGGTATTTTATCGAAAGTAAAGCCATAATCTGTGAGTTGTGTTCTCATCCATAGAACTTGAGCACATCACGCAGATAGAGACACATACTCGGCTTCAGCGGTTGAAAGTGCGAGGCAATCTTGTTTCTTTGAAGACCGGTGACTAACTTTTCACCCAAAATTGTGCTCCTCCGGATGTACTTTTGTCAGTAACTTGATCACCGCGTGGTCCGCATCGAAAAAGGAAATTAGATCAAATCCGGTTCCTTCGGATACCAAATTCCCATGTGAATGGATGTCTTGAGAACCGAAGATCCGTTTAACCTCTTTGAGGTGCGTTCGGTGAGGCTTTGCACGAAACCGTGCTAATAAGCAAACATCAAAATGAATATCCGGTCGATTAGCGTGAGGTACATGAGAGAACCAATCATGCTCCGATATTTCTTGGATAAATAGGTTTCCCAAACAAATCGGCTACAATTTTTGGTGAAGTTACCATTGGTGTTCCGACCGAGTCACAATTATCCATACCATGATTTTCAAAATCTCGGTTGTGTATTTAGCTTGATTTATAAAAATTCCACGAGGGACTGATGTATTTGTAAACCAAGAAAGAATTTTAGTTCCCCATCATGGACATTTCAAATTTACTTTTCTTGAGATTTTCAAAATGTTTTGAAAGATTCGGATTAGTGGACCCAAAGATGATGTCGTCCACGTAATCGAACAATCAAAATGTCATTTTGCATTTTGTGTAAACAAGGTAGGATCAATGTGCCTTTGGTGAAATTGTTTAGGATAAGGAAAGAGGACAGTTCATCATACCACGCTCTCGGAGCTTGTTTCAAACCATAGATTGCCTTTTGAGTTTGTAGACGTAGTCCGGATGTTCCAAGTCGATGAAGCCTTCGGTGACTCACGTACACTTCTTCTTTCGAGTTCCATTCAAGAACGCGGTCTTAATGTCCATCGATAAACCGTGATGTTTTGTGAGTGCATAGGCTAAGAATATCTGATCGCTTCTAGTTTGGCTACCGCGAATGACTCTTCAAAGTCTATCCCTTCCTCTTGTCTCGTATCCTTTGGCCACAAGACGAGCTTTGTTGCAATTACGATCATCTCTTCATCCCTTTTGTTCTTCCATAACCATTTGAGATCAATGACGAATGTCAATTGGTCTTGGAACCATATCCCAAGAGTCATGTAGACGGTATTGGAGAAGTTCCTCCTGCATCGCTTTTATCCATGCGGGTTCTACCATTGCGTCGCGAATGTTCTTTGGCTCTATATTGCTAATTGAGCAAAGGTAAATGCACAAGTCGCAATCGGTGGCAAGTTGACGTCTCGTCTGAATTGGCCTTGAAGGTTCACCAATAACTTGTTCAATTGGGTGGTCTTTTGTCCACTTCGAGTAGAAGGATACCGTTGGTTAAGCGTGTGCGAGTTAGATGGTTCTCGTAAGCTTGAAGAAGATTCAAGCGATTCCGTAGCAAACGGGTTTTCAAATAGGTCTTCATCTAACGTTGCATCGTTTTGGTTTTGGTTTTGCTCATCAACTGCTGGTAGAGCGGGTGCAATAAGCGTAGTAGATGTAGATGATGTAGATGGAGTTGGTGCATTAGTTTCGAACGTTGTAGATGCATCTTACATTGGTGGTGGAGGATGATTTTGAGCGGGTGCGGCGGAATGATGGTTTGATGCATTTGTCGAAGTTCCACCATAGTATTCATCGAACATTAACTCAAGAAAATTTCCCATTCTTGTTCTTTAGGATTATCAAAAGAAGTTGATTGAGCTCTTTGAGGCACGAGTCTGAATCGATTTGTCCGAAGTCTGCGGGTTTAGTGCGGGTTCTAGAGCGAGTCTCTCGAAGCCATATGTGAAAGTTCATCAAATTTCACATTCATCGTCTCCATGATCCTCCTAGTTCTTCATTATACACCACAATGCCCTCGAGTTATCTCGAATATCCAATGAAGATTCCAATATCACCTTTAGCTTTCAATTTACCTAGATCTTCTCTGTCGTTCGTCGGATAGCACAAAGCGCCAAACACGTGAAAGTAAGAGATATCAGGTTTTCTGTTGTTCACAAGCTCATACGGGGTTTTATTGAATCTAAGATGGATTAGGGATCGGTTCTGAGTGAAACAAGCAGTGGCAACAGCATCAGCCCAAAAATTTAATAAAATATTTTATGTTAAAATAATATATACAATATGTTAAAATATAACAAAAAATTTATAAAAGTACATTTATGATATATTTAATTTTATGTTAAAAATATTTTATGTTAAAAATTTATAAAAGTACATTTATGATATATTTAATTTTATGTTAAAATATTAAAAATTTAATAAAATATTTTATGTTAAAATAATATATACAATATGTTTAAATATTTTATTTAATTTTTATATTTTATTTAATTTTATGTCAAAAATATAACAAAAAATTTATGTTGGGTTTGTTATATTCAAAATTTTGATGTACTTTTATGATATATTTGATTTTAATCACGTTTTTTTGATCACATTTTTGAAGCTCGTAGTCATCGATTCTTCTCATTGCATGTTTGGTTAATCCAAGTGGAGGTCTTTTTACGGATCCACGTGATAATAAATGTTGAGCCAGCTTTTGAGATCATCAGCAAACATCAATCTCTGACTCATCCATTGTGGTGTTGGTATTATGTGATATTGTGACATATGGACCGACATGCTCACATTCGGATCATGATATATTCTCATCATAGTAGCGGAAGCTTCGTTGATTCATGATATTGGCGGCGTAGCAAAAGCATGGAGTGAAAATATCGAGTCATTGATGCACTAATCATGATTTCTTTTGAGATGAATGTGTTGAGTGAGCAAGCGGCTATGGATTGACCGCATCATTACGATCATTTGCAAGCGTGGGCGTGCACGCATAAAGCAGTTAGCAATAAAGCGCATCGAAAGTGTCTTTGATCACTTTCGTTGAATTGAGGTACACGCCCATGGTTCCCGTTGATCGGTACAAGTCTTGCTGTGATCGGTATAATTCCCAAGAATTTCCTTGACACGGTTTCGCAATGCTCTAGTCGTTCTCAAACCGAACGTCTCAAAGAAGACAACACGGAGTTAGTGAACCAATGAATAGAAATTCAACGATTGATGAAAAGATATTTGAAAAACAATCGTGTATCGCACAATAGAAATTGTTTTGCAATACAACGAAAGTTTTAATGAAAATCAATTATCAATCATAAACACCTTTTGATTTGAAATATTCGTACACGATCAAAGTGCTAAAGAAAAGAGTTTTAAGCACAAAGACCGGTTTTCAAAGGTATCCGTCAATCCATAACTCGAACCGGATTGATTCAAAAGATTGAATCGCTCCATTGTTTCGTTCGGTTGTCACATGGTTGATCTATTGAATAGATCTCACATGCCACCTACCGGGAGCTTGTTTGATGTTAGCTCGAAGGCTTTCCATCTTCATTGTGAATATTTTTACCTATCACTCGGATGTTACGGCAATACCACAAGGATAATGCGTGGGACTCAAGATATAATCTCTTTCCACATTGTGTGAAACAGAGAGTCTTCATTGAATGTATCCTAATGAGATTTATGGATGATCTCGTGGCTCTAGACTTAATTTGTGCATATTTGGATCCTGTATCGGAGACTAGGGAGAGGTCTCCTTCTTCAATATCAACAATCTCTAAGAGAAAGTCGATAGATAATGTCGGTTCCCGTGAGAATGAAACAAGTCCTTTTAAGAGGAACTTGAGTGGTTTGGGAAGTTGAAGTGCGGTCGTCCTTTGGGTCCATGACGTCTTGTCTTCAATACCGATGTTACCTTGGTAACCACCAAGAGCAAATGAATTGAAACCGTTTACGCCTAAGGTTGAATAATTGGAGGGCTATTTGTTTTCACCCTTTCTCATTCAATTCTTTTCATTCTTCAACCCTTCATTGCTTACCGAGACTTCATAGCTAGAACCTTGTTGGGTTTATTCCAAGACTAGCTCGGACTCATCCGCACTCTTCCCATATCTCATTTTATCCTTTTTCAATTTACCTAAGGACTTCTACACTATCTAGTGGATTGTCCTCGGTAGATCCCTCCGGTTCGGCGGATCATGGAAACAAATACCTAACTTTATCATCCTTATATCACCATACATAAAGTAAAGTTGGTCGGTCTATTTGGTATTGTTCATCTGCCATTGGAACCAATTGAAAACCATTTGAAAATCAATCCAGATACTTGTGATATATTATCAAAGCATTTTGTACCTGATTGTTTTGATATTTTTAGAACAAGAGCTCCCCCTCAACATGTGCATCAAGTGTTTGAAATCGTTTTGCACACGGAGGCAAGAGACAGAATTAACTTCTTTAATTACCATTTTCTAAAAGATATCAACATCACTTCCTTGATCAAAACAGGTAGATAAAGCATATAAGGGAAGAATGAGGTTTTCATAAACTTGCTCCCCCTCAATATGTGCCTTGAGGTTTGAAAGAGTTTTGCACATACAAGAGGAACACGCACATTGATAAAAATTGATCACGTTTCGGATCTTTGTGGTTTAAGATAGATGCTCCCCTCAACATGTGCATGGAAAATTTGAAATCCTTTGGCACATGTGGGAAGGAGAGCTTGTACATCCTTATAAAACCATTTACCGAATTATCGATTAAATCCAATTTAAATCACAAATTCTCCCCGATCACAATTATCAAATCATTTGAGATTTGTGATCTCGTAGATTTAAATTGATTTTGAAAGCTTTAAGGAGAATTGTGACTTGATTATGAAAGCGTTTTATCTGATAAGGATCGGATTTTAAGACTTTAAACTCCATTGAATAAACATGCATGATTATCTTATGAAAACAATTGTATGACAAACAACTTTATGATTTAATTGAAAATCATTCTCCCCCTCAATCAATGACATAAGTTGTTGATTGAGAGATAGATATTTTGACAAACTTTTAAGTCCAGATGATTATCAAAAATTAGAGTCCAAGTTATTTTTCAAAACAACTAGTTTTCATTAGATAGTAAGGATTAGTTTAAAGAATCGAGCAAGAAATTTGAAAACCAAGAAAAGTATGGCTCGTTACATCTTTGAAAAGCGGTTCTTGCACGAAATGACAATAAACCATTGTTTCACTTTCTCCCAAAAATATTTTTGATTTTTGATTTTTCGATTTTTTTTTTTTTTTTTTTTTTTTTTTTTTTTAACATTCGAACAACATCTAAAGTCCCGTTTCATTCTTTGAATGACAGCACTAAGACCGTAGATATTATCGAATCGAGAAAACATGACAAAAGACAATATATATATATATATATATATATATATATATATATATATATATATATATATATATATATATATATATATATATATATATATATATATATATTTTTTTTTTAAGTTTTATAGTTTTGTATTTTGTTTTTCAAAAATATTTACAAGGGATAGATGAAGGAACCTTTTACTCCTCTTCTTCCTCTTGAAGATGTTTGAGAGTTTCGGTTGTAGGCTCTTAAGGCCCGGTCGTGGAAGAATAAACTCAAAACGTTCTCTAGGAAGAGCTTTGGTGAAGATGTCGCTAACGGTATTCAGTCCTCACAAAGTAAAGTTCCACTACACTTGCTTTCAACTTGCTCCTGTTGAAATGATGTAGAATGTCGATGTGCTTTGCTCTTGAGTGTTGTACATTGTTGCATGAGAGAGCAATAGCACTTTTATTATCACGATGATGAGGGATTTTGTTGAATTCAAAGCCATAGTCGGATAATTAGGATCTCATCCATAGGATTTGAGCACAACAAGATGACATGGCTATGTATTCCGCCTCAGTAGAGAAATAGAAGTACTCATTTGCTTCTTTGAAGACCACTCACAAGCTTATCACCCAAAAGCGAGCACCTCCGAAGTACTTGACGAGTATCTTGACATCCTGCATGATCGGCATCTGCATAGGTCGTTAGTGACATACCGGTGTCTTTCGGTACCAAAGTCCCATATTGATGGTTCCTTGGAGATACCGAAGACCCGCTTAACCGCTTCAAGGTGCTTTTTAGTAGGCTTAGCACGGTATCTAGCACACATGCAAACAATGAACAAGATGTCGGTCTACTAGTCGTGAGGTACATCGGGATCCAATCATACTACGATATTTCATTTGGTCTACCATGATCCCAGAGTGGTCCTCATCTAGTTTTGTACGTTCAATCATTTGAGTGTCAACGAGGTCACTAGAATCGAATCCAAATTTCTTTAAAATCTCATTTGCATATTTAGATTGATTTATGAAAATGCCTCGGGACTTTGTGAAATTTGTAATCCCAAGAAAATGACATTTGTCCCATCATTGACATTTGAAATTTAGAACCGATTTCATTTGAAAACGGTCACACTCATTGGGGTCGGTCGAGGCAAAGATGATAACATCAACATAAATTTGAACATGAATTAAATGTTTGCACGACTTCACGGTGAACAATGTTGGATCAATCGCTCCTTTCTTTGAATCCGGTAGATAGAAGAAACTTTGATAGCGTATCATACCATGCCCTTGGAGCTTGCTTTAAACCGTCTGAGCCTTCTTCAAACGATAAGCGTGAGTAGGATGCTCTGGATTCACAAAGCCTTCGGGTTGGTGGCGTGAGCGACTTCTTTAAGATCTCGTTCGAAATGCCGTCTTAACATCCATCGATAGACTACCATGTTCTTACTAGCAAAGATTAGCCAAAAGATTACGATTGCCTCGATACGAGCAACAGGATCAAATGATTCTTCAAAGTCAATACCCTCCTCTTGACGGTATCCTTTAGCAACCAATCGAGCCTTGTTCTTTAGGACATCACCATGCTCATCAAGTTTCACTTTGAAGATCCATTTTAGAGCAATGATCATAGCACAATCTGGAGCAGGTACTAATTCCCATACATTAAGTCGATCAAACTCATGAATTTCTTCTTGCATGGCATTGAACCAACTATCTTCGTTCATGGCAGTTTTAACATCTTTTGGTTCGATCTTAGAGAGTACGGAGTTGAAGAAGCACCATAAGGCATCGGTTGCAAGTTGTTTCCGTGTTGATAATGGACGAGAGGGATTTCCAATGATGTTGTCTAATGGATGATCGTGAGTCCATTTTCTAAGGTGTTCATGTGGCGGTTGTTGAGGGGTGAGGTAGCAGTCGATGTCTCTGAAGAAGATGGTTCGATGATGATTCAGAGCAAATATGTTTTCAAATGGAGCATCTTCGAGAGTAGCAAAGGGATTAACTTCATCATTGATGCCATAAACAGTTCCATGATGTACATTCAAGATTGATGATTTGTTGATGAGGCGAGTTATCGGCAGCAGTGCTTCTTGACTTAATGATATTGAGGCCAAGGATTGACTTCATTCTCGTGGATATGGGCAGCCTCTGTTGTGGAATTGACAGTTCAATAGCACTTGGCTCATAGAGTTCATCAAACATCGGATCAAACAATTTCTTCAAATCATCATCAGTTGGAGGTACATATGGAATAGTGGAGAGAAATTTGGTACAAGGATGAACCAATGGGATTGTTTTGAAGTGCGGGTCGAACTAGGTTGTCCAGAGTCATTTGACCGGTCGACTCATCGAGCGTAACATGAATTGTTTCCATGATATTTCGGTTCTCTTGTTGTAGATTCGGTAACCCTTATTGTTTGGTGCATACCCAACAAAAACTCCAATATCTGCCTTTGCTCTTAATTTTCCTAAATCTTGACCGTCATTTGTTGGATAGCACAAAGCACCAAACACACGAAGGTAGGAGAGATCGGGGTTTTCGTTTATGAACAAGTTCATATGGAGTTTTTCCATGAGAGGTGTGTATAAGGGAACGATTTTGGGTGTAGCATGCGGTGGCAATGGCTTCACCCATAGAAACATTAGAACCTTGAATAAATAAGCATTGTTCTTGCGGCTTCTACAAGAGTTCGATTTCGTCTTTCAACTATATCGTTACGTTGAGGAGTTCGTGGAACACTTCTTTGATGACCGATTCCAATACTTTCATAAAAGCGAATTAAGTCTTTGTTGACAAACTCGTGCCATTGTCTGCATTCGAACAATTACATTGTATTGTTGAGTCGAACACGAAGTTGTTTGATTAGTTTGATGATGACATCTAGAGTTTCATCCTTTGTCCTCAAAACTTTACCCAAGTAAATCGAGAGTAGTCATCAACAACTACTAGAATGAATTTCTTCCCATTTATCGTTTGCACTCTCATTGGTCCGCACAGATCCATATGAAGGGTATGAAGAACTTCCATTACGTAATTTGTGGGTTTTGGTTTGTGGGCATATTTCGTGCTTTTACCCAATTGGCAAGTCGAACAAAGATGATCTTTTCATATTTTAACTGGGTAAGCCTCGACAAGATCCTTTCGGAAAGATTGTTTATGGTGCCGAAGTTCAAGTGATTGAGACGACGATGCCATAACCAAGACTTTGTTTTAGAAGCCTTTGATAGTAAGCATTGGAGAGGACTTCATCATGTCATCGATAGAGATGGTGTATAGGTTAGAACCTCGAGTTCCTCTTAATAATTCTACACCATCAAGTTCTCTAACGAAGCAAGTATGTTTTCTAAAGGTCACTTCTAGATCGGAATCACGAATTGACCAACAGAGAATGATTATGACCAAGACCTTCCACATAATATACCACGAAATCATACTTTTACCAACCACATAATCTCCATAGCCCATAATAGCTCCAAAATGGTCGTTCCGAATCTAATCGTCCGATGAATTTACTCACGAAGTTCATGAGCATGATCGGTCTCCAAATCATATGCTTGGAACAACTGAGTCCAGTACCACGTAATGATTTGAACGATCTGCAGTTGAAGCAGACAAGAATGGATAATCGGATATTTGGGATCCCCATGCAAGAATGGGTCCATTTGGTTAGTAATGATCATTGGAACACCCACATCAGAGATAGAAACATTCATATTAGAAATTGAGGCAATGGAATCATTATGAATAGATGCAGTACTAGTGTCCGTATTTGCCCTATTCAAAGTATGTTCACTTCTTAAGGGAATAGTTCTACCGGTAGGCATCCATTTTCTAGTGGGCATTGCCTGATTATTCTTATGGCCAACATGTATCCATTGATAACCTATCTTACTAAATGTTCTTCTTGTGGATTTCTACTGTTTTCTAACTTTCTTTCGCCTATGCCTTTTGCCTTCTTAGCATGATATTTTGCATCAACAATGTTTCTTCGGAGATTTGACACATTAGATAAAGCATTCACACCACATTCATGATTAGAAACAAAATTCAAGCGAGACATCATTACAAGGTTTGCAAATAGTATCATAATTGAATTAATTACAAGACGCCTATGGCTAATACTAGAATCAACACGATTCGCTTTATTCGACTC
This sequence comes from Chrysanthemum lavandulifolium, assembly GCA_022545495.1. NCBI lineage: Eukaryota > Viridiplantae > Streptophyta > Magnoliopsida > Asterales > Asteraceae > Chrysanthemum > Chrysanthemum lavandulifolium. Next base: position 798,864 of record JAHFWF010000066.1, on the reverse strand, counting down.
AAGCTTAAAGTTCCTAGGTTGGTCTTCTACTCTCTTCCAATGCACATTCTTAGCTTGCGAGGTCCTATCATTCCTTGTATTGTCTTGATACTTTGACCGCCGCTTTAATGTCACCGATTACTCTGTAGAGGAATGGGGACATTAGTTGGTTTTGCTACTCTTTGCATCTCCTGTTTAGATGTCTTTGGGATCGAACTATATGCGGTATACTAAGGTTCACTTTCTTAACACTGGAAGTCTTGGAATTTGAACTTCTTGCGGTACACCGAGGTTCACATTCATAACATTGGGCATTGAATGGATTTCATGCTTGGCACTAGGCATAGAACAAGGAATCAAAGGATTAACTCTCTCACCTAAGGACATAGGGCATATTGTGATTAAGCATTCTAGAAGTTCTTGAGATCGTTCGGCATATAAGCATGCATGTTGTAGAAAACTAGAAGGGGTTGAATAGTTTACCGATTAAAAACTTTGTTTTGAAACTTATTGAAAAGATCAATTGATATTGATCTTAGATATGTTAATGAAATATGCAAGCAATATGTAAAGAGTAAATAAGGAAAGAAATGATCAAACCACAACAAGTTGTTTATAGTGGTTCGGTCTACAAGGACTCTTTTTCCTTGCCCTACTCCACTCCCCGAGTCTCACACTCGAGAGTTTAACTTCACTAGTCAACAAGCTCCTTTCACCGGCGGAGAAAACCTTTACACTTCGCTTACACTATTTCCGACACTAAGCTAGATGTCGAGTTCTTTCCAAGGGTACAACTACTCCCACACACAATGTATTTTGAGGACTAAAATACTAACCACTCACACTCACAAGATTATGATGGTTTAATACAACAATGAAGTATGAATCAACACTAGATCATACAACACTAAACAAACAAGACTTCCAACTTCTCGTTTGAAGCTTGAATGTGACTTGATCTTCTTTGCTACAAAAGAGATCACTAATATGATATGAAACCGAGTTAGAAAGGTTAGAGAGAAGATATGTATGAGAGTATGATAGAAAGGGATGAAAACTACTTGGTTTGGCATTGCTATTTATAGCCAAATGGATGGAGCGTCTGACGGACCACGGAACCCTTAAAGGGTTCCGCCTGTACCATTTTGGTACCGCCAGTCCGATGTACCAAGATATCAAAATCTTTGCTAAAGTCAACTATATCTAAGTAAGATTGTGCAAGATATGAAGAGTACAAATCCACACAAAATATCTAATGAAATCTTTCAATGATTTCCATGATGCATCACATGATGTCATATGTTGTATTTCTATTTTTAGAAATATGCAAGTACTTAAGTAGTGTTTGGTTTTAAGAACCTAACACATTCTAAAAACTACTATCATACATAATGATTAGAATCATATCAAGATGTTACTAATCATAAATGTAAATGCTTGAATGATGAATATATTGTTTGAAAAAGCTTGTTTTAATATCTATTAAACTTGACAAGCTTTAAGCTTTTATACAAATTAAATTTACTTTTGTCGTTAACAAAACTTAGGTAAAGATCAAAATATAAATAACGTTTAATGACGATATTTGTATTAACAATCTCCCTTTTGTTGAGGACAAAATATAAATTTTATTTTATAAAAGATACAAAGTTTGTGCAAGAGTTATAAAATATTAGTTTTAGAACTTGAAAAGGAAATGATAATGCAAGTGTATGATGTTTGACTTTTCGTAAAGTCAAAGTATTCACTAGTTGATGCATGATGTTGACTTTTTCGTAAAGTCAGTATGCGCTTGACTTTTAAGAAAAGTCAAGTATTACCAATGAAGTACCATGTTTGACTTTTTCGTAAAGTCAATGTATGCGCTTGACTTTTCGTAAAAGTCAAATATAACCAAGTTCTATATTTTCTCCCCCTTTTTGTCTCAACAAAAAGAAGAGGCTATGCGGAATGTAATGAGCCCGAGCCATTATCTCCCCCTTGATCAAAGCTCCCCCTAAATTGGGTGCTTAATGAGAAGATACATGGATTGTGAAAATAAAGCTACAAAAAAATGTTAGTAATAATGATCATTCACAAGCATTTCCAAACACTATGTAAAAGTACCAACACTATAATAAAAACACCATTCATTAGTTAAAATTTTCATGAATAAAGATCATGAAAGGAGAACACAATGATGTGTTTTAGTACAAGAAAAGAAAATAATCCTAAGAAAAGAAGAACTAGAAATGCTAATCTATGACCATCCTAATTAGATGGTGGATGAGAAAGAGCGTTGAGGCGCTCAAGGATATGATTGAGGATGAACCTCATTTCCTCTTGGAAGTCATGGACCATAACCCGGGTCCTTTCCACGGTTTGGGCCGTTTGCTCACAAGTTGAGCAACCATGCCTAGGGGGTAGTATGTTTGGGAAGGTTGTGGTGGTGGTATGGTAGATGTGTTGGTGGTGTTGGGAATGTTTGGGGTGGTCATGATGGAGGCAAGCAAAGCATTTTGCATTTGCATAGTCTCACTTAAGTGAGAATCCACCATGCCTTTGAATTGGTGGAGGTTGTGGAGTTCCGCTTGAATCTCCTCTCTAGTGGGATTGGCATCCCACATGCACTCCTCAATGTCCTCAAGATGAGGGGACATTGATGTTGGGAGTGGATGATCCCCATACAAAGGACCATGAATGTCTTTGTGAATGGGGTAGAAGAGAAGAGGTTTTGGCCCTAGTGGGCGTTTGGGTCAAAAGATGACCTTGGTGATTCATGAGCTATTTGCTCAATTGTGCCAAAGGATGGCAATGGTGGTGGATGATTTGGCCTAGAGGCAAGTCATCCAAGTCCTCCAAGAAAGGATTTGGTGAAGTTGGTGGAGTGGAGAATAACTCCATAGGCATGAGAGTAGGAGACCTTGGTGGTGAAGGTGGTGAGGGTGTCTTGGATGTTTGGATGGGTGCCGGAGGAGGTGAAGTTGGTGTTTTTGTAGGTGGTGGAGTGGTGATCACAATGTGTGATTGAGTAGGTGTAGCCAAGGTAAGGTTTGTGTCATCTCGGATTGGAGATGAGATTGTGAGTGGAGAAGACTCGGATGAGGAGCTAAGGTTAACGAAGCAACAAGGCCTCACACTCATTCTAGCGGTTTTCTTGCAAGGTTTAGGAGAGGATTTTGTCATTTTTGACTTGGTGTTTTCTTTGCTAGATAATGGTAAGAATGAAGAAGGTGTGAGGATGATCATGGTAAAACCTCTCAATTTATAGAAGTGAAAATTATGGAGAAATGTGTTTGATTTGATGTTAAACCATTGAAGAGATGAGGTTCCTAATGATTTGGAAGTGGGTTGAATGCTAGTCATATCACCCAAGTCAATCCATACAAGAGAGATGGAGTGAAGAAGAAAAGATTTGCAATAAATGTGTTCTAATGAGTGGAATTTCCTAACAATCGATCACCCACGGATTTGAAGGTACCAAAATTTGGTTCCTTCCTTTATGCAAAAGGGCTCCTTGGGTGGATTTTTCAAATTTTGAATTTTGGTGGAAATGGATTTCTTATATACCTAAGTGAATTATACTAGTTCTAATAAGAGTATAAACAAGTTAAGATTGATTTATAAGCAATGGATGGTAATTTGGAATCACGAAAGAGTCGAAATTCGAAAAATTACCGGAGGATCCACGGCACCAAAATTTACACGGACGGAACCCTTGTGGGTGTCGTCCGTCCGCCTGCATGTGCACGGCGGTACCAATTCACATAACAGACGGTACCAAATCGTTGGTGCCGCCTCGATCCGTAGTAGTGCGTAAAAGTAGATGAGTGTGTTTTAGGTGTCGGGGACTTTTCCGAAACCTGAAATTTTTCTCAAAAGGTGTTATACTAAACATTTCTAGTTAGGAAAAGTAAATAACACATGTATAAACATAGTGGAGCATAGATTTTGAGCAAGGCTTATTGATTTTCACATTATAGTGAAAATGGGTAAAATTTGATAGCATACTTGTGCTATCCCCCTGCATGAGATTGTTAGCATACAACATTGTTTCAAGTTATATTATCATCCTACATAATAAAAACAACTAAATAGTATCAAACATTAACGATAATGTATTGTTCCAAACACTCCTTAAAGTACCCTCATTTGTCCAACTTCTTGTAAATCTTGTTCATCATCCTACCAAGGCACTTGAACATTCCCTTAGTTTGCTTGAATTCACCGATTCATTTTCAATCTCGGAAGAGACGATAATACTCATGAGGTGGAAGACGAGAGCTTGGAAGACCATCCTGAGCTATTTGATGATGATGATGATGGAGTTGGAGGTTTTGCTCTCTTGCCTTTTGTCTTAGCAACTCGCTCATCACTCAAAGGTACAAAGATGTGAGGATGAGTTCATAGTGAAGGTGCATCCCTTTGGGGTTGGTGGAATTGGTGCAAAGTTTCTATAGAGACGGGTGAGAAGCATCCCGTATGGAAGAGCAACCGATCCTTGAGTTGGAATATCAATCATTCTCCTAGCTATGTAGTAGGCTAAATTGAATGGTTGTCGGTGGACAAGTTGTAGAGCATGTGACAAAGGCAAGCGCTTATGTGATCCCTATTTCCTATGGTGCTAATGACGTTGGCTCTAAGTAGCTCCTCCCATTTCTTAAATTCGGCTTAAGTTCATTTAGCTCCATTCCATATGGATCTCGGTTTACCTCTTTTCCTTTCGGGTAACACGGGTTGTATCACCCTTTGGGTTAAATAGGTGTTCACGGATAACATCCTTATCGGCCAAACGGGTTTGGTAGGGAAGAGTGCGGTCATTGATTGCATCAAGAACGGTGAGTGACCATTTATCCGAGTAGACACAAGTCCCTCGGTTGGGAATTCCTAGCACTCGAGCAAAGTTGGCTAATGTGATGGTGTAGTCGTTTTGATTGATTCTAAACCTAAGACAAAATTCATCATCGCCTTCATCACTAAAGCCGGTCACACTAGCATAGAATTCTAACACAAACCTAGGACAATTGGTTCATCGATGTCAAGGAGACAATCGAATTGAATGGCGGCTAGTTCTTCACGGAGATTGGTATTTTCAAGGAAGGATGAGTGAATGGTTCTACCTCATGGAAATACCTTGATTCTAGACCCTTAAATATTTCTACTTGTTCCTTGGTAAGTCCTTTGGTTTTGTGGTGTTTGGGAATGTAGTTAAGGGTGTCTTTGTGATCATAGAATCTTGCGGCTACCATGGTTATTCCTAAGGACAAGAATTGATATGTTAAAATGAGAATAAACTTTAACGTTTTGGTTCTAGTGTGTGCCTATATGAAAACAATTTGGAGTTGCGGTTATCTCGACTCATTTTATGCACAAAATGGTTTTAGTGGGTGTTTGGCAAATACCATGAGATAACCCAAATGCTCCTAATTCAATGTGGCTTCATTTGAATATACCCGGAATGCATATTAGTTATGCAATACCTTTAGTATTCAAGAGCATGCAAGTGATGAAAATTTAACGTTTCTATTTGTATTAACAATGAAAAAAATTGTTTTCCTACAAGTGAGAAGCTTTTCAAAACTTTTGACATGGGGTGTTTGGTTATTTGAATAAGGCCTTATATTCATTATCTATTGATTAGTGGGAAGCATGATTTGTTTATGCAATATGATAATGTAGTACCTAATTTCAATGACTAGTTATGCATTTTGCCAATTGAATTCATATTTGGTATAAAAGCATACATAAAACCCCATGTAATGATTTGTGATAGTTTTGTGCATAAATAAGAATCCTAGACTCGAATTAAGAGATAAAATGTAGTTAGGATACTTACAATGATGTTATCTTCATGATTAGTGAGTGGGAAGGTGTCAATAATGAGCTTGGTTTAATGTTTACACGCTTTTGGTAAAGTGGGTTTTGAGGAAGAAGATGTTTTGTAGGTAGCGCTTTGCTCAGAGACACCACGGACCGACGGTACCAAATATTTGGTTCCGTCCTTGTTATCGCTTGGTGCCGTACTACAAGAGTGTATACAAGACAAAATTGTTTTGTTTTGACTATTCTAATGTTTTGGGCTATGTTTATCCTACATGTTTGGTTCCATTAACCCTAAACCAAGTCTAAGAAGATTAAAAGGTTCTCGCTTAAGAGGCTTAGTTAAGATGTCGGCAATGTTGTCTTCGGAGGATACTTTCTCGATTGAGATGTTTCCTTTTGAACATTGTCGCGAAGAAAGTGATGACGGATTTCAATATGCTTTGTACGAGCATGTTGAACGGGATTCTTCTCGAGATCGATGGCTCCTTTGTTGTCGCAGTATCACAATATCGTTGAGATGAATTCGTAATCACGAGAGCTTGCTTCATCCAAAGAGCTTGTTGACATGCTTTTCCGGCCGAGACGCACTCGGCTTCAAGAGTTGAGATAGCTAAGGCCGTTTGCTTCTTTGCAAACCATGAGGTGAGACAATGTCCAACAAAAGTGCAAATACCACTTGTACTTTTTCTATCGACATAATCACCGGCATGATCCGAGTCGGCATACACTATGGTTTCTACACCGCCCTTTGGGATACCATAATCCTAAACACGTTGTTCCCTTAATGTATCTAAAGATCCTTTTTAAGGCTTCTAAGTGTGATGCCTTTGGGTTTTCTTGAAAGCGAGCACATAGACAAACACTAAACATAATGTCGGGTCTACTAGCCGTAAGATAGAGTAGGCTACCAATCATTCCTCTATATTTAGTGTTATCTACGGATTCACCTTCTTCGTCCTTGGTGAGTTTGGTGTCCGAGGACATGGGTGTTTTAGTTGGTTTGGAATCTTCAAGACCAAATTTCTTAAGCATGTCTTTTATATATTTAGATTGGTTAAAAATATGCCATCTTCTAGTTGTTTAATTTGAAGTCCTAGAAAGAAATTTAACTCACCCATCATACTCATTTCAAACTCGTCGTGCATGATTTTAGAGAAATCATCACATAGCTCTTGACAAGTTGATCCGAATATAATGTCATCAACGATATTTGAACAATGATAATATGTGATTCCTTTTCTTGGTAAAAGAGTATTATCTACTAATCCCATAGAGTATTTGTTATCAATAAGAAAAGTCTTAAGTCGGTCGTACCAAGCTTTTGGTGCTTGCTTAAGACCATACAATGCTTTCTTGAGTTTGAAGACATGATGTGGTTTCTCAAAGTCGGTGAAACCGGAGGTTGAGCAACATACACTTCTTCGTTAATAAACCCATTAAGAAAAGCACTTTTAACATCCATTTGAAATAATTTAAAGTCATAAGCACATGCATAGGCAAGTAATATTCTAATAGATTCGAGTCTAGCTACCGGAGCATAAGTTTCATCATAATCAATACCTTCTTGTTGATTATAGCCTTGTGCAACAAGCCTAGCTTTGTTTCTAGATACTATACCATTTTCATCCATTTTATTTCGAAAACCCATTTCGCTCCAATTATGGTTTGATCTTTAGGTTTTGGAACTAATTTCCAAACATCATTTCTAACGAATTGGTTTAATTCTTCTTGCATGGCAATTACCCATGATTCATCTTTTATTGCTTCATTTATGTTTTTCGGTTCTATGGTGGATACAAAACAAAATAATTACTTTGATTTTGGGCTTGTGACCTTAAGGTTCTTTGATTAAGTTGTCCTATGACCTTTTCTAAAGGATGACTTTTAGATTCTTTGATGTTTATAATTTCCTTATTTAATGGTTCATCTTCCTTGTTATCATTAATTTGACTTTCTATTATTTGACTTTCAACTAAGTCATCATCTACCAAAGGTGATGTCTTAGAGGGAGGTGGACTTTCGTCAAATGTTATGTTCAACGATTCCTCGACTATCATTGTTTCTTTGTTAAGGACAATATAAGCTTTGCTAGTTTGAGAATAACCTGAAATACACCTTCATAAGACTTTGGGTCAAACTTGGTGAGATAGTCTTTAGTATTAAGAATGAAGCATTTACAACCAAAGACTCTAAAATATCCTAAAGTTGGCTTTTACCTTTGTAAAGCTCATATGGTGTTTTGTTTAAGAAAGGACGATTAAGACTCTATTCAAAATATATGTAGAAGTGTCAACGGCGTTGCACCAAAACTTTTGAGGAATGTTTTGTTCATTAAGCATTGTTCTACTCATTTCTTGAATTGTTCTATTTTTACGCTCTACTACTCCATTTGATTGAGGTGTTCTTGGAGCGGAAAAGTTATGTGTTATACCATTTGTATTACAAAAGTTTCCAAATTGAGTTTCGTTGTCAAATTCACGACCATGATCCGCTCGGATCGACACAATTTTAACACCTAGTAGATTTTGAATTTTCTTGCTAAGAATTTCAAATTTATCAAAAGCTTCATTTTGGTTTTCAAAACAACGTCCAAGTAAACCTTGAGTAATCATCTACTATGACCAAAGTGTATAAGTTGCCTCCGTAGCTTTTATAGCGGATGGTCCAAACAAGTCCATATGTAATAATTCTAGACACTTAGATGTGGACACCATATTTTTAGATTTGTGACTACTATGGGTTTGTTTACCAATTTTGCAAGCGTCGCAAAAGTGTTGGTCATATTTTAGTTTTGGTAAATTCCTAACTAGCTCTTTTGAAGATAGGTTTTGTATAAGTCTCATATTAGCGTGACCTAAGCGCCTATGCCAAAGAGATGAGCTATCATCTAATGTTGTTAGACAAAGTTTGTTGTTATATGTTTTATCTATCTTCATGACGATATGTTATTTTTCCTAACTCCTTTAGCTATGGTGATACCATCTTTTAGTATTTTACTACCATTTTCATCAAATAGTACTTTATACTTTTTATCACATAATTGGCTAATACTAAGTAGATTAAATCCTAACCTATCCACATGAGCAACATTTTCAATAGTTAGGAGTTATGAGCGATCGTACCTTTGCCAATGATTTTGCTTTTGAGATTGCTACCAAAGTGACATTACCTCCGCCATACTCTTGGTATGATGAGAAGAGACTTTGTTGCCCGTCATGTGTCGTGAGCATCCACTATCTTTTATCCATTCATCGTTCCAATCCAACTTTCAAGCATACCTAAGAAGTAAATAACTCAAGCATTTGGTCCCCAATATCTCATGGGTCCGTTTGGGTTAAACATACCATTTATTTGATTCATGTATGGAAATGATGGGAAAGAGTTCCATGACATGTAACTGGAGTTTGATATGGTCTAGGAAGTTTTGATTCCAACCATTGTGTTGGTAGTTGGGTTGTACGTTGTGGTTGCTCTTAGGAAAGGGCGTTTGGCAAAAGGTGCTTTATATCGTTGTTGAGTAGTTTTGATCTAAATTCATTTTAGCAAGTCCTACTCCCGATGTAACAAATGTTTTAGTTTAACACTATCCTTGGTTTTCTTTGTTACTTTGACAAATTCAAGACGGTCCAGACATTACGAACATTCGTCTCCTCGTCAAGTACCCACGGCACCATTTGTTTCCACGGACGGAACCCTTATTTTGGTTCCGTCGTCCGTGGCTGCATCGCAGCAGCTTTTGATGATTGTTCGTCCTTTTCGCCGCTTTGTTTTGACTCTTTGGAATTAATACTTCATTAAATCCTAGCCCATTCATGTCTCCCGGTGTTTTATGGATTTTAACTATTTCATCGGCAAGAGCGATGTTTTGTTAAACCTTTTAAATTTAGAATTATTTTCGATTAAAACATCTTGTGTGAGCTTTAGTTTTTCTATTTCAAGATTAAGCTCTTGACATGATTTACAACCATCGCCATTTGCCTTTCCTTTTCAAGTCGTTTTGCTTTTCTTTTAACTCATAAACTTCATTTTCCAAAATTCCTTTTGGTTTTTAAAATTTATTTTAGTTATGATTTTTAGACTTAGCTCACACAATTGATTATATTGTTTTTGCAAAGTGTCATCATCAATAGAAGAGTAAGAAGAGTCGGAAAGTACCTCATTTGACTCATGTGCCATTAGAGCGATCTCTTCCTTGCTTGATTCTTCATCGTCTTCACTATCACTCCAAGCACCACTTACAAAAGCTCGTTGAGTTTTGCTTTTAGGTGGCTTGGGACATTCTCCTATGAGATGATTTGCATCACCACATCTAAAACACTTTCTTTCACCTTTACCCTTTTTGTCATCCCGATCTTTTCGAATGGCTTTTTTTCTTCTCGAGGTTGTCTTACGAACTTTCCTCTTCTTCTAAAGAACTTCTTAAAATCTCTAACGGCCATGGCATATTCCTCATCTTCACTACCGAGCAAGATTCGTCATCATCACTTGATTCCGCCTTTGCTTTTAGAGCAACGGATTTGATCTTCTCCTTTTCCTTTGATGATCTCCGAATCTTTCTCCATCACCATTTCGTGTACTTTGAGGTTACCGATTAGCTCGTCTAGTGACATTTTGAGAGATCTTTGATTCTTCAATAGCGGTCACTTTAGCTCTCCATTTGGGATGGAGTGCTCTAAGAAATTTCCGACAAAGTTCTTACTACGAAAAGATTCATCAAGTGCTTTAAGTGATGTAATAATAGTATTAAAGCGAGCAAATCCACAATCAATGGTTTCATCTTCGTGGATAACAAATTGTTCATATTGTTGAACAAGAAGATCAATTTTGTTATCCTTGACTTGTGAATTACCTTGATGTGTAATAATCAAAGATTCCCAAATATCTTTGGCGGTTTCACACATAAAATTCTTTCATATTCTTTTCTAGGTAAAGCATTGTAAAGCATCATTTTAGCTTCATTATTTTTAGCAACTAATTTCTTTTGTTCATCAACGAAATGTCCTTTGTTGTAGAACTAAAATCCCTTTAACAATAATAAACCAAAGATCTATATCTTTTGACTTTACATATGTTTCAAAACGGTTTTCCAATAGATAAATCCATTGGTTTCAAAGAGTGGTGGTCTTTGCATAGATTGCCCTTCTTTAAAGTTTTCGAAATCCATGGATCGTTTCAAGTTTATAAAATACAAATTATTTTAGAAATTCTTGAGCAACGAGGCTCGTACCAATTGTAGAAAACTAGAAGGGGTTGAATAGTTTACCGATTAAAAACTTTGTTTTGAAACTTATTGAAAAGATCAATTGATATTGATCTTAGATATGTTAATGAAATATGCAAGCAATATGTAAAGAGTAAATAAGGAAAGAAATGATCAAACCACAACAAGTTGTTTATAGTGGTTCGGTCTACAAGGACTCTTTTTCCTTGCCCTACTCCACTCCCGAGTCTCACACTCGAGAGTTTAACTTCACTAGTCAACAAGCTCCTTTCACCGCGGAGAAAACCTTTACACTTCGCTTACACTATTTCCGACACTAAGCTAGATGTCGAGTTCTTTCCAAGGGTACAACTACTCCCACACACAATGTATTTTGAGGACTAAAATACTAACCACTCACACTCACAAGATTATGATGGTTTAATACAACAATGAAGTATGAATCAACACTAGATCATACAACACTAAACAAACAAGACTTCCAACTTCTCGTTTGAAGCTTGAATGTGACTTGATCTTCTTTGCTACAAAAGAGATCACTAATATGATATGAAACTGAGTTAGAAAGGTTAGAGAGAAGATATGTATGAGAGTATAATAGAAAGGGATGAAAACTACTTGGTTTGGCATTGCTATTTATAGCCAAATGGATGTGAGCGTCCACGGACCACGGAACCCTTAAAAGGGTTCCGCCTGTACCATTTTGGTACCGCCAGTCCGACAACCAAGATATCAAAATCTTTGCTAAAGTCAACTATATCTAAGAGAGATTGTGCAAGATATGAAGAGTACAAATCCACACAAAATATCTAATGAAATCTTTCAATGATTTCCATGATGCATCACATGATGTCATATGTTGTATTTCTATTTTTAGAAATATGCAAGTACTTAAGTAGTGTTTGGTTTTAAGAACCTAACACATTCTAAAACTACTATCATACATAATGATTAGAATCATATCAAGATGTTACTAATCATAAATGTAAATGCTTGAATGATGAATATATTGTTTGAAAAAGCTTGTTTTAATATCTATTAAACTTGACAAGCTTTAAGCTTTTATACAAATTAAATTTACTTTTGTCGTTAACAAAACTTAGGTAAAGATCAAAATATAAATAACGTTTAATGACGATATTTGTATTAACATTGCTTTTGCTATCTTCCCGTACTCGGGGTTGGGTTTATCTATAATGGGAACACTATGCTTATCGCTTAAAACTCTATGCTTAGTGACCATGTGAGCGGTTTGAATGGTATTTCCTTGTACGTACAACTTATTTTCAAGCTTGTTTTCAAGGTTTTAGATTAGAAAATCATTCAAAAGTTTTGATTCCTTAGCATCAATTCTTGCTTAAGCATTTTAACATTTTCTTGAAGTTCTTGTTTTGCTTAGCAGTTTTAGATAGTTTTTCTTGTAAGGAGTTTAACTCTTGTTTTAATACTTCTTCTCTAAACCTACTTTTTCTAATAGTTATGCATTTGGTCATCCATTTCCTGCTCACGGGTGGTTAATTCAAACTTAGCTCGTTGTTCATAAATAGAAACACGTTCTTTATAAGCATTAAGTTCGAAATAATGAGAATCATCGAGGGCACGTGCGGTGTATTCGTCAAAACATAGTCATCATTGATCGCATAAGATACATCACTTGGTACAATCTCACTTTCACTTTGTTTCACATATTGATCATATGGGACAACATTGATATTACCCATACTTTCAATATCGACTCAATAATTACGTTGATTGTACCGTTATGTATCTTTTGCTCATCAACTTCATCGTATAATTTTAATACCTCGAAATGATTGTCTTTGGATGGACCACTTGCGGTGTTGAAGAGACTTTAGGAGAGACCATTGGAGAAATGCTAGCCATGAAAATGGTTTGTGCGATGAGGTTCTTCATCAACATCGAGTCGTATGCATCACAATCGGCTACTTGAAAGGCATTCGATGATTATGGCTATCTCACGAATTGGTTGCTCATCCACATCTCGCATCATATGTCTTAGCATTTCCTCGACCAAGAACAACAACTCCTCTTCATCCAAAGTGCACCATTATCCCGAGCTTGCACAAGCAACATCTTATCCTCAAGTACTCGGCATTCGAGGCGTTTTGGCGATGTGCGCCTTGCAATGTGTCCTCACCTCCACAATTGTAACATTTTATTGGCTTTGCTTGACCTCGGTTTCCATTCCTTCCCTATTCGATTTGCGGCATAACCTCTACCACTCCACCTCTTGCTTGTTCAGATCGCCTTTCTTGAACTGGCCGCACCATAACCTTCCCATCTCGATGGTGGCTTGATTGTGTGGATTGGATGCGATTACGAGATTGTTGTTGGTGTGTGGAAGAGAGTTCATGTTTTGACTAATCGGAGAGCCATTGATTAATGAAGTTTCCCACGTGTGCAAAGATCGGCTTGTTTGAACATAGGATCGGGAATGAGTTTGTGATTACCATTACCCATGGGTATGACTTGTGAGGCTTTGGTTGTGATTCCGATGTTTGAGTAGAAGGCGGTTGAATTATTTGATGAGCTTGTCTCTCCTCGTTGGTTTTGAACCGATTAAGAATCCTTTTTCAAACATAGCATTTCTCTCATTCGAAGGAGGAAGACATAGAGTTGCTCATAGTTTGTATTCTTCAATCCTTTGGTTAGCTTTACAGAGGTGACAAACTTGTGCCATTCGGGATTCATGTTGTTCACAAACTTTGAGTTCAAATGAATGTTTGGCATAGTCATTCGATGTTCCTCATATCATTAACAAGCTTGTGGAATCTCACATAGTACTCATAGACAATCTCATCCGGTTTCATCTTGAAGTGTTCAAATTCATCATAGAGTTGTGATTCTCTGTCTTCCATAGTTAATTCGTAACCCGAGAGAAGCATCTTGACATTATCCCACACCGCCTTGGCTTCGGTGTTGTGATTGATCGACTTGTAGATATCTTTGGAAGACCTTGAAGTACGACGTTAGAAGCCCCGATATCGACATCGAATCTCTTTTCTCCTTATCATCGAGCTCATCGTATGCCTTTGGTCCGTCAATTCCATAGATCATTGGTCCATCTTCACCGTATCAATTAAGTATCTAGTAGTATCAACCCGATACGGTCCTTCATCAATGGATTTGAGAATGTTGACTCCATTTTCCTTTCCAAGACAAGACAATCGATTCGTTGAGCCCAAGAGTCGTAGTCACTCTGTCAAGCATGGGTGGACGAGTATCTCGAACCAACTGCTTGAACATCCTTGGCAACAAAGGGAGATGATTGTAGGAACGTTGGTATACATGATGACGGGTTAAACGGGATTTTATAACTCTATGATTAAACCGGAAATAGATTCTTTCACGAGATTTTACTAAATCAAGAGAAAACCGTATTCATGCAGAGTCACCAAGTCGCTAAGAAAACCTCGAACCAAGTCGCTAAGCACCAAGTCGCTAGTAAAATTTTGACAAAGAAGTCGCTAAGCACCAAGTCGCTAAGTTGTCAAGTCGCTAAAGAACAACTCGCTAAGCAACAAATCGCTAGCAAAATTTTGACAAAGAATTCTCTAAGCACCAAGTCGACACCGTGGAAGAAGGTCGGGTTTACCATCGTATCCCCGATCCATGCGCCGTCGAGGTCGCTTAGTTTGTAACCTATAAATACCCTCACCTTGCAAGGTAGAGGTGGATGTTCTTTGGCAATCTAATATTCAACTAGTTTCTCACTAGAATGTCCCACTCTTTCTCTAAAACCATCTATGTGCTCATTGTGTTAATGTTATGATGTGTATGTGAAAGTTAATATCTTACAATTGGTATCAAGAGCCATGGTTAGATCATATCTTCACATCTTGGATTTATAGTGGTTTTAGTGGTTTTGAGTTTGAAAAGTTTAGTGGTTTTGCATCATTTGGGTGATCTCTAGTGTTAAAGTTTGAATTTTGTTGGTACTTTTGTGTTTGGAATGCATCGTGTTTAGGCTTTCATCTGGTGTTCGAACTCATCCTGGTCATTGTCCTTGACTGAAAATGGCTGCTCACTGGCCTTCAAAAACAATGGTGGACCTAGCCCCCGAAGTGCGTCCTCGGCAGCGACCCGCCTCAGCTCAGAAATGCAGTCACGGAAATATACTTGCTCAGCGAGACTCAGCGAAAGTTAAAGGCACAAGTAGTGAACCCACCACGTTTAATTGGTGGCAAATGACTTAGTCCTAGGTAGCAAGTTGCCCCTTGAATGAAGGAGACATCCAGCGACCAATGCACCTAATCTAATAACCTCTGAATGCACTTGAATCCAGTTTGTGTCATCACTTATGACTGTCATATACTTAATTTGGAACCAAGCTTAACTGAACACCATTCATTAATGATCAACAACAACTGATTGAATCAACTTAACTTGTTCAAAATATGAAACAATCATCTCACCCAAAGATTCTAAGATATCAGAATTGATCCATGATCAATATTAACTAGGTCAAAACTAAAGAAAGGTTCAAACTCATTTTTGACTCATGTAATATGGACATCGAGGAAGCGCAAAAGAGAATATCATTCAAGGAATTGAATGAGTGTCAAGAGTGTCCATGGAACAATGATGACGTGTCATGCTCCACTCCAGCTTGAACCAAAGAATACACCGATTGCGTAATCTCAGCTATGATGGAAAAGGATGAAGAAAACAACACCGATCTCAAATTCTCGAGTCGGAAAAGGTAACAATCAACAAAGTACACTTATCGATCACACCAATTCACGCGAGAAGGTACATGACTCTTACCCCGAACATAACAATGTGGAATCAATCTTTGTTTTGTCTCGAATCTAGTGCAAGTAACATGATTGAAAAATGGGTATATGATGAGCTTTCAAACAAATTTTCAATTCTTGAAAACATCGTATATCGTTGCAAATTGAAATACAACATAAGGATGAAATGTTTTATGCAAAAAACAAAGTAATGTCTGGAACTTCCGAATTTAGAAATTTTTGAAATTAATCGCTTAAAATCCCATTCTGACAAAGATTCTACCATAAGAAATCAAATCTCTTCTTTGAAGCCCGAGAATATGAGTGTCATGAGATAAGTGATACACTAGAATCCGTGAATTTCGAACTAGCTCTATGTGTGTCCAACCTTCTAAGAGAAAATGAGCACTTAAGAAAGAATCTTGATGAAACAAACTCTAAGTTAGTCAATCAATCAAAACCACTCTTGATGAAAGATATTGATGACCTCAAAGCACAAATTCAGGATAAGAGCTTCAATATTGTTGCCCTAAAAAATGAGCTCAGGAAGTATATCCGGAAATAGGATGAACACTAAGTTTGCAAAACCTTCAACGTTGGGAAAGTCAACGATTCGTAACCACTTAAAGCGAGCAGCTATTAAACAACCTAATGCCTTTAGGTCCGAAAGAGCTAAACCATTGAAATCTAAGCTTACATCCCAAGTTGATTACAAGTCTGTTTGTCAAAACCACCACTTCATTGCCTAATTCAGCTATGATGAATCCCAAGCATAGGACTAATGAACATCACCCACAAGTCAAAAATGTTATGTTTAACTAGATATCATACAAAACATAGTCCTATGGATCAATCCCCAAGAAATTCTCGGATCACAAAAAGACAAATTGTCAAAACAAGGGTGTGCATTCATTCGGTTCATCTCACTTTGTGGCTTCAAATGGATTCCACCGGCGATTATTTAAGTATACAGAGACTTAAACGAACTACATTCCTAAATCATGCCTCAGAGTGGATTCCAGGTAAATTTTTCAAGAATGTAGAACCGAATAGGATCCCCATTAATGATAGGTCCGGATTATACTGTGTTGCATCTAAATGTGAGACTAAACATGCCATTAACCCTTCTATGTACAAGTCTACATGTGCTTCAAGTACAATGCTCTCGCCGGTCTTTTCGTGTACAATGCTCAACTCAATCAGAACTTCATGACTTGGTTCTCCTGATTTGAACATAGCTCATTCAGAGCTATAGCTTGCAGAGTTGATGTACTTCTTACTTTGACTCCTATTCATTTTGAATCGGACTCGTCCTTCCATGTCTGTGGATAAATCATGTTAAAAAAAAAAATAAAAAAAAAAAATTTGAAAATTTTATCATTTTTATCATTTTTTTTCTCTCAATCTAATAATGAATATACCCCTTGTTATCGATAACATCTACGGTTCTAGAAATGTCATTCAATAATGGCACGGGATCATAGATGAAGTTCGAACAATAGATATATTCTTAATGGTTTAACGGGATTGGGTAATTTCAATCAATGTTCTCCGATGACATTGATTGAGGGGGAGATTAGTTTTATACACCATTGGCTTCTGTGCTGGTTATGAGGTTTGTTTATTTGTATGATGTGGTGATTTCGCCTTGTGTGACTAACTCGGTTATACTTTTGAAACATCACAGGGAATGGGTTTCTCCTGTTATAGGATGTGATTATATCTTGCTCATGAGATTTGTAGTGTACGCCTTCGTTGTAATCGCCTATGTGTTGATATGTTAAATTGTTTCATGATGCTCGATCAATAATCAATGCTAGAGATGTTATCCGTGTTAGCATATTATCACCTCTCATTCAAATATACCATAGGACCAAAATTGTCATTCACTAAGTTATATTATATTAGCGATTACCTCACCTCACTTAGAACCATAAGGACCAATTGTGTCATTTTGCCTAAGTTAATTTTCATACCCTAGCGAATTACCTAATTGCGAGTTACCGCTTTACCAAAGTTTTCTTCTTACTCTCTCATTCCTTTGTTCCCTTCTTCTCATCATTTTTCTTACCAATGACTTAACAAGAGGTTTGAGTTGATGCCTTCGATTGATGTTTCCTTAAGCCTTAGTGTCGAGCTCTAACTCTTTGTTATTTTCGAGATCCTTCGTGCTCGTGAAGTGTGTGTAGTTGATTCTCTCGCATAGGTTCGGATTCTCATGAAATCGTGTGTGTGACCCACTTATAAAATGATTGATCGTGTTAAGTTGTGTGGTATATATATTGTTTGGATGATGGGGTTGAATACATTTGATGTATGTTTTAAATGGATTGGTCCGATGGGTCAGTTAGGAATGTTCTTGGTGGCGAGTTAGATTGTTCTTGGTAGCGACTTAGGTTGAATGTTCTTCATGGCGTAGTTAGAGCTCTATATAGCGAGTACGTCTAGTAGCTAATTAGTTCACTATTTGGCTAGCGACTTGGTTAGCTGAGTTAGTAACTAGCGACTTGTATTTACAAGTTAGCTTAATTAATAACATAGCGACTTAGTTAACCACAGTGTAGCAACTTGGCTTATTTAACGCATACGACTGACTTTACGAGGTAGTGAATTATCCTAGCTACTTGGTTAGCGAGTTAGCAGATAGCGACTTGTACTTACAAGTTAGCGAATTTGTTACCTAGGGACTTAGCTATCTACTTTGTAGCGACTTGGTTCAAGTTTTATTCATGGCAACTTAGTCTTGCATGTTAGCGAATTAGTCTAGCAACTTAGAGAGCTAATCCCTTTTATGACATGTCCGTGGTTCTAGATGACGACTTGTTTTTTTTTAAGTTTATAACAGTGTTCATGACTGAGAATTAGTCTTAGGGTCAAGGATGTTTGAAAATTTTTCAATGTTGTTGCAAAAATATGATTTCGCTCTCACTACTCCTAGGATCTCCTAATTCGAATTGTTGAATCAACTCATCTATGTAAAGCTTGTTATAACATATCTGTTTAGGCAAAAGGTACTTGGTTCTCTCACGATCGCCAAATGTTTCTTTTGCCTCATACATATGTGTTATATCACTTTTACATGTGTATCTTGGCTCATGTCATGATCTCTTTGCCTCAGAAACCCTTATCATTTCGTCATTTAAACATTTTTATATAAGAATGTTCCTCATTGTTATATCTTATCTATGTATGTTGTAAGGTGTCATATAGTTGCAATCTATGCCACTCTATCTGCCTCCTTATGTGTTGGGAACTTATTAGGTGGTGCTCTCACCGTCTCACTTACTATGTATTATCTAACCTATTCCCATCCACCATCTTGTGATTGTATGATTATTCGTAACATCAATGGCAAGTTCAATCCTTAAAAGAGCGCTTCGTCAGGATCATCGAGAATACTCGCGGGCGATGAAATCCTTCCCAAAAGTCAATGGTGCTATTGGTAAAAGCAATCAGGTATGTGGACCTACAAAGGCTCCCACAAAATCCGATATTCAAAGTTTCAATTGACATCCTCAAAAACACTAACTTCTTGATTGCTATTACCAAGCAATGCTCGATTCACGCCATCTACATTCAACAATTTCGGAACACCGTTCAATGGAATAAAATCACAAGACGATACTCTTGCAAAATTTGGATAATATGGAGTTTACAATTGATTACGATATTTTGAGCAAAGCTCTTGGAATCACATCATGTGACCACGACATTCGCTACGTATCTCACACCGTACGACGATCTGATCGTATTTCTTATTGGGTTAGGCTATCAGAACAGTATCTCAAGAGCCTCTGACATTATCACTGGACACATGTATCAACCCTGGAGAGCTATTGCAACCATTCTGAACGTGTGCTTGTCTGGGAAAACATCAGGGTTCGATAAAGTTAGAATTTCTATCTTGCCGAATCCTATGGGAATCGTTAATAGGGTTGATGTGAATGTCTCGGATCAGATTTGGGAAGAATTTCGCCATCAATGACCACATTCATATCGACAGAACCTATTTTACGAACAATGTTCAAGGTCGAAGAAGCGAGAACAAACTCGTAATTCCCGAGATCGATTCTCCAAACTTGTCATCCAAGATTCGCAACAAACTCACAACTTCACTCCTAGGTCTGAATCAACTCTTCACAAAGCAGAACATGAATTTATTTTAGGAAACTTGAAATATGTTCCTAGAGGTTCGAATCAAGAAGTATTTGGATTGCCAATTCCTGATCTTCTTCTCACAAATGATATCAAGAAGAAGGACTACTTCAAGCAATACATGAAAAGTGCAACCAAACTCTCTGCTAATGTCACACCCTCTCCTTTACAACCAACTGCTCCCAAGACCACCTCTGACTCTAAAGCATCCTATGCCTCTCTTCCTAAAAAGAGACGTGAAAGATCTCATCACTCAGAATCTTCATCCAAAAAGCATAAAGAAAAGAAGAAGAAAGTGGAAAAGGAAATGATGAGAACACCGAGGTGCCAAGGAATACTTTCGTGTTAATTGATGAGGATGAAGCCGATCGCAACGTGGTATTCAAAGAAAGTCTTGAAGATCAAAATGTGAAGGCTCCATGAGTGGAGTTATGTTAAGAAGAACCCTCTCACCATCTCAACAAAAGTACCCAATAACACTTGACAAGGGTAAAGGAGTCAAGTGATGAACAAAACTGCTCACATGCTTTTAACCATCTCTTCATCTCCTCAGCACCACTTAATCCATATGAGTCAAGAAGAAGAAATGTTCACCTCATGAAAAGGAACAATCCGGTGTGCCCTCAAAGCGCTCAAGGAATCTCTATCACTGGTGAGACTCAACTGAATAATGACATGACACTGTTACAAAAGGGCTCACAGGAGAACCTTGGGACAAGATCTGACGAGACCTTGAAGATGGATGAACAAAATCGTCTCACAAACTCTATCTTCACTTAAGAATCTTGATGATGACTTCTCCTTTGGTGATCAATTCATTAATGACAAAACCTTAGACTCTCTCGACAATCCATGTATAATATCGACATTCAGAAGATACTTCAACCATTCCTCCAATGACTGCATCTTCACTATCAATCCACTTCCACCTCCGCACTGCCTCGATCAACCGCATAAACACCATCAACAACACCACCAACCTGTAGACCCATCTTCACAATCGCAGATGAAGTGGTCCACCCGACTTCCCTCCACTGATTCTCACGTCCGATCAACTCATCGATAAAACCATTAAAAGGTAGAAGCTGCGGAAGGCAACTTCCTAAATCATGATTCTCCGGTGGAACGTGTTCACTGATTGGAGCACCTCAACTTCACCGGCAGCCATTACTAATGCTATTGAAGGAGAAGTCAAGGATCTTGTGGAATGGGCAATGGAGGCTCCACTTCTCGAACGATTCAAGGACCTCCCCATCTCCGATATGAGCACCTGTGTGAAAGGATGTATGAGGTCAAGAGGACAAGCATGAGGTTCATAGTAAACTTTATGAGGCACTTGAAGAATCCATCGGGTTCGACAATTATGAACGCTTTTAAAATTGAAGTCGGGAGAAAAGGATGCTAAAAGAAAAGAAGGACAATTGTGATGGAAACATTGATGGTTGTTTGCAAAGATCGCAAAGATCCTCCACCACCGTGAGGCGCTGAACTTCCGAGTGGAACCCCGTCAACACCCATTTCAACTCCATCACATGCCCACCATCATCAACTCCAAAACCGTCCAATCAATCGGACTCTTCAAACAAATGGTACTCGGAAGAAATCACGCTCGGACGACGATCGATTCAAGATTTACCTCACATCCACTTCAATTCCTCGATGATCAAGTCGTCCACGAAGAAGTCTCAAGTTATGGCCGACTCGTAACAGATGAAGATGATGCTTCACGAAACATATTCCTAAGCCATCGGAAGATTGGTTTGACAATTATATGGCTGGAACCGCACTAGTACATCCGGGTAGCTCCTTCTGAGAGACACATTCAACATTTGCATTATGGAAGATAGACCTCCTTACCGTAACCCACACGGACAATCCCAGTCGACTCTATGATTCCGACAACAATTGGGCATCGCTTATCACCAATAACTATGAAGTCCCAAACAAGACTCTCTTACTCACTACACGGGTGATATGGGAAGCTTCATTAGATGGTTTTGTGAGCGGAAAAGTATCTCTTCTATAACACCAAGAGATCTAGAAGGACAAGCCTACGAAATTGTCAAAGTCTTCCATTCTCGATGCAAACCATCTTCAATATCGGATGGAAGAATGCCATAAGATGTCGAATGACCAAGTCGGTGAGCAAATCGCCGCTTCAATGTCAACAAATCTCTTCCCTGGTGGTGAACCCGTCGGATAACCATTCAAAGTGAATTTTCTTCAATCACGACTGGACTATCTCGTGCTCGCTCTGCGGAAAGAAGGCCTGCTCTATCTATTTCAAAGATGAAAGTCGAACCTATTCTCGATCGTGGGCTTCAGCGTATGGTTCCCGATCAATTTCGCAAATGAAGAACAAAAGTATGATATTGCAGTCCTTATGGTATTTCCAGCGGTGGTTCAAAAAGAAGATGTTCTACATTGAAAGACATGGCCGATAAAGACGCATGAGGCGAGAGGATCAAAACTACAAATCTTAAGCGCTGTCAGTGTAGAGATCTTCCCGATGTATGGATATGAGTACTTGAAGAAGATTGTCCTTAAAAAGAGTATCTCAAAATGTATACCATTGAAGAGAACGACTTCAAACATCTTACGCCCAATGATTTCAAGATCTCTATCTCTTAAATCTTCAAGGACACCGAGCACTTATCCGCACGTGAGAAAAGGCCCTCTCGTATTGTCACTCTTGGATCTGGGGCTTAGTCATTCGAAACGAGTTGAGGACCTTCACTTGGCATTGAAAGCTACCAAACCGTGGTCAACCTCACAAGTCCTCAATGGAGTGCGGCGGGGCATGAATTTCATCGTGAATACAAAGTTCTTGACACCCCTAGAGCCGCCATCTTCACCGACAGATATGGATCAGATGCTTATCGCTGCCTATGTGAACTTTACAAGTTTAGTGATGAGTACGCTCAAAATGGTCGAAGAAGAACTTGACACCGTGAGTGAGAAGCCAAACTTGATATGAGATCTCGGGTTAAAACTACTTTTCTCGATCGATGATGACGTGAAGAGATGTGAACATTTCATTGTTTTGCAATCCACGTAGACTCAAGAACACGAAGGATCTCCATGACCTTGAAAGCTTTGTTGGTGGAAGGCTCGTGATGGTCACTACAAACTTCTTCAAAGAACCGAATGAAGACGCCTTGAATACCGTTTATGTTTTGTTAACTTTGTGTTATATGTGGTGTATTATATATGAACAACTGTGATACATGTAATAGTGCGGATTTGTACTATGGTTTCTTACATGAAAAAGGGAAACATCTGTGTTAATCCTTTTTCTTTATCATATAAAATTGGACACATTTTTCCCACAAATATTTTACCACACTTATTTAATTCATTGAGATCCAAAATCTCAAAGGATTTAAGATTTTGATCGGGGAGAAAATGTGATATAAATATGAAAGATGGTAAAAGATAAGATGACCAATTTTTGTGCATACTTCTCCTTATATGTGCTAAACAAGTTTCTAATCATGATGCATATATTATGGGGAACTCTCTTTAATAAATTCAAGTCATCGTAGGTACACTACACTTTAAATACTTTAAAGTACCTTGATCACATGGCTTCTAATTCTTTGATGATAAAGGTTCCTCTAGTATGCTGCAAAACCCTTTCAACCTCGAGGCACATATTGAGGGGAGCTAATTCATGGAAACCTCATCCTTCCGGATTTGCTATACCCACTTGATACATTGAGGAAGTGATGTTGATATCTTTTAGAAAAATGGTAATCGTTAAGTAAATTCTTTCTCTTCCTCGTGCAAAACATTTTCAATACTTGATGCACATGTTGAGGGGAGTTCTCGTTTAAAAATATCAAAAACAATCCGTGTACAAAAGCTTTGATAATATATCACAAGTATCCGAATTGATTTTCAAATGGTTTTCAATTGGATCCAATGGCGTATGAACAATACCAAATTGACCGACCAACTTTACTTTATGTACGGTGATATAAGGATGATAAGGTTAGGTATTGGTTCCCATGATCCGCCGTAACCGGAGGATTCAGAGACAATCCACTAGTTAGTGTAAGTCCTTAGGTATGATGATAAAAGGAGAAAAATGAGATATGGGAAGAGTGCGGATGAGGAGGCGAGCTAGTAATCGAATAAACCCAACAAGGTTCTAACTATGAAGTCTCGGTAAGCACCGAAGGGTTGAAGAATTAAAAAGAATTGAATGAAAATAGGGTGAAAACAAATAGCCCTCCATTAATTCAACCTTAGGGCGTAAACCGGTTCAATTCATATGCTACCGATGGTAACATCAGTATTGAAAGACAAGACGTCATGGACCCAAGGACGTGACCGTGACTTCAACTTCCCAAACCACTCAAGTTCCTCTTAAAAGGACCAAGTCGCTAAGTTGTCAAGTCGCTAAAGAACAACTCGCTAAGCAACAAATCGCTAGCAAAATTTTGACAGCAATTCTCTAAGCACCAAGTCGCTAAGTTGTCAAGTCGCTAAAGAGCAACTCGCTAAGCACCATCTCGCTAATACCAACTCGCTAACAAACTTAAGTACAAGTCGCTAACTTTCACCAAGTCGCTACCCGTAGTGGAGACTCCACGAAGTGTATTGTTTGTCGGCTTGTCTCAATAGACAAGTCGCTAGCTCAACTCGCTAAGGCCTTCAACTACAACTCGCTATCAAATTACAAAGCAAGTTGCTACCAAGAAAACTTGTCCGTGGCTTAAGTCGCTAGCAAGAAAAACACATAAACATCACTTTTCAATCCAAAAACAACCCAACCACGATGATTCAAGCTTAACAAATCAAAACCCAAGCACATACAATGATTCTAAACACAAAACTACACTCAAGTTTCAAACTTTAACACTAGAAATAATCCAATGATGCAAAAACCACTAAACTTTTCAAACTCTAAAACCACCTAAAATCACTAGAAATCCAAAGATATGTAAGAGATGATCAAACAATGGCTCTTGATACCATTTGTAACATTTTGGATTTCACATACATCAAACCAAACACTAAGTAGGCGTACAAAGAGTTCTAGAGAGAAAGTTAGAGGTTTAGGGAACTTTAGTGAGAGAAAGAAAAGTCTTATTATGAGCTCCAACTCTACCTTGGAAGGTAGAGAGTATTTATAGTCTTTACATAAATCGCCACCTATCGGGTTGTAGATCGGGCATCTGGTGGGTAAAGACCGTCCGTCCTCCACGGTGTTACTTAAACTAAATACTACTTAACATATAATAATCTCGACTACGAGCTTTCTAATGATTACATATACTTGAGGTGACCGACTCTTTAATAACTGGATTTACTAAATCCTAACATACATCAACACTGATATCCAATGTCAAAGAGCGTTTGAGCATGTTGGAGAAGGACGTGGAGACACCTGAGCAACGAAGCGGACCTGATGCAGATTACAACAACATAACATCACCATATCCACAACAGAACAAAGAACAAATATAAATGAAGACATCAAAGCTGAAAACTACAAAGAAAAACAAGATCCTCACATTGGGGAGATTGTTAGAATCAAGACACTTCTTCTCACAAGAAAGAAGAATGTCAGAAGACGTCAAAGCAACTATTACATCAGCACCAACAACTTTTCAAGATTACTGATGTCATTAATTACCAACACTTAGGGGGAGATTGTTGGAATCACTCCAAAACTATATCTCAAGTGTTTGTAATCAATATGTAATAGGTTGCTTAATTAAGCTTTTATGTTTGTATTAATGGCAAGGCTTATGTAGAAAGCCCATAAGCCTTGGCCCATTTCCAATAAGGAAGGAAGGGAACTTGTAGTGTTGCCCTAGTCCCTTCCCTTATAAATAGTCTTGTAAACCTTCATTTGAAGGTTGGTTGTCCACTTTCATCAATATCATACGCATAACCTTTTCTCATATCATTCGTGTATATTATGTGTAGTGTTCATCCGCTCTATCTCATCTATATTTCTTACTTATTGATGCTTGTGTTACAATATGGTGACCTAACACAAGCTCATCATCATCCAATTCTATGAAATAGCACTTCTCATCATCCTTGCATCCAACCTTACTAGATGAAGCATGAGTTGAAGTATCACCCTGCCATTTTAGTAGCACCATGCCACTCTAGCAAACACAAATCGCCACCTTTCTCCGATTCCTTAACGACATCACCATCCTCGCTATCTTCAATTATGACACCCTTTCCACGACTATTCATCATGTCCAATAAATCTTGCTCGACTAATGAAATCCTTCTTCAATATAAACCTCTATTTCCTTAGACCGAGGCATATATTTAAAAATTTGAATGACATCTTCCACACTCATCAATGGGACCAACCCATGATCCAAATATTCCACATGGATCCTAAAATGTGAGAACAGATTACTATCATCCCCTAATCCTAATGCGTCTAACATCCCAACATACTCCTGAATGCAAAAATAGTAAACATCAATCAGGTCAATATAGGCTATATGTCCCAACCGATATTTTCGGTTTGGTTGAATTGTGTGATATCCGCCTTTTTAGGGGTCAAATATATCAAATAGTAGTATAAAATATCAAATATACGATAAACGCGCGAATCACCGAGTCAACTCTTTAGGAGAAAGGTCAACATGCAAAACCATAAATAAGATATATGATACCGGGCAAGTGATTACCCATGTATTTTCCCAATGAGGAGTGAATTGACGGATACGTTTGAGGTTAGTTATTAAAATGCTTGAAAGTTCCGGTTTTATGTTTTTTGATTTTTTCTAAGTTCAAATTAAGATACGAGAAAGCATTTAAGGAAAGAAATGAAAGGAAATACTATATTAACAATCAATAAGCACATAAAATAAGAAAACGATGCCCAATTAAGTCCTAATGCACTAAAAACTAAAAACGAGCAAAACCGGGAACGAAACGAGCCTGGAAAAACCAATTTTTACAAATTAAGGCCTAAGGGTGAAATTTTATTTTCCTAGGTCCTAAATGACTAAAAATAATTTTATAAAAAATCTGGGTATTTTTTTGACTTTTATATTTTTTATTACGAATTAAAAACGGTTTTAAACTAATTAAATTAAAAAAAAATACTAAACTTAATTGGAAAAATCTGAAAAAAATAGGAAAAGTACTAAATGTTAAGAGGAATGTAAGAAAAATAAAATCGAAGAACTTGCTATTCAGAAGAAGCAGTAAAAAAGCTAATAAGATAAATAAGCTAAACTAGGAAAGTTGTATTTAAAAGATTAATAGTGTAAGACCTTGACAGGACGAGTTGGTTGAGGTGTTGTGTGTTGGGGTGTTATTAAGGGAGAGGTCAGGTGTTCGAGCCTAGCTCACCCCTGAAATCCCCTTTTGCATTTTTTTTTCATTTTTCTTTTTAAAACTTTTTATAAAACTGAAAATAATATCTTTTTGAAAAAGCAATATTTTTAAAAGACACTAAATAAGTTGGGAAAAGAGCTTCTTAAAACTAACAACAATTATACTTGTGAACTAAAAACAAACACTCTTTTAACAGATTTGCACACAAGCTCCTAGAAGCTTGTGCTTATCCTAATAACCTACTCGAACTATAAAGGCATCCTAATAAGAAATCTAATCCTAAATGAGCTACTCCTAATAAGCAGATAAGCTAAAAACCTCAAATAAGCTATAAGCTTGAATTGTTGTCCAAACAGCCTAAATGGGGACTTTTAAGCTCCTCAAAAAGCTACCTAATGAACAAGCTAAAGTCTAAAACTCAAAAATAGATTAAGCTAGGTGTACGAGCTACAAGAAAAAAGCTAAATTTGTACATTTTGAAAAACAATTAAGCTATTTAAAAAGGATGTGAAAAAGGGCTGCTAGGCCAGATTTGATTTTTAGAAATTTGAAAACAACCTAAGACCACACTTGCAGCCCTATAAATAAGCACTTAAGTAAGCTCTAAAATCTAAAATAAGTTAAAATAGATTAAGATCATTATACAAACTACCTGAGCTATCAATTTCAAAAGCTAAATCCTACTTTATCCTATCTAAATTTGAGAATGAAAAGTGATTGTGGGGCTGTTTTGGTTTTTTTGACACTTTGACACAGACACACACAAATTGAACCAAATGACCTTAAAACTCTATAGAAACTGACCAAAACAATTAAACACTTACTTTTGACTCAAAATGACTCAGACTCAACATTTAAGAAGCACTTTAGCTATCATTTCCAAAAAAAGCAGTTTAAAATGGATTAAGACCATGGACTTTTAGAAATTGACTCAAAAGCTATTAACCTTACTAAAACTACTTAAATTTACTCTTAAAATACAACCTAGAAAAAATTAAACCTTTTTGAAATTCAACAAAAGGCCAAAACGATTTTTGACTCAAAACATTCCTTAAACCAAACACCCCTTTAAAAGGCAGTTTTGCATTTTTAAGTTAAGATAAGCTACTTTAAGGCAAGATCAATGATGTGCTATTTCATCCCCTTTTAATATTTATAAAACTTAGATAACTTAGGATAGACACATACTAACAGGCGAGAGAACCCGATCACATATAGTAAAGCCTTAGGTAAATCCGAGTATCGTCCCAAGAGAGCTGTGACCTTGAAAGAACTAAGATGATTAGAAATGATATTGATAATATATTGTTATGACAAAGTTTCTATAATCCATCGATATGCTATTATCCTACTAACACAGACACCAGAAATTTAAGGTAAAGAGATAGATAAACGAAGCTAAATAAAGAATACAAATATGAATTGATTCTCGATACGAAGATTCAACATAGTGATTAATTATCACCAGACTCCTTTGGTCGATTCGTCATGGCCTATAATTCTTAGATTCCTCACCAAGATGAGCAGGTCACACGGGATCATTCGGCAAACTAATAGCAGTCATTAAGCACCAAATCTACTAGATCTAGACGGTGGGAACCCGGCCGTTAGGAACTTAGATTCCCCCTAACCTCTTAAATACCTCCACTTGATAGGTGATCATTTGGTCAGTTCGCACACGAAGAGTGGTTGTACTATGGCCAATTCCTCCCATACTTCGCTATCTATCAGACTGGGGTCAGTTGGTCTTATCTCTCAGCCTTTTAGATACTACCAAGCTTATAATACTACCAAGGCTAGCGATCTATGAAAATACTAGCAAATGTCTATAAAGAATTATAGAGAATAACACTAACATAAATGCAAACTTCAATTAATGATATGAATTCATAGTATAAGTTCTAGAAAAATATAAAAAGAATTCAAACTCGAATACAATGGAAATCGTGAGCGAGGACTTCATTATTCGGTGCTCTAAACCATGCTTCTTCTTCGTGTTTTGATCTCCCAAACCTTAGAAGGTTTGGGAAAGGAAGACACTAAAAGCTGTAAAGCCATCGACTATTTATAGGCTTGAACTAGTTACTGGCGTAACCTTATTAGGTAGTTACGTCGTAACTTCTTTCAATATTTTGTGCTTATCCATGGTTACGGCGTAACCTTAGCTGGGGTTACGCCGTAGCTTCTGTAAATCAAGTGTATTTCTTCATTACGGCGTAGCCTGAGCTGAGGGTTACGCCGTAGTCTTTGTCAATAGGGTGCTTATCAGTTATTACGGCGTAACCTGAGCTGAGGGTTATGTCGTAGCCTTCGTAATCTTTAGTTGCGTCGTAACTTCATCACTTGGTTACGCCGTAGTAAAGAGACAATCGTATCAATAGGGCTTGAAAACATCCAATCGCAGCTTCCTTACATTGAATGGGTCCTGAAATGAAATTATAAGGAATAAGGATGTTTTCACAAGTATTTTACTCAAAATGTGATGATATAGGGGGAAATTAATGCTTAGAAAATCAAGACTATTTGATGTTATCAAATATCCCCCCACTTAAACTCTACTTGCCCTCAAGTAGACCAATTTAGACTGCAAAAGATACATCCTTGATGAATGCGTAGTTTTAATTTCCATGCTAGAATATTAATAAGAGCCTAACACCTCACGAAATGGGAACGAAAACTCTCACTCTCATCCTAATCTAAGTGTTAATTTTGGGGTGATCACTCAATTGCACGGACATAGTAAGTTATCTATCATAAGCTTGGCAATTACACACAACTCCACCACTAGAGCTAAGGTTAAGACAATTTTAGAAAGCAATGTTGGGTTGAGTTTCAAAGGCTTAGGGTGGTGTCATTACTAACGTGTCACGGCGAAGTGGACAAAATCAATGATACATGACCAAATCCATGGCCAAGATGATGCAGGTTTTACTAACCAGGTCTTAATATTTATAGTGTCTCGCTATACCTATGGTCTACCCTAATGCACTAACGGGCAGTGTACCCAGTCGTGTGTAGTGTAGTAAATGGTAAAGCCGAGGTCGTCCCAAGAGCTATGTGTGTCGGATAATTACTAAGTCTAATTGTCACAAAATATTAATGGTTTGATAGGGTTTTAATTAATTAAACTACTAATGCAGAATATAAAAGCAAATAAATGGTAGAAGGGAAATCAATAGAGGAATAGTGGTGCTAACCTAGTTAATACTCTTAACTAGTTATGTCTCGCTACCTACTTCCAATTACTTGGTGGGGTCAAATTCAAGAGGAAAACATTTGGTCAATTCGCCCAACCTATCGGCAAAGATGCCACCACAGAGAAATCAGGTAGCCGTCATAAGTCTGTTGTTCCCGGTCCCTAAGCCGAGTCATAAAGTACCGCTACATGCTAGATTCTAAATAGTGAGTGCCCGGCCGTTAGGAACTTAGACACCACACCCCCATGTCTTAAGTTCATCCAAACGATAGGTGATCAGTTGGTCAAATCGCACAAGTAGAAAGGGTCGTCAATTGGTCATATCGTACCCTTCCCGTCTCAGTCCGCTCACCTAGGGTCAGTTGGTCATTTCTCCTAGGCAATTGGCCTCTATTGCCATTCAAAACTACTGAACCAGGGGTGACTACCAAAGAACTATGCATGCATACACTCAGAAATAATTGTACGGAACTAAAGGTAAACGCAAACAAAACAATTAAGGAATCATAACAAGGTTAGCACCAAAGGGTGCTTAGCCACTCATATTAATCATGCACATCAATTCAATATTCAAAGGTACGAAATACATGAATTGAAAGTAAAAGAAATAATAAACGCTAAAGCTTATCGCCACCTATCGGGTTGTAGATCAGGCATACAGTGGGTAAAGACCCGTCCGTCCTCCACGGTGTTACTTAAACTAAATACTACTTAACATATAATAATCTACGACTACGAGCTTTCTAATGATTACATATACTTGAGGTGACCGACTCTTTAATAACTGGATTTACTAAATCCTAACATACATCAACACTGATATCCAATGTCAAAGAGCGTTTGAGCATGTTGGAGAAGGACGTGGAGACACCTGAGCAACGAAGCGGACCTGATGCAGATTACAACAACATAACATCACCATATCCACAACAGAACAAAGAACAAATATAAATGAAGACATCAAAGCTGAAAACTACAAAGAAAAACAAGAT
The DNA here is from genome assembly GCA_022545495.1 of Chrysanthemum lavandulifolium. Taxonomy (NCBI): domain Eukaryota; kingdom Viridiplantae; phylum Streptophyta; class Magnoliopsida; order Asterales; family Asteraceae; genus Chrysanthemum; species Chrysanthemum lavandulifolium. The sequence continues at coordinate 767,436 of JAHFWF010000066.1, read as the reverse complement.
CCTCACATTGGGGAGATTGTTAGAATCAAGACACTTCTTCTCACAAGAAAGAAGAATGTCAGAAGACGTCAAAGCAACTATTACATCAGCACCAACAACTTTTCAAGATTACTGATGTCATTAATTACCAACACTTAGGGAGATTGTTGGAATCACTCTAAACTATATCTCAAGTATTTGTAATCAATATGTAATAGGTTGCTTAATTAAGCTTTTATGTTTGTATTAATGGCAAGGCTTATGTAGAAAGCCCATAAGCCTTGGCCCATTTCCAATAAGGAAGGAAGGGAACTTGTAGTGTTGCCCTAGTCCCTTCCCTTATAAATAGTCTTGTAAACCTTCATTTGAAGGTTGGTTGTCCACTTTCATCAATATCATACGCATAAGCTTTTCTCATATCATTCGTGTATATTATGTGTAGTGTTCATCCGCTCTATCTCATCTATATTTCTTACTTATTGATGCTTGTGTTACAATTCTATGAAATAGCACTTCTCATCATCCTTGCATCCAACCTTACTAGATGAAGCATGAGTTGAAGTATCACCCTGCCATTTTAGTAGCACCATGCCACTCTAGCAAACACAAATCGCCACCTTTCTCCGATTCCTTAACGACATCACCATCCTCGCTATCTTCAATTATGACACCCTTTCCACGACTATTCATCATGTCCAATAAATACTGCTCGACTAATGAAATCCCTTCTTCAATATAAACCTCTATTTCCTTAGACCGAGGCATATATTTAAAAATTTGAATGACATCTTCCACACTCATCAATGGGACCAACCCATGATCCAAATATTCCACATGGATCCTAAAATGTGAGAACAGATTACTATCATCCCCTAATCCTAATGCGTCTAACATCCCAACATACTCCTGAATGCAAAAATAGTAAACATCAATCAGGTCAATATAGGCTATATGTCCCAACCGATATTTTCGGTTTGGTTGAATTGTGTGATATCCGCCTTTTTAGGGGTCAAATATATCAAATAGTAGTATAAAATATCAAATATACGATAAACGCGCGAATCACCGAGTCAACTCTTTAGGAGAAAGGTCAACATGCAAAACCCGCAAATAAGATATATGATACCAGGCAAGTGATTACCCATGTCTTTTCCCAATGAGGAGTGAATTGACGGATACGTTTGAGGTTAGTTATTAAAATGCTTGAAAGTTCGGGTTTTTATGTTTTTTGATTTTTTCTAAGTTCAAACTAAGATACGAGAAAGCATTTAAGGAAAGAAATGAAAGGAAATACTATATTAACAATCAATAAGCACATAAAATAAGAAAACGATGCCCAATTAAGTCCTAATGCACTAAAAACTAAAAACGAGCAAAGCAAGGAACAAGCGAGCTCGGAAAAACCAATTTTACAAATTAAGGCCTAAGGGTGAAATTTTATTTTCCTAGGTCCTAAATGACTAAAATAATTTTATAAAAATCGGGTATTTTTTGACTTTTATATTTTTATTACAATTAAAAGCGGTTTTAAACTAATTAAATTAAAAAAAAATACTAAACTTAATTGGAAAAATCTGAAAAAAATAGGAAAAGTACTAAATGTTAAGAGGAATGTAAGAAAAATAAAATCGAAGAACTTGCTATTCAGAAGAAGCAGTAAAAAAGCTAATAAGATAAATAAGCTAAACTAGGAAAGTTGTATTTAAAAGATTAATAGTGTAAGACCTTGACAGGAAGAGTTGGTTGAGGTGTTGTGTGTTGGGGTGTTATTAAGGGAGAGGTCAGGTGTTCGAGCCTAGCTCACCCCTGAAATCCCCTTTTGCATTTTTTTTTCATTTTTCTTTTTAAAACTTTTTATAAAACTGAAAATAATATCTTTTTGAAAAAGCAATATTTTTAAAAGACACTAAATAAGTTGGGAAAAGAGCTTCTTAAAACTAACAACAATTATACTTGTGAACTAAAAACAAACACTCTTTTAACAGATTTGCACACAAGCTCCTAGAAGCTTGTGCTTATCCTAATAACCTACTCGAACTATAAAGGCATCCTAATAAGAAATCTAATCCTAAATGAGCTACTCCTAATAAGCAGATAAGCTAAAAACCTCAAATAAGCTATAAGCTTGAATTGTTGTCCAAACAGCCTAAATGGGGACTTTTAAGCTCCTCAAAAGCTACCTAATGAACAAGCTAAAGTCTAAAACTCAAAAATAGATTAAGCTAGGTGTACGAGCTACAAGAAAAAAGCTAAATTCGTACATTTTGAAAAACAATTAAGCTATTTAAAAAGGATGTGAAAAAGGGCTGCTAGGCCAGATTTGATTTTTAGAAATTTGAAAACAACCTAAGACCACACTTGCAGCCCTATAAATAAGCACTTAAATAAGCTCTAAAATCTAAAATAAGTTAAAATAGATTAAGATCATTATAGAAACTACCTGAGCTATCAATTTCAAAAGCTAAATCCTACTTTATCCTATCTAAATTTGAGAATGAAAAGTGACTGTGGGGCTGTTTTGGTTTTTTTGACACTTTGACACAGACACACACAAATTGAACCAAATGACCTTAAAACTCTATAGAAACTGACCAAAACAATTAAACACTTACTTTTGACTCAAAATGACTCAGACTCAACATTTAAGAAGCACTTTAGCTATCATTTCCAAAAAAAGCAGTTTAAAATGGATTAAGACCATGGACTTTTAGAAATTGACTCAAAAGCTATTAACCTTACTAAAACTACTTAAATTTACTCTTAAAATACAACCTAGAAAAAATTAAACCTTTTTGAAATTCAACAAAAGGCCAAAACGATTTTTGACTCAAAACATTCCTTAAACCAAACACCCCTTTAAAAGGCAGTTTTGCATTTTTAAGTTAAGATAAGCTACTTTAAGGCAAGATCAATGATGTGCTATTTCATCCTGCTTTTAATATTTATAAAACTTAGATAACTTAGGATAGACACATACTAACGGGCAGAGAACCTGATCACATATAGTAAAGCCTTAGGTAAATCCGAGTATCGTCCCAAGAGAGCTGTGACCTTGAAAGAACTAAGATGATTAGAAATGATATTGATAATATATTGTTATGACAAAGTTTCTATAATCCATCGATATGCTATTATCCTACTAACACAGACACCAGAAATTTAAGGTAAAGAGATAGATAAACGAAGCTAAATAAAGAATACAAATATGAATTGATTCTCGATACGAAGATTCAACATAGTGATTAATTATCACCAGACTCCTTTGGTCGATTCGTCATGGCCTATAATTCTTAGATTCCTCACCAAGATGAGCAGGTCACACGGGATCATTCGGCAAACTAATAGCAGTCATTAAGCACCAAATCTACTAGATCTAGGCGGTGGGAACCCGGCCGTTAGGAACTTAGATTCCCCCTAACCTCTTAAATACCTCCACTTGATAGGTGATCATTTGGTCAGTTCGCACACGAAGAGTGGTTGTACTATGGCCAATTCCTCCCATACCGCTATCTATCGGTGGGTCAGGTTGGTCTTATCTCCCAGCCTTTTAGATACTACCAAGCTTATAATACTACCAAGGCTAGCGATCTATGAAAAGACTAGCAAATGTCTATAAAGAATTATAGAGAATAACACTAACATAAATGCAAACTTCAATTAATGATATGAATTCATAGTATAAGTTCTAGAAAAATATAAAAAGAATTCAAACTCGAATACAATGGAAATCGTAGACGAGGACTTCATTATTCAGTGCTCCTAAACCATGCTTCTTCTTCTGTGTTTTGATCTCCCCAAACCTTAGAAGGTTTGGGAAAGGAGAGACACTAAAAACTGGTAAAGCCATCGACTATTTATAGGCTTCGAACTAGTTACGGCGTAACCTTATTAGGTAGTTACGTCGTAACTTCTTTCAATATTTTGTGCTTATCCATGGTTACGGCGTAACCTTAGCTGGGGTTACGCTGTGGTAACCACGTAAATCAAGTGTATTTCTTCATTCGGTAGCTGAGTGAGGGTTCTGTAGTAGTCTTTGTCAATAGGGTGCTTATCGGTTATTACGCGTAACTTTGGTGAGGGTTATGTCGTAGCCTTCGTAATCTTTAGTTGCGTCAGTAACTTCATCACTTGGTTACGCCGTAGTAAAGAGACAATCGTATCAATAGGGCTTGAAAACATCCAATCACAGCTTCCTTACATTGAATGGGTCCTGAAATGAAATTATAAGGAATAAGGATGTTTTCACAAGTATTTTACTCAAAATGTGATGATATAGGGGGAAATTAATGCTTAGAAAATCAAGACTATTTGATGTTATCAAATATCCCCCCACTTAAACTCTACTTTCCCTCAAGTAGACCAATTTAGACTGCAAAAGATACATCCTTGATGAATGCGTAGTTTTAATTTCCATGCTAGAATATTAATAAGAGCCGAACACCTCACGAAATGGGAACGAAAACACTCTCACTCTCATCCTAATCTAAGTGTTAATTTTGGGGTGATCACTCAATTGCACGGACATAGTAAGTTATCTATCATAAGCTTGGCAATTACACACAACTCCACCACTAGAGCTAAGGTTAAGACAATTTTAGAAAGCAATGTTGGGTTGAGTTTCAAAGGCTTAGGGTGGTGTCATTACTAACGTGTCACGGCGAAGTGGACAAAATCAATGATACATGACCAAATCCATGGCCAAGATGATGCGAGGTTTCTTGACGGTCTTAATATTTATAGTGTCTCGCTATACCTATGGTTCACCCTAATGCACTAACAGGCGGTGTACCCAATCGTGTGTAGTGTAGTAAATGGTAAAGCCGAGGTTGTCCCAAGAGCTATGTGTGTCGGATAATTACTAAGTCTAATTGTCACAAAATATTAATGGTTTGATAGGGTTTTAATTAATTAAACTACTAATGCAGAATATAAAAGCAACTAAATGGTAGAAGGGAAATCAATAGAGGAATAGTGGTGCTAACCTAGTTAATACTCTTAACTAGTTATGTCTACGTCTACCTACTTCCAATTACTTCAGGTGGGGTCAAATTCAAGAGGACAACATTTGGTCAATTCGCCTAACCTATCGGCAAAGATGCCACCACAGAGAAATCGGTAGCACCGTCATAAGTCCTGTTGTTCTGGTCCCTAAGCCGAGTCATTAAGTACCGCTACATGCTAGATTCTAAATAGTGAGTGCCGGCCGTTAGGAACTTAGACACCACACCCCATGTCTTAAGTTCATCCAAGCGATAGGTGATCGGTTGGTCAAATCGCACAAGTAGAAAGGGTCGTCAATTGGTCATATCGTACCCTTCCCGTCTCGATCCGCTCACCTAGGGTCGGTTGGTCATTTCTCTAGGCAATTGGCCTCTATTGCCATTCAAAACTCTTGAACCGGGGTGACTACCAAAGAACTATGCATGCATACACTCGTAAATAATTATGCGGAACTAAAGGTAAACGAAACAAAACAATTAAGGAATCATAACAAGGTTAGCACCAAAGGGTGCTTAGCAGCTCATATTAATCATGCACATCAATTCAATATTCAAAGGTACGAAATACATGAATTGAAAGTAAAGAAATAATAAACGCTAAAGCTTATCGTAATAGTGTGACTTCTCCCTTGGAAGCTTGACTCTATGCTTCCCTAGACCTCCTTGAGCTTTTCCCACGTTCTCGAGTGTTGTGTGTGGAATGGGATGCTTTGAAATCTTTGGAAAACGTGGGGTATTTATAGGCGGTGCGGGTTACAGGCGTAACCAATAAATGAGTTACGCCAGTAACCTTCTATTTCTCCGTAAATGCACTAGATGCGCTAGTTACGGCGTAACCTTATAAGTGGTTACGCCGTAGTCTTCAATAAACTCGGTTACGTCGTAAGTGATGCGGTAGTTACGGGTAAGTATCGTGACGTGGAACCTCTTTTGACCTAATGGAGTTACGTCGTAACCTTTGGGAGGAGTTACGCCGTAACCTCTTGATAAGTTGGACTTGAGGTCACGCAATAGTTACGGCATAATGTGGGAGATGAGTTACTCCGTAACTTCTTCAAAATAAGCATCTTGTGATAAATCTTTAGTAACGTTTCCATTTCCGCGTCTCTTTAGCTCCAATGCTCGTAATTTACACGAAAGTGTAAAACAATGGAAAACAAGCATAAATCCATATAAATGATATAAATAACGAGCATTAACGGAAATTGACACTTAATATTCGGGACTATTTGATGTTATCAAATATCCCCCACTTGAACTCTACTTGCCCTCAAGTAGACCTTTTAGATTTATTCCTAAAAGATATCTCCCAAAACACATAAAATATGAGTTTACAAATCCCTTATGCTAGAATAAAACAAAGTCGAACACCTCACGAAAGGGAACAAACACTCAAATCTCTCAACTATTCTAAGTGTCAATTTCGGGTGATCACTCAATCGCACAGATCATAGCATGTATTCTATCATAAGCTTGGCGGTTACACAAATCTCCACCACTAGAGTTAAGGGCTAAACAATTCTCAAAGGCAATATGGGTAGACACGACAAAGGTTAAGGGTGACTCGTCATTACTAACATGTCACGTAAGTAGACAAAATCAATGATACATGACCAAATCTATGGCCAAGACACCAAAGATTGCTCATTGCATCACCTAGACACGCTTCATGACTAAAAGGGTAGGATAAGACATGGGATATATAATTGGTGTAAAATGAAAAACAAGCGGTAGTCTATATCTACAACTAAGTCATCACCACTTACCGTCCGCCCAAAGTTCAAGCTTAGAAGTCTAGAGACGGATCATGAAATGCAAGGTAGATGTGTCATTAGAGGGCGTCGTGATGGGCACACTACCTTTTCTTCTTCAGTTGGTATAACTCGAACTCCAATCTTCCAATGTGACCGAGGTGGCCTCCTCGATACTTAAACAATAAAGCTCATACTACAGTGCTTATAACATTGCACTTTACAAAATCAAAACTCAATCAACTATTTTTTTTTTCGATTTTTTTTTTTTGAACATAATATGATAACATAACATCCCCCCACTTGAGATGAACAATGGGAATTCGGGGGTTCTTCAATGATCTTCATAATTGTTGTCGATGAAAGCGTGATTTCCATACCTTTCCACCCGAACCTTGAACTTAGGCAAATGATGACTTCCCAATTACAAATAAAGACTACATGGTAGGTTAAGGTGTAAGGGTGTAACAAAACAATATATTGGGGTGAAAAAATGAAAGGAATGGCTCAGAAGGGTGTATCTAGGGGTATCTTGCACTAAAGGGGAGTGCAACAAAAGGGTTTCACATGGGGGTCGAAAAGTCGAGGTGACTAATCGATAGACTCACAATGGTAGGTTGTTTGGGTGATAATCCTATAATACTGCCTTCTAAAACTGAAAAGTCCAAATACATCGAGCTAACTCAACATACCTCGTCTATGGTCTCGAAATGATGCAAAGGCCAAGTTCTAAAGTTTACAAGCTCTGCACACTCATAATTTGGTGGATTTGGGGTAAAATATTGGAGCGGATAAGGCTAATCTCACCATGTAATATCAAGGGTTGTATGTGCTAGGCTAAGGTCTAATCTAGTTAGGTTCGAGAAAAACATGTCAAAATTTTAAAATGGCATAATTTTTCAAAATAAACTAGAAAAATGAGGCGAAATAAAGTTCAAGAGATAATTCTACTCCCGTCCCCCACTTGAATTGTACAAAGTCCCTTTTGTACTAGGCATTAAAATGAAGGTGAAGAAAGGTAGAATTAAGCGAGAACTTCCAAATTTGCTCCATAAAGAAGAAGGCCCACGAGAAAGGATCGTGCCTTCGTTTAAGCGTCATGAACAAAATTCAATCCACGAAATCATAATACCGACAAGCATAATTCTAAAAAGAAAAATAAAATGAAAAACAAATCTAACTCACTTTCAGAGGAATCACGGTTGCATTTAGCGAATGCAACAAGCATTTTAAACCACTTGGTGTCCCAGTGGACGAGTGAAGTCTCGTGAGGGTTTACAGGAACACACCCACAAAGTTCATTTAAAACTAATACAAGGTTACCGTGTTTTAAAACGAAAGAATTAGGCGAGGGAGAGTTACGTCGTAACTCCTATTAGAGAGTTACGCCGTGGCGGCAAAACTGGTATGAGCTATGAGGCGAATAGTTACAGCGTAACCACTCGGATGGTATTACGCCGTAATTGGTCATCGACAAAATTACTGCTTGCTAAAATGTTGGTTACGGCGTAATCACCAAGATGAGTTCTGCCGTAACTCTCTGTTCGAATCGACAAGCTGCGGCGATAATTACTTCATTGTTTCCTGCAAAAATGGTTAGAAACACAAAACCCAACAGAAAAGAAATAAAAACAAAATAAAGGGATAATTCGGGTTGTCTCTCGAAAGAGCACTTTTCTTTATTTATGAGTCTTTAAGTTAGACTCAGAGCCGCGGGGCTCCTATGGGGGCCTTTGAGCTTGCCCTACTTCTTTAATTCGTTGGTGTTCATTCATCCAATTATCCAGCTCTTTTTTTCTTGTAGAGTTATTGAGCCCAAATGTTCCCAACTTATGTGAAAGCCATTTATCACATGATTCTCCATGGTCATCATCTTTAATAATATTATTATCGATGAATTCGATGTTTGATCTTGTTCACCTATGATGTCGGTGATATGGTTGCACCCATACTGCCTGATCAGTTCCTTAATCAATTTCGAGCTTCCAAGCTTTAATTTGTACCAATCTTCCAATGCTAATTCAACATCATGTTTCTCTCCCTTATGAGGGTAAATCCATTTATTAGCTTTTCTTACACATTTTTGAGGACGAGTAAATGGTGGCCATGCCGATTCGCATTCTTTGGTTGACATCGAGTTGCAAAAATGTTTGTTAGGACTCAGAGTTTCCTTAATGCTTTGAACAATTTCATCCTGTTTCTTCTTACAATGATCAACACTTTCTTTACGATTATCAGTAATAGGCGTAGAGTGTAGAGTGGGTTTTAGTGAATGAACATAATTAGAAATTTCAGTTTTTGGTTTTAAATGCTCATTCATACTAAAAGTTATTCGTTCCTTTTCGGTCCCCAAGGAAATTTGTTTTTCAAAAACCATAATTTGAGCTCTACAAGTGGCCAGAAAAGGTCTTCCAACAATCAAGTTGTAAGCCTCCCGCTTTCCAATGTCTATAACAACAAAATCGGTGGGGAAGAAAAAATTTCCAATTTTCAAAAGCACATTGTTCACAATCCCCCTAGGTACAGCCTTAGGGGAGTCCGCCATTTCAATCATAATAGTTGTTTCTTTTAAATTGGCAAGTTTGATTTTTTCAAATAAAGTAGTTGAAATAAGGTTAACGCCAGCCCCTAAATCAGCTAATGCGGGAATCTTAATGTTACCAATAGTGCAAGGGAGAAGAAAACTTTCCTGGTACTGCAGCTTCTCAGGAAGTTGGCTTGGTAGGAACTCGTCGTCTTCAGCCTTATCATCTTCTCTTAGGTAGTTAATCCAGGAGAGATCATTAGTGATAGAAGATGTGCATTGCTCCTTTTTTGCTTTATCCTACGCAAATATGGCTTTGCACGAAGTGGCTTTAGCATTACTTGTTGCGAGGTTCTTAGCTAATTGCCCAATTTGTGTTTTGAGCTTCTTAATTGCAGCATCTTGGTTACGTAGGTTCATATTGGTGTCTTCCTTCACTTTGACCATCCATTCCTTGAGCCTATCTTCCTTTTTTGTCGATTCTTCAATGTGTCGGTGCATTATTTCTTCAAGGCTAGGTTTAGGATGATTATTGTTGATTTTTTGTTAGAACCCAGGGGATTTTGCATGGTACCTAGGTCCGTAATTATTGTAGCTTTTGAAATGGAATTCTTTTCCATAGTTCACTTCACCGATCCTTTTAACTTCTTCATTGGAGGAACATTCTGTAGAAGGACGAGCCCCATCTCGCTCTACTTGAATGGAATGCACATTTTCCTTGAGCTTCTTCATTTCTCTTCCAAGGCTTTCTAATTTGTTGTTAATTGCTGCAAGGCCCTCAATATCATTATTTTTACTACGGTTGCTTCCTCCATTGTGCCATTTATGAGAATGGTTGATATGTGCAAAAACACATATCATTTCTTTATCAAGTTAGACCCAAAATAACCAAGAAAGTGCCGTTTATTGCTAATACTTGCTGTTTTCTTGAGTTTATGCTTGTGCAGGTACGGATATGTCAAAACACACAAAAAGAAGCCAAATCAGACAAAATCCGAGCACGAGAGATAAAGAGTGCTAAAGCTGAGCCGGAAGGTCAGAATTGTGCATTTGTGAAGATTTCTATGCTAAGAGGATTATTTGTGAAAGATATGATCAAGTTTGAAGAATTGTCAGAATCAGCCCCTCAACTTTGAGCATTTGGCAGAATCTACCCTCAAGTTTCAGAATTGGCAAAATCAGCCCTTGGTTTATTGGAGATTGACAAGATTGGCCCTTGGAAGATATTTTCAGAAAATACAGTTTTGGTCCCTAAAATTTCAGTTTGTACAAGCTTGGTCCTTATGCTACACCTTGGATTCATTTGTAATCCTTAAGTCCAAATTAATATACCTTGAAGCCAAAAATACTCAAAAGCCCAAGTCTGCTACCACTATACCCGGTCCACCCATGACCCGGTCAACCCACCAATACCCGGTCAACCCACCAATACCCGGTCAACAAAAATGAAATAACATAAAAAATCCTTAGCGCCATATTTTTCCCCCAATTAACCCAGGAACCATGAACCCTAAAAATCCCACTTAATTAATTCCCCAAATGAAATCCAAATTCATCTGAAATTCGTACTCAATAACTGACACGTGACTGACACACGGATGCCACGCTGGCAATCCGTGTGTCATTCCATCAAATCTCTCTTCTGTGATTGGCTAAAGGTGCGTGTAAATTTGATCCAAGGGCTTGAAATGATTGGTGACGTGTGGGATTGATCTGATGGCTCCAAACGTCCAAGAGAAAGCACAACTCAACCTTCTGGATCCTTCCTTGGCCTCAAGCTCAAGTATAAATAGCCTCATGATTCACAGATGTAACCAAGTAGAGTAGGAGTAGAGTAGATTAAATTTCTGAGTAACTTTGTATTTTTTTAAATGTTTTAGTTTAAATTCAGTTTTTAAATTCCATTTTGTACTCAACTTTTATTATCAATAAAATCATTTTTGCTTGAATTCTCATTTTAGTTCTAATTTCTGTTTTTATAATTACATCAGCTGTTATCAGATGATATAAGCTCACTTTAGCTTAAAAAATTCTTCCTACTCAGTTCCTACTCTCATTTACATTCAGTCAATAAAAGTCAAAGTGCATATTTTAGAAGTAACATGGTTCTGAGTTGCTGTAATGGCTTGGATTTGGTTTGATTATGATGGATTTGGGTTAATTTCAGAAATAGATTAGTGTTCCTTTATCTGTTTTAGAGCATGTCATTGTGACTGGACTTATGTAAGTTTTGCTTGTCTTTCCATTTCTATTTCATTACTGTCATGTCTGAATAAACTGCATCATTGATTAATTGTTAGTTAATATTGGTTTTATTGCATCATTTAGTTCTTATAATCTCATTAAAATCTGTTTGGATTGGAATTATGGTGTAGACTAGTGGTTTATAAGTTAAAATTTGCTTATCAGTTGGTTCAGTGTAGAAATCAAAGATAGAGGATTGTTCAGAGGATAAGGTTTAGTGTTTAAGTTTTAATTTGGTCAAATAGACTCAATATAGCTCATAGTTTGCACTAGTATTTCATTTTAGTCAAATTCTTTTTAATTCTGCTATAATTCTCACATCAGTAGGATTTAGATAATCATTTCTTGTATATGGTTTTAGAGTTTGATAATATAGCTTAATTCAGTCTTATTTCATCTTATAATATCATCTTCATTCAGTTTTAGTTAATCAAATCTCATTTTAGTCAAACATTTACTTCTGTCATCAAAAGTAAAAATCCAGTTTTACTTGCAAATTGCTTCCACTTTTATATTTTTAGTTCACTCGTTTTTGATCCTTAGCAGCTAAAATTTTGGGCATTAGTTCTCTGGTTGGTGATCTACAGCTGGGTATTTTTAGTTTATTTTTAGGATTTTTATAAGCCAACTGAATAAGTGCTTAAAGTAGGTGATTAAGGGCCGTTTGGATATTGAGATTTTCACCTGAATTTTTGCTTAGTTGCTTTCTGCTTGTGCTTATTGGACTCGAATCAGTTGCTGTAGCTTATTTCCAGTTAGTATAGGTTAGTTTTAGGAGTAGGTAGCTTATAGTGGCTTATTGCTGCTTCTTGCTTATTTTCATGTGCTTATTCATTTAAGTTGTGTGTCCAAATCATAGTCCCTGTGATCATTAGTTGTTTCTTTTATTTTTCCTTGATTCTCAGCATTATTTTATAATATTCTGGAAGTTTTCATATTTTTCCTTGCTCTTTTGATATTTTTCTGCATTTAAATTCTTTTAAGCATTTTTAATTAGCATTTAATCCAAATAATTCAGAAAAAGCTCAGAAAAATACAATTTCAATTTTCGTAGTTTTATAATATTCAAAAAGTCATAAAAAGTATTTTTCCTGAATTTTCTTAGTTAAAATAGATTTTCTAGCATTTTAATTAGTTTTAAATAGTATTAAATTCATAATAAATTGAGAAAAAGTCAAAAAAATGTGATTCCAGTTTCTAAAATTCTTTTTAGTTATTTAAGATTTTTAAAAAATAGTTTTGTAATTTTCTAGCTTATTTTCCTAATTTTTAGTATTTCAAGTCTATTTTAAATGTCTTAAATTAGTTTTTAATTCAAAATAAATCAAGAAAAACCCAAAAAATTAGTTTTAAATTTCAAATAATTTTAAAATATAATTTTTAGCTGTAGAAAAATAGTAGTTCATTTTTAGAGATTAAAATTAGAGTAGTTGCATTTTATTCGTGTTTCATTAATTACGTTTTTCGCGTTTTTAGTTATAAGTTGCATAATTAGTCTTAATTACTTGTTTTAATCATAGATCCAGTAGTTTTATTTGCTTTCCTTTATTATTGCTTGCCTTGTAGCGTAGAAATCATCAAATTCCCTTTTTACCCATTCAAATCCCGAATCACGCGACGTGAGTTGTTTACTCCATTCATCCCTCGTTGGGAGAACGACCCGGGAAATACATACCTTTGTATTTCTTCGGAAAATAATATCTATGTACTAAAAACGACAAATCAATGGTCTGCCATTTTTTGAATAGTTTCCAAAGCCATGGTCGGTGTCATACTAGGAATTGGCCCTTGAGAATCAATCATTTGTCTTGAAGAGATGTTCAGTCCCTTGTAAAAGACATTCACTTTTTGTTGGCTGTTAAGATCATGAGTAGGGCACTTGTATAACAATTCGTTGTATATTTCCCAAGCTTGGTATAATGTTTCATCACCCTCTTGCTTGAAGTTATGAATTTCTTCCATTTGCTTGGCCGTCTTTGATGGAGGACAATATCTCGAATGAAATATTTTTTAAGATAGGCCAAGTGTTGACAGTCCTGCGGTGTCGATCGACCCATCTTTCTGAAGCTCCCATAAGAGAAATAGGGAATACTCGTAGCATTATAGCATCGTGTGAGACTCGGGGATTTTGAATAGGTGACAATGTATTCGACGTTGTCTCGTGTTCATGGGCATCATCGGCGATGCTTCGAGAGAAGGGTTTGCATGATTCCCTCATGAATTGAGGTTTGATTTGAATTGAGCATCTTCGCAATGGTGGCCTTACAATCTCGGCCCTGTTCTTCTCTTGTCAACACCAAATATTCCTCAAGAGTGAGGTTATCGATGTTAATGGCTTCCATGGTACCGAAAACTTGAAATATGATCGTGAGAAAAGTTTAAAATGAAATGAAAGACTTAATATCAATCCTAATATAGCTCCCGTGACGCCAAAAACTTGATGCGGGTTTCTTGACCGTGTCTTAATATTTATAGTGTCTCGCTATACCTATGGTCTACCCAAATGCACTAACGGGCAGTGTACCCGGTCGTGTGTAGTGTAGTAAATGGTAAAGCCGAGGTCGTCCCAAGAGTTATGTATGTCGGATAATTACTAAGTCTAATTGTCACAGAATATTAATGGTTTAATAGGGTTTTAATTAACTAAACTACTAATGCAGAATATAAAAGCAAATAAATGGTAGAAGGGAAATCAATAGAGGAATAGTGGTGCTAACCTAGTTAATCCTTCTAACTAGTTATGTCTACGTCTACCTACTTCCAATTACTTGGTGGGGTCAAATTCGAGAGGACAACATTTGGTCAATTCGCCTAACCTATCGACAAAGATGCCACCACAGAGAAATCGGCACACCGTCATAAGTCTGTTGTTCTGGTCCCTAAGTCGAGTCATTAATGTGACAACTCGTAATTTGGTCCTTTCTCAAGTTCACTATTTCATCATTTATCGTGGCGGGTTTACAGTATCAAATCGCGTAACCTTAATGGTTTAGCTGCGAATTCATGATCATATCATCACGGACATTTCATATAGACTAGGTTTAGTCTACATTTCATTAAAATCATTTCCATCATGTTAGTTCATTCATGAATTTGCATTTCACATTAAACGCGTAAATTTCATATTAAATAAACGCTATCGCGTAAGTTATTATTTTGAACATTTAATCCGATACTTCCAAAAATTATCCCGACATATTTTTATACTTACATTTAGTTTATAAAAATAATATTTTGAGTTTACCTAGTGTTTTGAATTTATTTTGTATATAAATCGGTAAATTTCCACATTTTAAATTTAATAATAAATTATTATTTATTATTACACGAACGATTTTGAGCAAACATTAGCTCACTTGAGATAAATAAGGAGGTTATCCCTTACTGGGAACAATTTAAACTAATTATGAATAGCGAAAATGAATATTTTATATTTTACGGCCACTTATGAGTTTTTCTAACTCAACAACGAGAAGTTATCTCACTTTATCGAAAACACGAGCTCGCGCACGAACCGACCAATAGAAAGTATGGTATTAGTCTAATAAACACATTTTGAAAACAATATTGATGTTTTTATATTTCGTTTATAAAAACACACTCGAAAACATATTTTACACGTTAACCGATTTCCAACGTGTAACTAAAACATTTTGACTCACGTCTAAACTTAAACGAGATAAGTAAAATAATATGGGAACTCACATTTTAACTTCTCACTCTTTTCTATCTTTCTTGTGTCGCATGCTATGCAATCCAACACAATATAACTCGTTTATATACATGTTTGTATATAATTTAGAATTTTGGACAGTTTCCATTCGAAAACAAAAGGAATGAAACATTAGATTGTTTATCCTCTCTTGTACATTCGTAATGTCGAGCATTCACTTGATGAGACAACAAACACACTCAACTCGACATTTTAAAACAAGACTCGATCTTATTTGATTTAAATATTGTGAAAAACATTTATACTTGGATTAAATCACTTGCATATATTTTGAGCTAGTAAGTTCAGTTTAAAACCACATTTAAACCACTCTCGAACGTTTGAAATGTCGGTTTCATTTGTCGAAAGACAAACTAAAACCGACACTTAAAAAATTTATGCATTTTACTTATGAACTTTACTACTTGAAACAAATGGATGACACAAGTAGACTACCAAGTAATAAAGCAACACTTGTGTAAACTATATAATAAACTGACATATGATTTTTGGATTTAAGATATACACAATCTATCATATGACATCTTGGACTAGCCTGACATTCTACTCCACTCAACCAAAATCTACATATATATCAAATCATTTCCATAACACACGGTTCACACCTACACTTCAAACCACTTTCCTGTCAACCACATCACTTCCTTTTTTTTTCTAGATTTCTTGTCTGCTCGAAATAACACTCAACATCCTCACAATCTCACATATCTTGATCACAATCTTGTGCATTTAATGTGGGATAACCTAACAAGCAAACTTCTCTCTTATTTTATGCATATAACCGAGCCTCACCACCATAGCTCAAACACACCCACTTTCCTTTGAAACTCAGTCAAACAAACAAGTAGAAGCTATGGCAAGAGGGTTATGCATAAGATAAATTATTTGGGTTTCGCACCTTGGAGTCTATCGGTTTTCTTTTTCCTCGGGAGATTATTGGGTTCGTGTCGTGACAAAGCTAAATCTATCTTGGTTCTTTGATCATTCCTACACTCGTACACCCCTCTCATTGTAAGCAAGCTTGAACTCACCACCTTTTGTAGTTATTTCATTCGTTAAGCTTTCATCTTGCAATTGTATGTTTATTTCGAAACATACAATGCTTTCGTTAAAAATGGGAACACCATCGAATCTTCTTTTTGACTATTAAGAACAAGTCACATTTACATTGCGTTATTAAGCTTACGTGGAAAACTTTGAACGTAAAAGATGAATGTATAAACGTTAAACAAGCTAATAAGCACACGGTTGCTTATTCGGGTTTTAAAATGAAATGGTGAGATGTTTGAATCACTTTGAATGCGTAAAAACAAGAGGAATGATTATTTGAAAACATACAAAGTCTTGGTTCACTTTTGAAAGCATGTCTACTGCGGTTATTGGCTTAGCTCGTGCTCATTTCGTTATTAATCATGCCTTGTCGAACTATTCGTAGTCGTTATATACACATGAAGCATATAAAAGGGTTGGTTATTTTGGAAACACTTTATCTTCGGCTCATCACTTATTTCGTTCTTATTTCATTCGAACTCGTGCTCATTGAATCCATTTGAAAGCTCACCTCACTTGTCTCGTGAACTTATTTTGGTTACTTTCTTTTAAAACCCTTTTTCGGACTCATGAAACAAACACAAATCGTGTGTAACTCGCTAAGGGAGTTTGCACTTAAAAGCTCACTTGTCTTAAATCAGAAGCGAACATAAGCACTGTGAAAGTTTTATAAAAGAAATGGAAGCAAACAATACAAACACAAGCGTATTGCATGCAAACTGTGAAATTTTTACAAATATATAAAACAGATAAAGGCTAGTTATTTATAGTTAGATGCATAGAATAACAAAGAAACAACTTTAGCTCAGTTGGTTAAGCGAGGGTTTGTTGAGGCTGATGTGTATGGTTCGAATCCCATAAGTGACACTTTTCGGTATTTTTGCAATTGTTGCAATTTTTACACTTCCATTCCCTCTACTTCGAATCACTTGGCAACTTCCCTAAAACTTTTAATAAGTTCTATAATTTATATTAAAATTACCTCACAACCCCTCAACTTTGAAACAATTGATAATTTTCTTAAAGATTTTATAAGTTTATAACTTATCCAAATCTTTACCTCTTTAACCCCTCTAAATCTAACATTTTGACACTTGTCACCCTAAAAGTTTTATAAATTTGATAAAACTTATATTTTTATCACTTTTGCCTTGATAAATATGTTTAACACATATTTTATTTGACGACCTCCTTTATGTAAACTAAAGAATATATTTGACAAAATATATAATTTAACTACAACTTCAATAAATATATATTGTATAGATATTTTCCCACTTCGAACTCAAATAAATTTAATAAATACTTGACGTCTTGCATTTTTTTTACTCCTTGATAACACTTAAGGCAATACTCGGGTCAACTCTCATACGATATATCCGTATTCATTATTCCTATACTGATTCCAAGAGCCAATACTTATAAATATTTTAACAACAATAGTGAATGAACTTTATCGAGAATCAAATTAATTTATGAAACTCCTCATAAGCTACAATAACTCAATTTATTTGAAAACCCTCGTTTTTGAACTTTAAGCATTTCAAAAACATAAATACGTGTAAACTTACAAACGTTGTTTAATCTACACAACATGCATTTGAATACGAGACTTAGACTAAACCCATACCATACTTATCTAGGTGGCGTGTCGGAGCCGTGCACATTTATTACTTGATGTTAGTTGTGATGTCTTACATTTCTGCATACCAAGGTGAGTTTTCATAGCCCCGTCGCATGCTTTTAATTATTTTCAAACCTACGGGGGAGAATACATTGCACAACATTTTTATTACGATACCAAGTACATTAAATTCATTACATTGCTTAAGTTACCACATTTGCCAATTGAAAGTCCCCATTACTTGAACATGAACCGTTAATCTTTGAAGCAAGGATGAGTGGATAGATCTATCGGTGGCGCCTCCATCAGGGTTGGTGAATCCCAACTTGTCATACGGATGCATTTCATTTGATAACATTACGGAGTTGTCTGGCAAACACTCTGGGGGCATACATTATGAGCGATCTAGTTTGGGGTCATGGGCTTATTGCAATTGTAACATTTTTACGTGACTTGAGGGTCATGCACGATCTATACTTGTGTAGTCGTATAAAACATTTACATAAACCTATGATTTCTCACCAACATTATTGTTGACCGTTTTTAGCAATGTATTTTCGAATGGCGAGGCATTATCATCATGACATGGTTTAGGAACCCGCTTTTGAGTCATGGCGATCGACTTACATTATTGTACATTATGGCACTATCTTTCAAAAACATCGTTTGGACTTGTAACATATTTGTATTTCATGAACTTTGTAAACCTTTTGGGACCTATGTTGTACTCAGATGCTTTTGTTAAATATCAAGCGATGTGTTTTAAAAGCGACACTTTAGGTCGTTCAATATAACTGTGATGTGGTGCTATGACGATCAATCCCCGAATTCCATTCATTGCAAAGCAGTAAATTGGGGTGTGATGATTGGCATCGAGCTTGGTTATAGAGAACTAGGTTGCATCATTGACCCTGAACTATAACTACATCATCATAGCATCTCATCATTTCATCATAAGTACATAGTCACTATACATGCGGTTTCATCGCGCATTTTACGAGTTATTTACTTTCATTTGAAATCGATTGTCACAATAGATGCCTTGAATACCCATCCCATCATACTCGCATCATACTTTAACGTGGAGAATGCCTGTCATTCCCTAACACAATTTAACATCATTGACTTTACACCGACCTTACCACATATTATCCGATGTGGACCTTTGAACCCTTTGAGAAGGAGAAGTTGCACTACACCATCACGATCATCATTGATTCACCATGTGGATCGGGACAATTTTATCATTACATTGGAGCAGTTATACCATTTGGTAGAACTTATAGACTTAGTCCTAATGAACCTATTTTCTTAACTACTTTACAAGGATTTCCATTATCATCATTGTTATCATTTTCATCATTATCATTTCGAGCACCATCAGTACCATCACATCTCATACACGATACTCGTACATCGACTTGCGGCTTGGGAAGTGTGCATGATTTAACACACCATTACCATCTACCACTAAGACTACAAACACTACACCATCTCATAGGTCGAGGATGTGAGAGTTCTAGGGCTATTCTTTGCTGGGCCGTCTACTATTCCTACACTTGAGACATGATTAGACTACCAACGAGAATAGATAATAAGTACCTTTTTAGGCGATGTAATCTTTATCATTTATTATCTCCACGATAATCACAACCTTTGTTTACTTCATTCCTATTCCGATTGCCTAATTCTTCAATCATTTCGCGATGATACCTCACTATCTTACTAGGGTTAGGCCAACTTTAATTCTTGACCAATTAGGAGACTATTACTACTCGACGAGGTTCTCCATGTATCCTACAAACCATTCCTCAAATTATATTTCAAGTTATTTTGCTACCATTTCATAACATTATTTCACCTAAATTTATTTCGGGCTGTTTATCACCATCTTGGAAGCGTTGTTTCATAAAGTTTTAAAGCAAGTTGTTTTATTACCAACTTATCAATTGGTTTCATCATTTTATCAACTATTTAATATCCTCATACGAAACGATTTTCATGTTACTCGAAAAAAAAAAAAAAAAAAAAAAAAAAATCATTGAGCCATTATCTTACAAAACAAAGCGTTGAATACCATCTAAAACTTCGGAGGAGCATAATACCATTTCAACAAAAACAAGCATCACATCATTTGTCCTAGATTATACATGGCCTGATCACCTATGTATAATTCAGGAAGAATTATGTCATGAAAGAAACAAGTATCATTTCAAATTTCCTAAGACAATCTTCATTCAAAAGCAAAGTTTTATAATGAGATAAATTGTGCATAAACATTCCTTTTTGTTAACACTCTATAGATGCTTACGCCATTTATCTCTCACTCAACCGATAAGATAGGATTTGACGAATGACCTTTTTAGGAAAGATTTTTTTTACCATTTACGAGGAGGATTACTCGATGCAGGAAAAACAATGAAAGGGTTTCAGAATTTCCCACAAGGACTAGAACTAGGTATTAGGATGATTCAAACTCAACATAAAGCTTAAGACATCATGAGATAATATGAACCACTACCTTTGGACTAGAAGCCAAATTCTATCATTTCAAAAGTGCCAGTTATACCGAGTCACAAGATTTAGTACGAATCGAATACACACTAAGCGACACTATAGAAATAAACCAATCCTTCTAATTGAGACTACAGAACATTTCATTAAACAAGGCTTCAACAATATGTGAACTTCCCTACAATGAGTTTCCCTTAAAGGAAAATTTAGTTAAATTAAGGTTATCGATATAAACTTCCCTAAGGCATTGTGTTCTCTAGAAATTCCAAGTGACCTCACTTCCATATCAAGAGATGCCACAGTTTGAACATGTCGGACAATCAATGACTTCCATCTACAAGTGAAATTAGAACAAACATTCTTCGACATAGTATGAGTGATATCTATTTTCTTGCTAGCACGATAGCAATATAAGAGATGAATTATTTTAAAGTACTCAATATTGAAACAAGTCTTGAAAATCAACCATCACACCACCTCACTTGAATATTTAAGGTTTTATGATTTTACAACATAGAGCATGGAAACACTTGATAATCAAACCATAAACATTTTAGTTATGGAGAATAAACACTTTAGGCAAGTAAGACTCAAGTCATGACATTTGCTAGGACTAGAAGCGAGGAATCACAAGCTGTACCTATAATCTATTCTTTTCAATAAGGTCCTTTCCATGATTTAACATTTTGAAATCTAACACGAGACACGTGGTATCAATTCCAGTTGTACCTATTATAAGCTATTCGATCCACCTTAGGCTGGCAGCGGTCATTTGAGATTTCCATGGAACCTATTAGGACATGATTACCGCCTACTATCCTCATTTCGATGGTTAGGCGAGAGAACAATTCCCACATTAGATAATATGCTCAAGCAAGTGTGACTTTCTAGAAATGCGGCAAATCATTCTCCATCGACAAGTTTCTTTACAACAATAGTTAACTCATGAACATATTGACTACACCATTTGAGGCCCTTTAAGGTTGAGGTATCAATCAGCGATTCACGGGTTAAAATCGGAAAGTCCAATTCATTAGTCCATAACTCATTCATGAAACAAACAAAGAAGTCATACAAATCAAGAATCGATTACAAGTAACAACATATAGCTAGATAAACTACATCGTTATCGATGCAAATTTTGGAAATATGTCCCATAAGCCGCAAAACCATTAGAATTTCAAGTTGGCAACAAAATTTATGTTCAAAATCTTGCCTTGGAAAGGCGTGGTGCGATTCGAAAAAACACCGGACGAACCAATACGACCCAAGTATCCTCATCTTTCACCGACAACACATAAGACCGTAGGACCCAACAAGGACTGAATTCGGGGTGAATTCCTTTTTGATGGTGAATGTGACAACTCGTAATTCGGGTCCTTTCTCAAGTTCACTATTTCATCATTTATCGTAAAGCGGGTTTACGAGTATCAAATCAGCGTAACCTTAATGGTTTAGCTGCGAATTCATGATCATATCATCACGGACATTTCATATAGACTAGGTTTAGTCTACATTTCATTAAAATCATTTCCATCATGTTAGTTCATTCATGAATTTGCATTTCACATTAAGCGTAAATTTCATATTAAATAAACGCTATCGCGTAAGTTATTATTTTGAACATTTAATCCGATACTTCAAAAATTATCCGACATATTTTATACTTACATTTAGTTTATAAAATAATATTTTGAGTTTACCTAGTGTTTTGAATTTATTTTGTATATAAATCGGTAAATTTCCACATTTTAAATTTAATAATAAATTATTATTTATTATTACCTGAACGATTTTGAGCAAACATTAGCTCACTTGAGATAAATAAGGGAGGTTATCCCGCACACTGGAACAATTTAAACTAATTATGAATAGCAGAAAATGAATATTTTATATTTTCTGGCCACTTATGAGTTTTTCTAACTCAACAACGAGAAGTTATCTCACTTTATCGAAAACACGAGCTCGCGCACGAACCGACCAATAGAAAGTATGGTATTAGTCTAATAAACACATTTTGAAAACAATATTGATGTTTTATATTTCGTTTATAAAACACACTCAAAACATATTTTACCGTTAACCGATTTCCAACGTGTAACTAAAACATTTTGACTCACGTCTAAACTTAAGCGAGATAAGTAAAATAATATGGGAACTCACATTTTAACTTCTCACTCTTTTCTATCTTTCTTGTGTCGCATGCTATGCAATCCAACACAATATAACTCGTTTATATACATGTTTGTATATAATTTAGAATTTTAGACAGTTTCCATTCGAAAACAAAAGGAATGAAACATTAGATTGTTTATCCTCTCTTGTACATTCGTAATGTCGAGCATTCACTTGATGTGACAACAAACACACTCAACTCGACATTTTAAAACAAGACTCGATCTTATTTGATTTAAATATTGTGAAAAACATTTATACTTGGATTAAATCACTTGCATATATTTTGAGCTAGTAAGTTCAGTTTAAAACCACATTTAAACCACTCTCGAACGTTTGAAATGTCGGATTTCATTTTGTCGAAAGACAAACTAAAACCGACACTTAAAAAATTTATGCATTTTACTTATGAACTTTACTACTTGAAACAAATGGATGACACAAGTAGACTACCAAGTAATAAAGCAACACTTGTGTAAACTATATAATAAACTGACATATGATTTTTGGATTTAAGATATACACAATCTATCATATGACATCTTGGACTAGCCTGACATTCTACTCCACTCAACCAAAAATCTACATATATATCAAATCATTTCCATAACACACGGTTCACACCTACACTTCAAACCACTTTCCTGTCAACCACATCACTTCCTTTTTTTTTTTTCTAGATTTCTTGTCTGCTCGAAATAACACTCAACATCCTCACAATCTCACATATCTTGATCACAATCTTGTGCATTTAATGTGGGATAACCTAACAAGCAAACTTCTCTCTTATTTTATGCATATAACCGAGCCTCACCACCATAAGCTCAAACACACCCACTTTCCTTTGAAACTCAGTCAAACAAACAAGTAGAAGCTATGGCAAGAGGGTTATGCATAAGATAAATTATTTGGGTTTCGCACCTTGGAGTCTATCGGTTTTCTTTTTCCTCGGGAGATTATTGGGTTCGTGTCGTGACAAAGCTAAATCTATCTTGGTTCTTTGATCATTCCTACACTCGTACACCCCTCTCATTGTAAGCAAGCTTGAACTCACCACCTTTTGTAGTTATTTCATTCGTTAAGCTTTCATCTTGCAATTGTATGTTTATTTCGAAACATACAATGCTTTCGTTAAAATGGGAACACCATCGAATCTTCTTTTGACTATTAAGAACAAGTCACATTTACATTGCGTTATTAAGCTTACGTGGAAAACTTTGAACGTAAAAGATGAATGTATAAACGTTAAACAAGCTAATAAGCACACGGTTGCTTATTCGGGTTTTAAAATGAAATGGTGAGATGTTTGAATCACTTTGAATGCGTAAAAACCAAAGAGGAATGATTATTTGAAAACATACAAAGTCTTGGTTCACTTTTGAAAGCATGTCTACTGCGGTTATTGGCTTAGCTCGTGCTCATTTCGTTATTAATCATGCCTTGTCGAACTATTCGTAGTCGTTATATACACATGAAGCATATAAAAGGGTTGGTTATTTTGGAAACACTTTATCTTCGGCTCATCACTTATTTCGTTCTTATTTCATTCGAACTCGTGCTCATTGAATCCATTTGAAAGCTCACCTCACTTGTCTCGTGAACTTATTTTGGTTACTTTCTTTTAAAACCCTTTTAGGACTCATGAAACAAACACAAATCGTGTGTAACTACGCTAAGGAGTTTGCACTTAAAAGCTCACTTGTCTTAAATCAGAAGCGAACATAAGCACTGTGAAAGTTTTATAAAAGAAATGGAAGCAAACAATACAAACACAAGCGTATTGCATGCAAACTGTGAAATTTTTACAAATATATAAAACAGATAAAGGCTAGTTATTTATAGTTAGATGCATAGAATAACAAAGAAACAACTTTAGCTCAGTTGGTTAAGCGAGGGTTTGTTGAGGCTGATGTGTATGGTTCGAATCCCATAAGTGACACTTTTCGGTATTTTTGCAATTGTTGCAATTTTTACACTTCCATTCCCTCTACTTCGAATCACTTGGCAACTTCCCTAAAACTTTTAATAAGTTCTATAATTTATATTAAAATTACCTCACAACCCCTCAACTTTGAAACAATTGATAATTTTCTTAAAGATTTTATAAGTTTATAACTTATCCAAATCTTTACCTCTTTAACCCCTCTAAATCTAACATTTTGACACTTGTCACCCTAAAAGTTTTATAAATTTGATAAAACTTATATTTTTATCACTTTTGCCTTGATAAATATGTTTAACACATATTTTATTTGACGACCTCCTTTATGTAAACTAAAGAATATATTTGACAAAATATATTATTTAACTACAACTTCAATAAATATATATTGTATAGATATTTTCCCACTTCGAACTCAAATAAATTTAATAAATACTTGACGTCTTGCATTTTTTTACTCCTTGATAACACTTAAGGCAATACTCGGGTCAACTCTCATACGATATATCCGTATTCATTATTCCTATACTGATTCAAAGAGCCAATACTTATAAATATTTTAACAACAATAGTGAATGAACTTTATCGAGAATCAAATTAATTTATGAAACTCCTCATAAGCTACAATAACTCAATTTATTTGAAAACCCTCGTTTTTGAACTTTAAGCATTTCAAAAACATAAATACGTGTAAACTTACAAACGTTGTTTAATCTACACAACATGCATTTGAATACGAGACTTAGACTAAACCCATACCATACTTATCTAGGTGGCGTGTCGGAGTCGTGCACATTTATTACTTGATGTTAGTTGTGATGTCTTACATTTCTGCATACCAAGGTGAGTTTTCATAGCCCCGTCGCATGCTTTTAATTATTTTCAAACCTACGGGAGAATACATTGCACAACATTTTATTACGATACCAAGTACATTAAATTCATTACATTGCTTAAGTTACCACATTTGCCAATTGAAAGTCCCATTACTTGAACATGAACCGTTAATCTTTGAAGCAAGGATGAGTGGATAGATCTATCGAGGTGGCGCCTCCATCCGAGTTGGTGAATCCCAACTTGTCATACGGATGCATTTCATTTGATAACATTACGGAGTTGTCATGCAAACACTCTGCGGGCATACATTATGAGCAGTCTAGTTTCGGGGTCATGGGCTTATTGCAATTGTAACATTTTACGTGACTTGAGGTCATGCGATCTATACTTGTGTAGTCGTATAAAACATTTACATAAACCTATGATTTCTCACCAACATTATTGTTGACCGTTTTAGCAATGTATTTTCGAATGGCGAGGCATTATCATCATGACATGGTTTAGGAACCCCTTTTGAGTCGTGGCGTCGACTTACATTATTGTACATTATGGCACTATCTTTCAAAAACATCGTTTGGACTTGTAACATATTTGTATTTCCATGAACTTTGTAAACCTTTGGGACCTATGTTGTACTCGAATGCTTTTGTTAAATATCAAACGATGTGTTTTAAAAGCGACACTTTAGGTCGTTCAATATAACTGTGATGTGGTGCTATGACGGTCGATCCCCGAATTCCATTCCACGCAAAGCAGTAAATTGGGGTGTGACAATTAAGTACCGCTACATGCTAGATTCTAAATAGTGAGTGCCCGTTTAGGAACTTAGACACTACACCCCATGTCTTAAGTTCATCCAAGCGATAGGTGATCGGTTGGTCAAATCGCACAAGTAGAAAGGGTCGTCGGTTGGTCATATCTTACCATTCCGTCTCGGTCCGCTCACCTAGGGTTGAGTTGGTCATATCTCCTAGGCAATTGGCCTCTATCGCCATTCAAAACTACCGAACCGGGGTGACTACCAAAGAACTATGCATGCATACACTTATAAATAATTGTACGGAAGTAAAGGTAAATGAAACAAAAAATTAAGGAATCATAACAAGGCTAGCACCAAAGGGTGCTTAGCAGCTCATATTAATCATGCACATCAATTCAATATTCAAAGGTACGAAATACATGAATTGAAAGTAAAAGAAATAATAAACGCTAAAGCTTATCGTAATGGTGTGACTTCTCCTTGGAAACACTCAGTATGCTTCCCTAGACCTCCTTGAGCTTTTTCCTACGTTCTCGAGTGTTGTGTGTGGAATGGGATGCTTTGAAATCTTTGGAAAACGTGGGGTATTTATAGCCCAAGTGCGGGTTATGGAGTAACCAATAAATGAGTTACGCCAGTAACCTTCTATTTCTCCGTAAATGCACTAGATCGCTAGTTACTGGCGTAACCTTATAAGTGGTTACGCCGTAGTCTTCAATAAACTCGGTTACGTCGTAAGTGATGCAGAGTTTCTGACGTAAGTATCGGTGACGTGGAACCTCTTTTGACCTAATGGAGTTACGTCGTAACCTTTGGGAGGAGTTACGCAGTAACCTCTTGATAAGTTGGACTTCTGGGTCACGCAATAGTTACGGTGTAATGTGAGAGATGAGTTACGCCGTAACTTCTTCAAAATAAGCATACTGTGATAAATCTTTAGTAACGTTTCCATTTCCGCGTCTCTTTAGCTCCAATGCTCGTAATTTACCTGAAAGTGTAAAACAATGGAAAAAAGCATAAATCCATATAAATGATATAAATAACGAGCATTAACGGGGGAAATTGACACTTAATATTCAGGACTATTTGATGTTATCACAAGACATCAAGGATTGCTCGCTGCATCACCTAGACACGCTTCACGACAAAAAGGGTAAGGTAAGGCATGGAATATTTAAAGGGTGAAAAGGAAAAAGAAAACAAATAGTCTTAGCTTAAAACCGAGTTGCCATCACCCCACCGATAATTCAAGGTTCATCTTCATATGATCAATATATGCCACTGGAATCCACCATTATTTATTCTTGAACTATTCTTCCAACCTTCGAATGTGATCGAGAAGATTATTCTCAATGCCAATTTCTTCATATAGTGCTTATAATTCATCGCACCGTTAGCACATATAACACATATAATAATAATAATATATATATATATATATATATATATATATATATATATATATATATATATATATATATATATATATATATATATATATATATATATATATATATATATATATATATATATTTTATTTTACAACGATATGTTTCCCCCCCTTGAACTGAGCATAAGGTGATAACTTGGGGGTCTTTGACGATCTTTAGTGAGATGTAGATGATGAGGTACGCCTCTTGGAACTTTATTTTGAACCTCAAACTAGGGTGAATAATGACTTCAAGGTAAAAAGGTAAGACTACATGGCAGGCTAAGGTGAAATGGTGTAACGAAAATAAGGGTTAGAAAATGAAAGGATAGGCTCAAAAAGGGTGTAACTAGGGGTATCTTGCATTAAAGGTGAGTGCAATAAAAGGGTTAACACGGAGGTCGAAAAGCCAATGTGACTAATCGGTAAACGCACACAAGTGAACACATATGGGCTATCTGGGTTTTATCCTAAAACATTTACTTTTTTCAAATCACCTTTTCCAAATGCGCCAAGCTAACTTGATACACTACTCGTCTATGGTCTCGAAGTGATGTAAAAGCCAAGTTCTAAAGTTT
Source organism: Chrysanthemum lavandulifolium (assembly GCA_022545495.1). Taxonomy (NCBI): domain Eukaryota; kingdom Viridiplantae; phylum Streptophyta; class Magnoliopsida; order Asterales; family Asteraceae; genus Chrysanthemum; species Chrysanthemum lavandulifolium. The sequence goes on along the minus strand of JAHFWF010000066.1, from coordinate 739,296 downwards.
ACAATACTATCGGCACACTCAATTTATGGTAGATTTGGGTAAAATGGGGAAACGGAAAGGCTAAATCTCACCAATGGCAATAAGGGTAATAGCGTGCTCGGCTTTATGTGGTTCTAGATTGGTTAAAAATATGACAAATTTTTTTCAAATAAGCATACAATTTTGAAACCAGCTAGAAAATTAGGGCAAGTAAGCTAAGTAATCATACACTTCATTTCTATTCCTATCCCCCCACTTGAAGTGTACAAAGTCCCATTTGTACGAAGAAAAAGGAAAAAATAAAATAGAAATGAAAAATAATCAAGAAAGTAATAAACTCCCCTCTCGAATGCTTGCCCAAGATGTCTCACTAAAGATTGAAGGTGGGTTATGGGTTGGCTAATGCGTATCGTTTCCGGGAACTAGTCTTAACTATTGCGTTGCCTCAAAATATTCCTACTGCAGCAGGGTTACGGCGTAACTGATCCTAAGGTTACGCCGTAACTGCATCACATAACCAAAAACCTGCACATAATACATGGAAAATTTTGTACCCGACGGGTACAATGGATGATAGATCATACAAATATCCAAATAGTTAAGTTATTACAGACATAAGTATCAAATTGTTTTAAATTGTTTCAAATTGTTTCATCAGACAGGGAAATCAATCGTCCTTGGGAAGATCATGATCCATGGAGTGGAATTGGGTGGGATCAAATGAGGTGCTCGTAGTGCTACCAGGAGTGGGATCGACCTGCATGAATGCCACTCCTCCGTGGACACCGATATCGATGATGACAGGCTGGTACACATATTCCGGACCTTTCCACCTAGGCTGGCTCAAGTGCATGTTCTGAAGCATTTGGCTCGTCCGATCTGCACTCCAATGAAAGAAGTCCTATTGGAGCTGATGCACTTGATCCATGGTACCTGCAAAACCCTCAAGCTGGTTACTAAGACCATAAAGTCCTACTTCGAGGCTTTCAATCTCCTCGTTGAAATGGGTCGACATTCCATCGATCCTCTCGTCAATGATCTGTAACCTTTCCCCTACATTCACGTGTGCCCTTCTTCGTCCCCTGGGCACCTGCTCCTCGGCCTCCTCTTCAGCTTCTCCACCAGCACCACTAGCTTCTCCGACTTCTCTCCTCGGGGCTGTCCTAGCCAACTCGATCACTCTATATATGTCCTGGGTGCAATTCCCGAACTCGACTAGCTTAGTTAGTCCGATCAAGCTAGGCTCCCTACCACGGGACACCCGAGCTAAAGCTGTACCGGTCATAAGATCATAACTCCTAGCTAAACTCCCAATGAAATGAGCCCCCTGCAAAGGACTCCTAGAGGAAAAACCCTTAGCACCAACACCCATAAACCTCGCCAAATAGAAGGGAACATCGATGTTGTTTCCCCCTTCCATGCCCTGCATAAGGTATAGATCATCCATAGTCATCTTTTCTTTGGCGGAGTGTCTTGCTCGGATAGAGCAAGCAAGTAGGCGATGCACCAGTCGACCAATGGGGTTCCTCACCATCACGTAAGATGGTGGCTGCTTTGAATCATAACCATCCATCATAGCAATCTGGTTGAAATAGGCTGCAAGGTCTTAAGTTTCATCCCTTCTTCTCCAACAAGTGTGATAGAAACGACTAAAAGCTTCTGATTCCCTTTCCTCCTCAGTGTACAAACCCATCCTCACAATATATTGCCTAAGAGTCAAACTTCTTCTCTTGCCTCCAAGTTGGAAAAACATTTACTCCACGTCATCATCCACAATATCAGTACGAAACTCCACACTAGCAAGGAATTCCTGGACGTATTCCGGAATAACCGGCTCCGTGATCCTGAATAGCCTCAACCATGCATTGCACGTGAATTCCCCAACATTACACGTGAACTTAATTTTTCAAAACTTCCTCAATTTTCTACCAGCTTTCCCGTTTGCCAAACTATCAAATGCTTCAAAATCAAGTGCTTCAGGTTGACTTATATCCTTCCTCCTAAATTTCTCAAACTCTTCCACGCACAATTGCCTAATCCCAGCATCATTTTGTGCTAGAAACCTAAACCAATTAGCGGGGTTGTTTGCACCTGAAAATAAAACAAATAACAGTAAGTGCAGACCTTACTGATGTTAAGCTACGACGTAACCATTATAAGAGTTACGCCGTAATTAGGTAATTTCAAAGGTTACGGCGTAGCTTAATCAAATTGCTACGCCGTAGTCACATACTTTAATGGTTACGACGTAACTTAACCCCGAGTTACGCCGTAACTTCCCCAGAAACTCAGCACCTCAGATGGTCCAATTAAGCAATAGATTACGCCAGAACCATCAATTTTTTCAAGTGGTAAAAAGTTTTGATAAATTTTTAACCTATTAGTGCTGAGGGACCGCACCTAACCCACTAGGTTTGTGTTTGACCCAAAACCCTACTTAAATAAAGTCAAAACACCCAAATCGACCCCTAGTGATAGGACACGAATTAAAATAACATGGGGAAATCATCATAGTCATCAATTAATCAAACCAATAGCAATAATATACTCAAATAGGCAAGATCCCAAAATATTAAAATATAAACCATAATTGAAATAATTGACATAAACAAATCAAAAAGAGTAGTGATAGATCTTACTAGCCATGGAGAATGATTAGATGAAGAGATCTTGATGGAAAAAATTTAGGGAGAAAAATTTACTGTTTGGGTAGGCGGTGAAAGTTTATGTATAAAACCTAGTTTTTAATCCGTATAAGGTTTTATACCGCCAGGAGGTTACGGCGTAATTTGATTAATAGTTACGCTGTAACTAATAATTTCAGAATATTAAATGGTTGTGAAGGGGTTATGTCGTAATCCTAATAAGGATTACGCCATAATTAAATTTTTAATTTTAATTAAAAATTTAATTTTTATAAATCTTATTGCATAGTGGTTACGTCGTAATTCTAAAAAGAGTTACGTCATAACTAATTAGTCAAAAGATTTTATAATTATTATTTTTAATTAATTGTAATATGGTTACGTCGTAACCCATGAAAGGAGTTACGCCGTAACTAATAGCATCAGAGGATAAATTTTGTATAATTGCAATTGGAGAGATTTAGAAACGTACCTTATGGAAGTGCTCAAATCTCTTAATGAGGTGAATATGATATACCTTAGATCTTTCATTAACTGCTCCTCGACAGCGGCGCCAAAAAGCTGATGTGCTATTTCATCTTGCTTTTAATATTTATAAAACTTAGATAACTTAGGATAGACACATACTAACGGGCAGAGAACCCGATCACATGTAGTAAAGCCTTAGGTAAATCCGAGTATCGTCCCAAGAGAGCTGTGACCTTGAAAGAACTAAGATGATTAGAAATGATATTGATAATATATTATTATGACAAAGTTGCTATAATCCATCGATATGCTATTATCCTACTTACACAGACACCAGAAATTTAGGTTAAAAAGAGATAGATAAACGAAGCTAAATAAAGAATACAAATATGAATTGATTCTCGATACGAAGATTCAATATAGTGGTTAATTATCACCAGACTCCTTTGGTCGATTCGTCATGGCCTATGGTTCTTAGATTCCTCACCAAGATGAGCAGGTCACCGGGATCATTCGACAACCTAATAGCGGTCATTAAGCACCAAATCTACTAGATCTAGGCGGTGGGAACCCGGCCGTTAGGAACTTAGATTCCCCAACCTCTTAAATACCTCCACTTGATAGGTGATCATTTGGTCGATTCGCACACGAAGAGTGGTTGTACTATGGCCAATTCCTCTCATGCCATATCTACCGGTGGGGTCGATTGGTCATATCTCCCAGCCTTTTAGATACTACCAAGGCTAGCGATCTTTGAAAAGACTAGCAAATGTATATAGAGAATTATAGAGAATAACACTAACATAAATGCAAACTTCAATTAATGATATGAATTCATAGTATAAGTTCTAGAAAAATATAAAAGGAATTCAAACTCGAATACAATGGAAATCGTAGACGAGGACTTCGTTATTCAGTGCTCCTAAACCATGCTTCTTCTTCTGTGTTTTGATCTCCCCAAACCCTTGAAGGTTTGGGAAAGGAGAGATACTAAAAACTGGTGAAACCATCGACTATTTATAGGCTTCGAACTAGTTACGGCGTAACCTTATTAGGTAGTTACGTCGTAACTCTTTCTGTGCTTATCCATGGTTACGGCGTATTCTTAGGCGGGGTTCGCCGTAGCTTCAGAAATCAAGTGTATTTCTTCATTACGGCGTAACTGAGTGAGGTTCTGTAGTAGTCTTTGTCAATAGGGTGCTTATCAGTTATTACGGCGTAACCTGAGCTGAGGGTTACGCCGTAGCCTTCGTAATCTTTAGTTGCGTCGTAACTTCATCACTTGGTTACGCCGTAGTAAAGAGACAACCGTATCAATAGGGCTTGAAAACGTCCAATAGCAGCTTCCTTACATTGAATGGGTCCTAAAATGAAATAATAAGGGAATAAGGATGTTTTCACAAGTATTTTACTCAAAATGTGATGATATAGTGGGAAATTAATGCTTAGAAAATCAGGACTAGTTGATGTTATCAATTAATGATCACAAAAGTTAATCTAATACTAAAAGCACTTAAGAAGCAAATTTTAATCTATGACAAGCTCTTCAATAAGCTAGACAGTTATAAGCTATTTTTTTTTGGAATTTTTTTAGATTTTTGAGATAAAACTAAACTAGATGATATTAAAGCAAAACATAAACTACAATAAGCAAGTAGAGACAGAAATAAGCACATAAAAATCAATAGAAGAGCAAATAAGCAGACAATAAGCAGTTTGAGAAAATAAGCTAGAAGGTAAAATTTTGAACTTACAAGAACCCTTTGCTCAAAACAAGGGCAAAATACAATCTACTAGCTCTAGCTTGTTTAAAACAAGCTAGTAAAAGCACCATAAGCTCTTCCATTGTAAGCTTATCATCCATTTTAGCTTTTGTTAGACAAAGAAAAATGATATTATCAAGCTCCAACCCTCTACCTTGGGAGGTAGAGGGTATTTATAATTTCTTACAAGACACGCCTCCTACGGGCTTTGGATCAGGCTACAGTGGGTAAAGACCCGTCCGTCCTCCACGGTGTTACTTAACAAACTACTTATTAACATTACGTGACTATGACTACGAGCTTTCTAACGAATACATATACTTGAGGTGACTGACTCATTAACTACCGGATTTTCTAAATCCTAACAATCTCCCCCTAAAGGAGGTCACCTCAATTTACATTGAATACAAACATATATTATATTTTGATTGTTCTTGGATTCTTGATTAAGATCTTTGCTCAGTAGTCCGTAGCCTTTGATTCTTCATGTTCCGCATGTTTTGTTAACTCAAGTGGAGGTCTTTAAATGATCCACGTGATGATGAGTGTTGAGTCAGCTTTGAGATCATCTGCCACCATAAATCTCTGACTCATCCTTTGAAGCGTTGCAATCATGTGCGTTGTGACTTTTGGACCGACATGCTCACATTCTGGATCATGATTTCTTCTAATCAGAGTTGCGGAAGCTTTTATTGATTCATGATATTTGCAGCAGCTTAGCAGAAGCATGGAGCGAAAATATCAGAGTCACTTGATGAAGATATGCTTTTATCATGGTTTCTTCAAAATGAACGTGATGTGTGAGCATGCAGTTATGGAATGACATATCAATTTTGATCAGCTGCAACCGTCAGGTTTCCCTACATACAACAATTAGCAATAAAGCGCACGAAAGTGTCTTTGATCACTTTCGTTGAATTGAGGTACACGGCCCACGGTTCCCCGTTGATCAGTACAAGTATTGCCTGTGATCAGGTAAAATTCTGAAGAATCTCCTTGACAGGGTTTCGCAGTTGCTCTAGCAGTTCTCAAACCGGAACGTCTCAAAGAAGACAACATGGAGTGAGTGAACCAGCGAATTGAGATTCACTGATTGATGAAAAGTGATTTGAAAAATAATCTTGTATTGCTTAATATAAAGTGTTTTTGCAATACAACGAGGGTTTTAAGGAAAATCAATTATCAATCATAAATATTAATACACAGTCGATGTGCTAGAGAAAATAATTTTTAAGCACAACGACCAGTTTTTCAAAGGTATCCGTCAATCCATTTCCTGGACCAAGGTTGATTCAATATTGAATCGCCCCATCGTTTCAACCCAGTTGTCACAAGTTTGATCTATTGGATAGATCTCATATGTCACCTACCAAGAGCTTGTTTGATGTTGGCTCTAGAAGGTTTTCCATCTTCATTGTGAATATGTGAACATATCACTCAGATGTTCTGGCAATACCACAAGGATAAAGCGTAGGACTCTTAAGATATATTCTCACTTTCCACATTGTGTGAAACAGTGAGTCTTCATTGATTGTGTCCTAGTGAGATTTATAGATGATCTCGTGGCTCTAGACTCAATAGTGCACATTTGGTTCCTATGCCGGAGACTAGAGAGAGGGTCTCCTTCTTCAATATCAACAATCTCTAAAAGAAAGTCGATAGATAATGTAGGTTCCCCGTGAGAATGAAACAAGTCCTTTTAAGAGGAACTTGAGTAGCTTGGGAAGTTGTAGTGCAGTGCATCACTGGGTCCATGACGTATTGTCTTCAATACCGGTGTTACCTTGGTAACCACCGGTAGTATATGAATTGAACCCGTTTTACCCTAAGGTTGAAATAATGGAGGGCTATTTCTTTTCACCCTTTTCTCATTCATTTCTTTTTCGTTCTTCAACCCCTTCAGTGCTTACCGAGATTTCATAACTAGAACCTTGTTGGGTTTGTTCTAGTTCTAGCTCTATCTCAGTCCGCACTCTTCCCATTTCTCACTTTTCTCCTTTTTCCATCATACCTAAGGACTTCTATACTATCTAATGGATTGTACCTGGGTAGATCCCTCTGGCTCTGGCGGGATCGTGGGGACGAATACCTAACCTAGCCATCCTTATATCTCCATGCATAAATTAAATTTGGTCGGTCTTTTGGTATTGTTCAATCCGCCTCGAAACCAATTGAAAACCATTTGAAAATCAATCAAGGTACTTGTGATTTAAAATCAAAGCGTTTTGTTCCTTAATTGTTTTTGATATATTTAGAAAAAGCTCCCCCTCAACATGTGCATCAAATAGTTGAAATTGTTTTAGCATATGGAGGCAAGAGGACATAGAAATCTTGGATTAAGAATTAAAGATCCAATCTATGATTAACATTTTCTAAAATGATCTTCATCACTTCCCGATCAAATCTAGTAATTTTAAATACTTTGGATAAAATACTTTTGGGAAGGTTGAGGTTTTCTTATGATTTCTCCCCCTCAATATGTGCATCGAGATTCAAAAGTGTTTTGCACATATTAGAGAGAACCTGCACTTAGAGACAATTCAATCACGTTTCAATTCTTTTTGGTTTGAGATAGATGCTCCCCCTCAACATGTGCATGGAAAAATTGAAATCGTTTGGCACATGTAGGGAGGAGAGCTTGTTAATATATTTATAAAACCACTTATTGACTTATCAGTTTATATCCAATTTAAATCACAAATTCTCTCCCGATCACAATTTTCAAATCCTTTGAGATATGTGATCTCTATTGATTTAAATTGTTTTTGAAGGCTTTTGAGGAGAATTGAGACTAGCTTTTAAAATATTTAACTGATACGGATCAAATTCAGAGACTTTGACCTCCAATGATTAAACATGCTTAAGTATTTTATGAAAACACAACGTTAGCCTTGGTTTGGATCCAATTGTATAAAAACATTGTTCCTTTTGATTATCCAAAGTTATAATTTGCTTGGTTACGCACCAATTGTTTGAAAAATAACTTTTTGATTTGATTGAAATCATTCTCCCCCTCAATCAATGACATAAGTTGTTGATTGAGTGTACGAGATTTTGACAAATGATAAGTCCAGATGATTTTCAAAAATATGGTTTGAGTTATTTTCAAAGAAATTTTGTTTTCATTAGATGACAAATATTTTTCAGAAGAATATTTATAAGTAAAAAATATTTGTGATGGAAACATTTGTCTTTTGGCGACAAACATATGATTTTAGAATCAGAGCATGAGGTTTCAAAAATTAATTTAAGCATGACTATGTTCTTTCTTTAAAAATTGGTTACTGGCTGAAATGACAGTAAACAACCATTTTTCTCCATCCCATTTTTTTTAAAGTTTATGTACATTCGAACTTCATCTAAAGACCCGTGCCATTCTTTGAGTGAAAATCAAAGTCCGTAGATGTTATCAAAAAATAGAAGTAGATGGGAAAAATAATATTTTTGGGCTTTTTTAAAGATTTTCTGATTTTTATGGATTTTTGAAATTTTATATTTTTCTATTTTCTTTTTGTGGGTTTTATAATTTTGTATTTTGCTTTTTGAATAAATATGTACAAGAGGTAGGTGAAGAAAAGCCTTTACTCCTCGTCTTCCTCTTGAAGACGTTTGAGTGTTTCTGGTTGTAGACTCTTAAGTCCAAGTCGTGGAAGAATGAACTCAAAATTCTCTAGGAAGAGCTTTAGTGAAGATGTCTGCCAGCTGATATTCAATTCTCACAAAATATAGTTCCACCACACCATTCTCCACTTGCTCCCTGATGAAGTGATGTCGAATGTCGATATGCTTTGCTCTTGAATGTTGAGCGTTGTTGCATGAGAGAGCAATGACACTTTGTTATCTGTCTGAGAGGAATTTTGTTGAATTCAAAGCCATAGTCAGATAATTAGGATTTCATCCATAGGACTTGAGCACAACAAGATGACATGGCTGTGTATTCAGCCTCTGTAGAGGATATAGATGTACTCATTTGTTTCTTTGAAGACCAGCTTACAAGCTTTTCTCCTAAGAATTGAGCTCCACCAGACATGCTTCGACGTGTATCTTGACTCCCTGCATGGTCTACATCTGCATATGCTGTTTGACATATTAGTGTCCTTCGGATACCAAAGTCCCATATTAATGGTTCCTTGGAGATACCGAATGACCTGTTTAACCGCTTCAAGGTTCTTTTTCGTAGGCTTGGCCTGGTATCTAGCACACATTGTTAGGATTTAGTAAATCCATTTATTAAAGTGTCGGTCACCTCAAGTATATGTAATCGTTAGAAAGCTCGTAGTCGTAGTTATTTAAAGTTAAGTTGTATTTAGTTAAGTAACACCGTGGAGGACGGACGGGTCTTTACCCACTGTATGCCTCATCCACAGCCCGTAGGTGGCGATTTGTGTAAGACTATAAATACTCTCTACCTCCCAAGGTAGAGAGTTGGAGCTCATAATAATACTTTCATTTTCTCTCACTAAGTTCCCAAACCTCTATCTCTTTCTCTCTCTAAAACCATAAGTTATACGCCTATTTGTGATCATGTATTGATGTGTTTGTGAAATCCAATATGTTACAAATGGTATCAAGAGCCATGGTTTGATCATCTCTCTTATTTATCCTTGGATTTCTAGTGGTTTTATATGGTTTTTGAGTTTGAAAAAGTTTAGTGGTTTTTGCATCATTTGGATCAATTCTTGTGTTAAAGTTTGAATTTTGAGTGTACTTTTGTGTTTAGAATCATTGTTAGTGCTTGGGTTTGGATTTGGAAAGCTTGAATCACTGTGGTTGAGCTTGTTTTGGATTGAAAAGTGTGTTTGTTAGCCTTAATAGTTTTTATTAGAAGTGATGGTCATTGACATTTAGGAACTTTGTAACGTGTGTTAGATATCGTGTTAGAATAGTCAACGGGCTCATGGATTGGGCTAAGCTAATTGGTTATTAGTTTAGTTAAGCTAGCATTGTATAAGTTCATGTAACCCAATCCATGTCCAAGCCCATATACGGCCCATGGCCAAGCCTTAGGGCATCCTTTGTCTTGTACTATAAATACCCCTCAAGTATGTCATTTGAGGGGTGTGCTTGAGTGTGTGTGTGTGTGTTTCATATGAATATTGTTTTCATCTTCTTTCCTTTATCTCTCTAAACATACATACGAATTCATATTCAAGTCACCAAGTTCTTCATCTTTTCCTTTCTTATTCTCTACGCATATCATCAGTTTGTGTATAACGTGGGTGTTTGTTATATGTTTTCTTGTTATGTGATAAGGTATACGTGATAAAAGGGGCTTTACAATTGGTATCAATCGCCTAACAATGGTTTAGGAGTGTTTGTGTTTGTTTTGAAGGGATACGCGTACTGCTCACGTTAGTCATCTTTGTCATGCTTAAAGCTTTAATTTTTGCACTTAAAAATTCAAGATTCTTGTGGTTTAAGGTTTATTTGGTGCTAAAGTTTCAGTTTTTGCAAAAGTTCAAGCTTTACGTGTTTTAAATCATTTTAAGCTCGTTTTTGGTTGCTTGGTCATTTCTACTAGTAAGCTATCTAAGCACTTTGGGTGAAAAGGTCAACATTTTTGTGTTATTCGAGTGTTTTTAAGGATATATGTGCAAGAGAAATTGTTTGAATCATTTGGAAATTTTTACGGCGTGGGTCAAAACCCTAGTTCTACGCGTAAGAAAGTCAAACTACGCATAAGTTTCTACGCATAAGCTTTTGGTGCGATTCTTGAGCTTCAACGATTACTACGTGCTTCCTCACTTGGATAAGTTTGTGAAACACTTGACTTTGGATATCCCTTACACTTGTGATAGTGTAAAGGATTTTGGGCAAAACCTAATCTTACGCATAAGCTTAGACTTACGCGTAGAACACTTTACGCAAGTATTTTCTTACGCCTAAGCTTGTCTTACGCATAACTAAATCTTACGCATAAGTTTTTCTACGCCTAACTTTAAACTTACGCATAAGCATTTCCTACGCCTAAGGAATCCTACGCCTAAGCCATCATACTCGTAACCATATCCTACTCGTAACTTCTGTTTTCTACGCCTAAGCTCTTTCTACGTATAAAGGTTTAAAAAAAAAAAAAATTCAAATTTTTGGCGGGAAAACTTGAGTAAGATTTAAATTTTTAAGGAGACTAAACGTTCAATTTTTAGGCGAGATTCAAATTTTGGTTTAACTGTGAAAATTTTGGTCAAAAATTCAAATTTTTGGGCCTAAATTCCAATTTTTTCGGTAAAATTTGGCGTCAAAATTGTCATAACTCAAATTTTTCTTACGTCCTTAGAATTGATTTTTATAGTGAATTTCAAATTTTGGGAGAAAAATTTTTACGACCAAGGTTACGAGTACGACTTTCAGAAACACCTCAACCGAGCTTAATCTTCATCAACCAGAACTCCTTTATCGTTGATTCGATCCTACATCAAATTTATCTTACATACCTTCCTCAATGGCAACTCTGGCAGATCGTCTCAAAACTGCTTTCTTTGATTCATTCTTCAATGACCTAAACATTAGTCCAACTACACTAAATAACAACAACCAATGGATTTCATCGTATAATCCGCAGTTTACTCAACCAAGTATGCATATGGGTCAAGGAGGACAAATGGTTGATGTTATTGGGAATCAGAATGGATTTGCTACGGGTATACAAATGGGGAATCGGATGCAATATGCGTGACGGTTTGATGGACATAAAGGGGTCGATTGTGAATCGAATGGGAATAAGCTTTTTATGACTTGGTTCGAAATGCTACCTCACGAACCTCAAAGCCAAGATTCGTGGTATCGTCGGCTCGACATGCTACCTCGAACCTCAAGTACAGGGTGTTGTTAGCACAAAAGAAAAATTGAGAATAGAGTTGATTCTTTGAGGAATACGAATTCTATATCCGGGACCAGGCGGAGAAAGCAAATGATAATGCAAGCTCTTGTCTTCTGATCAACCAGCAGGACACAACATCAAGTGGTACTTTTGACTCACCTCCGTCTATGACACGGATCCACTCAATGAGGTACCAAATTATAGTAATGTTGCTAATTCGTTTACTCATGAGAAGCCGCGTCGTGTCTCCAAACCTTATTATGACACATATGTGGGGAGCAAGTTAATAGTAATGTTAACTCGAAACTCCATATATGGATCCTAATGATGGTCAAGTTGAACAGAATGGTGCTAAGGATGAGGAAACACGTGCTTACTTTGAAACATTAATTAATAATTGTGGTATTGAGATTGAGAAAGTCCAAAAGGTCAGTCGCGAGGTTAAGGCCGCGAATAAGAAATTGACCACGAGCTTATGAGTTACAAGGAGAGCATAAAAGCTTTTGAATTTCACAAAACAAAGAGTCGAAATTAGAAATTGGTTATCGAGATTCTTTTTAAGAGAAAAGAATTGCAAATCAAGTATAACACACTTGATGTGAATTTGAACTTAAAAATAAAATCTTTAAGCGTGGAAATTTCGATCTTAAAACCAACTTTCTAAACAACAAGCAACTTATTCGATCTTGAAAAGAGAAGAAAGCAGTTGATTCTTGATTTTCAAAGCGAGAAGATTCTCTTCTTGATGAAATTCTTGATAAAGATAAAAAAATCAAAAATTGGAAAATTTTCTTGTTACAACGGGTCATTCATTAAATCAACTAATATCTTTGATTAATCAAACAAATCCGTATTTTCATACAACACAAAAATGGCTCTTGGTAACTCACCTCCTTGTTTCCTCAAGAAAGCTCAGAAAGAACAGAATGTGTTGAATAATGGAAAAGCTGTGCATGAACCCATAATTGTGCATGATTCTCTTGAAACATTGGAACTATCTGAGGAGAGTAGATCAAAAATGAAACAAAAGAATTCTGAAATCAAACCGATTGATTATAACAAATGGAACAAAATTAATGGAATCATTTTTGTGTCTCAAAATGAAAAGTCAAAGTTTTCCATCACACCAAGTGTTTCAAACAAAGTGTCAACACCAGTTTCAAAACCAGTTGCGCCTCCAGTTGTTGTCTTAAAATCTCTTTCGAACATTGAACAAATGTCTTCAAACAATCCTTTTAACACAAGTGATGCTAGAAGTATTTTAGAAAATGTGAAAACTAGAATTGCGGGACTTCAAGAGACTGTTAAAACTAAAACCACTATTACACCTAACAACTGGTTTTCTAGTTTTGATATCGAACATAGAAAGTTTCCTGAAACAGAAATTGCCCCTCAGCTGAATGCCATCAACTCAAGGGTAATTCATTTTGAACAAGCATTTTTGAAAGAAACCGCTGACTTTGTCAAGGATCATAAATCCCTGGTAAACCAAGCTAATGAAAGTGTTGAACACATCAAAGTTTTGTAAAATCTAAATGATTCTCTCTTGAAGATGTTATGACTCACGATATCATGTCCATTATCTTACAAACATATTACATTGAAGATCATGAAAGACTCGATCTGAGACCTCCATAATTGTTTGAAATATGAAAATGCTCTTGAAAAACTTGAAAAGAAAACGTGTCCTATTTTAAACAACTTGATCGAAAACCGAGGAATGCAAGTAGGACAAACCGTCGATGATGGCGTGCCTACAAGGACATGCAAGAGCAAAATGATCTTTTGAGAGCTCGGTGGGATGTCTAAAAGGAAAGGCATGGATACTAAGTTTGCAAAACCATTGGTGAGGAGAATACAAATGTTCCAAAACCGTTTTCAAACCAAAATGTCTATTTCTCGCCTCCAAAAGTCAATGAGAAAAATGATTTATCAAAAGCAGTCCCCACAGTCTTTGCCTATTAAAAGAGAATTATCAAAGGTTTTGAAAACCTGTTTTGATAAAGAAAAGTGATTACACAGCATTTCTAGGAATAGTACACGGAATGTGACCAAAATCTGTTAAAGAATCATCGGCTCTAACGACATGGTCAACAATCACTATCTAGAAGAAGCTAGGAAAAGGCACGACTCGAAAAGACGAATTTTAGGTGCAACATCTAGGGTGATGAATTCTACAAGATTTCAAGGCACTTTGCTAGTAGTAGTAAACTATTACCTAGGAACACTCTACAAAAGACTAGGGATTGGCTTACATCTAAGAGTAGTTGCGCAAAAGAAAATGCTATGCCCTTAGAAAACAACACTAGAATTCTAAGTCTTTTTGAACAAGAATCAATGTCCACAAGACTATAGTGACAAAGTTAAAGTCTTGTTTTAAACAAGAATATTGAATTTATACATACTACATGTAAAAATGTGTCTTTTCACTAATCACGATGCATGTGTCTCACAATATCTCAAGAAAGATAATTCTCGTGCCAAGGCATAATCCACTAAGAAACCAAATGGAAACAAGCCCGTTGATAAAAGACAAACAAGCAGACACCTAATAGGGCGATCTCTTGGTCGTAGTTTTTCTAAAATGAGTCTTCATTGTGTCGATAAGAAAACAACTCCTAGATCTTACCTTAGGTGGAAACCCACGGGAAAAGTTTTCAACCAAGTTGGTCTTAGATGGATTCCCACAGGAAAGATTTTTGATACTTGCACCAACACAGATAGTAGTGAAAGCCATCAGGAAGTAGAAACCATTACAACTGTTGACAGTGAACACCCTCAGAGTGAGGAAACAAATACTTCTAACACTGTTATTTGTGAAATCTCTTCTTCTTTGGTTGCAGGTGAATCAAATATCTCTGAACCCAGCTCATCAGAGGGTTCCAACTCTGTAAACTCTTCCTCTTCATTCTCTTTATCTTCTATTTTTGATTTTCCATTTCTTCTATAAAATCAAAAACCAAATACAAAATTTGAAAAACCAACAAAAGCAAAATATAAAAAAAAATATGAAATCTTTCAAAAAATACAAAAACAATATAAAATCAAAATCCAACAATATTCTTCTCACGACATGTCTCTTGTATAATCGATATTCATGCGTTTCTAGAAATGTCATTCAACAATGATACGGGCATGTACGGATGCTTGACGAGAGTTCTTTAAATGTTTTCTAAAACATGTCGTTTCTCAAAATTTCTTCAAAATGGCTTTCGTATACTTGATATGAAACCGGACTTCAAAATGATGGCTTACGGACACATCGATTCGGGACCAGCTTCAAAGAAAGAAAAGTGCTAAACCAAACAAAGGTTTTAAATATTTTTCAAGCACTTTTCCTAAAACAATGGCTTGTAAGTATTTCCACTTGCAACCCGATCTTTAAAGAAAGGAAAGTGCTACGCAAAATCGATTTTCATAAATATCGAGCACTTATCCTAAAACAAATGAAGATAATTCTTCTTCAATATCTTCAAAATATTTTTTTAAAATCTTCATCTTGTGTACCATTGATACGAAATTTTGCAAAAAAGGATTTTCAAAATCTCTCACATTTGGTACCAAGATAACTCCCTCTAAACCCTTAATTGATTCTAAATTTTCTGTATGAAAAATATGCTTTCGTTAAGGGGGAGTATTAAACCAAAAATTTTCCAAAATTCATGCTAAATCAGTTTCTCTCCAAATGTTCTTGAAAAACATATCTTTTAATCATTTTGTTTCAAAACATCATGGATATGCTATTTTTGAGGGGAGAAACGTGATTAAAATGTGATCAAAAATGTTTTATGATCGTTGTTTGAATCTCAAAAGAGCTCGACTCGATCGTAACCATTGAATTGACGAGGAATAATGTACCATCTCGAGAAACTTTCTATGGACTTGACCAGACGGGTAATAATTTCAAGCTAGTTCTCTAGTGATGTAAACATGTCTTGAAACGGTCTAGTTCATTTAAAGTCGATCAATTCAAAAAGTGCGAACTCTACCCTCTCTGTGCAGATTTCTGTTAAAACTTATAAGCACATGTGAAGGGGGAGTGTTTCTAAAAATATAAAACTCACGGAGTGTTTCAAACATGTTTTCTATCATAAACACTCTGAGAGATTTTCAAGAAAAATGGTTTTATGGCAACAATAGGACAGTCATGGAGTTATAAGGTGACTAAGGATAGGTAAATCCATCCTATGATCCGACAGAGCCGGAGGGATCTACCCAAGGACATCACAAATAGTTAGTATTAGAAGTCCTTAGGAATGATTGAAAAAAGGAGAAAGTAGAAAGAAGGGGTTGAAGAATTAAAAAGAAAAGTAAAAGAAAGGGTGAAAAGAAATAGCCCTCCATATTCAACCTTAGGGCAGAAACCGGGTTCAATTCATGCACTCTTGGTAGTCACTAGATGACACCGGTATTGAAGACAAAGGCGTCATGGACCCGGTGGCGCTTGCACTAAACCTTCTAGCCACTCAATTCCTCTCAAAAGGTTTGTTTCATTCTCACTGGGAACCCTACATAATCTATCGACTTTCTCTTAGAGATTGTTGGTATTGAAGAAGGAGACCCTCTCCCTAGTCTCTCGCTCAGAAAACCAAAATGCACTATTGAGTCTAGAGCCACGAGATTCATCAAACGATCTCATAGGAACACATGACATGACATCGCTTGTTGTTCATCAATAAGGGCACAAGTGATATATTATAGAGTCATCTGCAGATCTTAGCAATCGCCGAACATTTATGAGAGGTTTCACATTGTGATCCTCGGTGATTGAATGGAAACTCCCGCCGGGTTCAACATCAAGCGACCACAGCAGTCACTTGGTAACTCCCGTGGATTACGCTTAGTATGTCTCAAACGGTCTGATCGTGGGGTGATGCTTTTGTGTACCTCAATGAAACATCCCGAACTATAGGTGTATTTGGTATATCGTGTTATCTCACTTGTGGGACTCCAGTTCAGGAACGGCCCTCGTGAGAATTATCGACGTGTTTTCACACTATGCTGTTAACACCCTCAAAATTCAAACTTGTAAGTGCCAGAATCCGCTTATTACTAACCTGTTTTATGTTTTTTTCTTATGGAAGCTTCAGAGCGGATTGATCGTGCAGATTTTCCACATGCTCATACCAACAACACATGATAGTTCTCATCAAAATCAAAGGCTACTCAAAGTTAAAGATGATTCTTCGTCAATGTCAAAGAATCTACAAAGTTTAAAGACTAGAGAAATACGTCATTGGTAAATCAAAGTCAAATAGAAGTGTGAGCATGGTGGAGAAAGACGTGGAGACACCTAACCAACAAAGTTGACAACGGCAGACAACCACATTAACTGATCACAAAGCATGAAGGAACAAAGAATTAAGACTATTCTATATCTACACACAAAGTTCAAGCTCGAGAAAAGTAAAGACCTATTCAAGTGGAGCATCTTTTGAATGACCACCCCTTAGGGGGAGATTGTTAGCCTTAATAGTTTTTATTAGAAGTGATGGTCATTCGCATTTAGGAACTTTGTAACGTGTGTTAGATATCGTGTTAGAATAGTCAACGGGCTCGTGGATTGGGCTAAGTTAATTGGTTATTAGTTTAGTTAAGCTAGCATTGTATAAGTTCATGTAACCCAATCCATGTCCAAGCCCATATACGGCCCATGGCCAAGCCTTAGGGCATCCTTTGTCTTGTACTATAAATACCCCTCAAGTATGTCATTTGAGGGGTGTGCTTGAGTGTGTGTGTGTGTGTGTTTCATATGAATATTGTTTTCATCTTCTTTCCTTTATCTCTCTAAACATACATACGAATTCATATTCAAGTCACCAAGTTCTTCATCTTTTCCTTTCTTATTCTCTACGCATATCATCAGTTTGTGTATAACGTGGGTGTTTGTTATACGTGTTCTTATTGTGTGATAAGATATACGTGATAAAAGGGGCTTTACAGTGTTTTTGAAGTTTTTCAAGGTAGCGACTTGAGTCTCGTTGTGAATTTCTTCGTAGCGACTTGCTTTAGTAATTTCTAGCGAGTTGTAGTGTTTGTGAAATTTTTCAAGGTAGCCGACAAACAGTACAAGTTAGTGGATTCTCCACTACGGCTAGCGACTTGGTGGGGTTAGCGACTTGCTTTCATTATTTCTAGCGACTTGTACTTATTGTTATCAGCGACTTGATCTTAGCGACTTGGATACTTAGCGAGTTGCTCTTTAGCGACTTGTATGCTTAG
Source organism: Chrysanthemum lavandulifolium (assembly GCA_022545495.1). Taxonomy (NCBI): domain Eukaryota; kingdom Viridiplantae; phylum Streptophyta; class Magnoliopsida; order Asterales; family Asteraceae; genus Chrysanthemum; species Chrysanthemum lavandulifolium. The sequence goes on along the minus strand of JAHFWF010000066.1, from coordinate 721,399 downwards.
CGATTTGGTTCGTTAGCGACTTGTGTTCAGCGACTTGTGCTTAGCGACTTGATTCACAGCGACTTGAGGTTTAGCGAGTTGCTACTTAGCGACTTGGTGCTTAGCGACTTGGTTCAATAATTATAGCGACTTGGTTAATACTTGTTTCTAATCGGTTTCTCTTGATTTAGTAAAATCCGTGAAAGAATCTATTTCCGGTTTAATCATAGAGTTATAAAATCCGTGAAATCAGTAAACATGTCTACCAGCGTGCCTACAATCATCTCTCATGGTGAAGGCGTTCAGCGGTGGTTCGGATACTCGTCCACCCATGCTTGACAGTAGGCCCGACTACGACTCTTGGGCTCAACGAATCGATTGTCTTGTCTTGGAAAGGAAAATGGGGTCAACATTCTCAAATCCATTGATGAAGGACCTTATCGATTGAGACTACAAGAGACATAATTGATCTTCTGCGAGATGGAACCATGATCTATGGATTGGACGGACCAAAGGCGTATGATGAGCTCGGTGATAAGGAGAAAAGAGATTCGATCTTGATATCGGGGCTTCAAACATTATACTTCAAGGTCTTCTAAAAGATATCTACAAGCTTATCAATCACAACACTGAAGCCAAGGTCATTTGGGATAATGTCAAGATGCTTCTCTCGGGTTCAATTAACTAAGGAAGGCAGAGAATCACAGCTGTATGATGAATTTGAGCACTTCAAGATGAAACCAGAAGAGAGTATCTATGAATATTACGTGCGATTTCACAAAATTGTGAATGATATGAGGAATATCAAAATGACTATGCCAAATATTCAACTGAACTCAAAGTTTGTGAACAACATGAATCCCGAATGGCACAAGTTTGTCACCTTTGTGAAGCTAACTAAAGGATTGAAGAACACCAACTATGAGCAATTGCATGCCTTCCTTCTTCAGAATGAGAGACATGCTATGTTTGAACGAAGGATTCTTGAACAGTTCAAATCTAAGCAGGGTGAAACTAGCTCGTCAAATGATTCAACAACCTTTTACACCAATGTTGGAATTACCACCAAAGCTTCTCAAGTCATACCCATGGGTAATGGTAATTACAAGCTCATCCCTGATCCATCATATAAGCCTCCCGACTCAAACACACTCACGGAAAACCTCTTCAATCAACTGTCTCTTATGGTTAGTCAAAACATGAACTCTCTCCCACACACCAACAATAACCTCGAACTAGCATCCAATCCACACAATCAAGCTACTATTAGAGATGGGAAGGTTATGGTGCAACAAGTTCAAGAAAGGCAGTATGAACAGGGAAGAGGCGGAGTTGGTAGAGGATATGTGGCAAATCGAGAATCGTGGAAGGAATCCAAATCAAGGACAAGCAAAGCCGGTCAAATGCTACAAGCGTGGTGGTGAGGACATATTGGTAGGAACTGCACATCTCCAAAACGTCCACGAATGCGAGAATACTTGAGACAAGATGTTGCTTGTGCAAGCTCGGGATAATGGGCGACTTTGGATAAAGAGGAGTTGTTGTTTCTTCGAGGAAATGCCAAAACCTATGATCTTGATGTTGATGAGCGACCAATTTAGGAAATAGGTCACAATCATCAAAATGCCTTTCAAGTAGCTGATTGTGATGCATTTGACTCTGATGTCGATGATGAACCTACTGCTCAAGCTATATTCATGGCTAGCATCTCACCTATGGTCTCTCCAAAGGTCTCATCACCACAGCAAGCTTGTTCATCCAAAGATTCAATCATTTCAGAGGTATTAAAACTATATGATGAAGTTGATGAGCAAAAGATGCATAATAAAGTACAATCTCATGAAACTTATGAATCAGATACTTGAGCAAAAGATGCATAAATAAGTTGACGTACAAGGGAATACCATTCAGACTGCTCACTTGATCACTAAGCATAGAGTCTTAAGCGATAAGCATAGCATTCCCCTTGTTGAGGAACCTAATCTCGAGGTAGTTAAAAAGGCTAGAGCTTCTCATAAGATACTGTATGATGGTAATGAGATTCTTAAGCCTAGGCAAACACCATCATATGTTGGAAGCACGGAAGTGGATAGAAAATTAGATGATGCCTTGTTAGGAATTAGAAATTCCCGGTATTAAAGAGTCGGTCACCTCAAGTATATGTAATCGTTAGAAAGCTCGTAGTCGTAGTTCTTTTAAGTTAAGTAGTAATTTAGTTAAGTAACACCGTGGAGGACGGACGGGTCTTTACCCACTGTATGCACGATCCATGACCCAAAGTGTGGCGAGTTATGTAAGACTATAAATACTCTCTACCTTCCAAGGTAGAGTTGGAACTCATAATAATATCTTTCACTTTCTCTCACTAAGTTCCCTAAACCTCTAACTTTCTCTAGAATTCCATCTTATTCGCCACCTTGTGTTATGGTTTGATGTGTATGTGAAAAGTTATATCTTACAATTGGTATCAAGAGCCATGGTTAGATCATATCTTGCACATCTTTGGATTTATAGTGGTTTTAGGTGGTTTTGAGTTTGAAAAAGTTTAGTGGTTTTGCATCATTTGGTTGATTTCTTGTGTTAAAGTTTGAATTTTGTTGGTACTTTTATGTTTAGAATCATCAAAAGTGTTTAGGTTTTCATTTGGTAAGCTTGAATCATCTTGGTTGGGTTGTTTTGGATTGAAAAGTGAAGGTTATTTGGTTTTCAAGCTAGCGAATTAGCTCTCGGACTTGTTTTCTTGGTAGCGACTTACGGTTATAAAATCTAGCGAGTTAGGCGTGTAGCGAGTTAAAGTACAAGTAGTGGCATCTCCACTACGGTTAGCGACTTAATGGTAGCGAATTAGTGGTAGCTCTTTAGCGAATTAGCGACTTGTGTGAGTTACTACTTTGGCTAGCGACTTAGTTTTTACTATTGCTTTTCATTGGCGACTTGGAACTCTAGCGACTTAGGCGTGTAGCGAGTTAAGGGTTAGCGACTTAGTGCACTAATTTCTAGCGACTTAGTGCATTATTTGGTAGCGAGTTAGCACGTTATCATCTAGCGACTTGAGTGATTGTTTACGGTTTTCTCTTGATTTAGTAAAATCCGTGAAAGAATCTATTTCCGGTTTAATCATAGAGTTATAAAATCCCGTATAATCATTAACATGTCTACCAACGTTCCTCTTGTCATCTCCATTGTTGTCGAGGATGTTCAAGCGGTGGCTCGAGATACTCGTCCACCAATGCTTGACAGAAGGCGACTACGATTCTTGGGCTCAACGAATCGATTGTATTGCCTTGGAAAGGAAAATGGTGTCAACATTCTCAAATCCATTGATGAAGGACCATATCGGGTTGAGACGACTAGAGACATACTTGATACTAATGAAGATGGTACTCCTATCTACGGAATGGACGGACCTAAGATGTACAATGAGCTTGATAATGAGGAGAAAAGAGATTCGATGCGGATATCGGGGCTTCAAACATTGTTCTTCAAGGTCTTCCTAAAGACATCTACAAGGCGATCAATCATAACAACGATGCAAAGGCGGTTTGGGATAACGTTAAGATGCTTCTCTCGGTTCGAATTAACTATGGAAGACAGAGAATCCCAACTCTATGATGAATTTGAGCACTTCAAGATGAAACCGGATGAGAGTGTTTATGAGTACTATGTGAGATTTCATAAGTTAGTGAATGACATGAGGAACATCGAATGACTATGCCTAATATTCAATTTGAACTCAAAGTTTGTGAACAACATGAATCCCGAATGGCACAAGTTTGTCACATCCGTGAAACTCACTAAAGGATTGAATCATACAAACTATGAGCAACTCTATGCCTTCCTCCTTGAGAATGAGAGACATGCCATGTTTGAAAAGTTGATTCTCAATCGGTTTAAAACCAACCGAGGGTGAGACAAGTTCGTCTAATGACTCAACGACTTTCTACTCAAACATTGGAATCACAACCAAAGCATCACAAGTCATTCCCTTGGGTAATGGTAATCACAAACTCATCCACGATTCTCGGTTCAAACAAGGCGATCTTTGATGCACGCGTGGATAACATCGTTAATCAACTAGCTCTACTCATTAGTCAAAACATGAACTCTCTCCCACAAACCAACAACAACCTACGAACGCATCTAACCCACATAATCAAGCCACCTTTGTTAAAGATGGAAGGATCGTGGTGCAACCGATTCGGGAAAGACAAGTATGATCGGGGAGAGGTAGAGGTGGGAGAGGTTATGTTGGAAACCAAAATCGAGGAAGAAATGGTAACCAAGGTCAAGCTAAGCCAATCAAATGCTTTAAGCGTGGTGGTGAGGACACTTTGCAAGGAACGCACATCTCCAAAGCGTCCACAAAATGCCGAATACTTGAGAGATAAGATGTTCTTGGCTCAAGCTCGGGACAATGGTGCTACTTTGAATGAAGAGGAACTGCATTTCTTCTTGAAGGCAATGCCAAGACCTATGATGCGGATGTAGATGAGCACCCATTCGGGAGATAGGTCACAATCATCAAAATGCCTTTCAAGTCGGTGATTGCGATGCTTACGACTCGATGTGGATGATGGACCCATCTGCACACACAATATTTATGGCTAGCATCTCTCCCATGGTGTCTCCCAAGGTCACTTCTTCACCACAAGCTGGCCCATCCAAGGACAAACTCATCTCGAGGTATTAAAGCTATATGATGATGTTGATGTGCAACGGATGCATGACAAAGTACAACCAACGAAACTTTTGAATCAAATATTGAAAATACGGGTAATATCAATATTGTCCCATATGATCAATACGTGAAACAAAGTGAAAGTGAAGTTGTACCTAGTGATGCATCTTCTGCGATCAACAATGACTATGTCTTTGATGAATTCACCGCATGTGCTCACGATGATTCCATTATCTCCGAACTAAATGCCTATAAGGAACGTGTTGCCATTTATGAACAACGTGCAAAATTTGAGTTGACCACTCGTGAGCGGGGAAATGGATGACCAAGTGCGTGCGATAATTAGAAAAAGTAATTTTAGAGAAGAAGTATTGAAACAAGAATTAAATTCTTTGCAAGAAAAACTATCTAAAACATTAAGCAAAACAAGAACTTCAAGAAAACGTGAAAATGCTTAAGCAAGAATTTAATGCAAAAGAATCAAAGCTCTTGAGAGATTTTTCTAATCAAAACTTTGAAAAACAAACTTGAAAACAAGTCAGTACATACAAGGAAACACCATTCGATTGCTCACATGATCACTAAGCATAGAGTTCTAAGCGATAAGCATAGTGTTCCCCTTGTAGAGGAACCAAATCCAGAGGTAATTAAAAGGCTAGAAATGCTCAAAAGGTAATTTATGATGGCAATGAAGTCCTTAAGCCTAGGCGAAACCTAGTTGCGTTGAGTGCACCGAGGAAGATAAGAAATCGATGAAGTCACTAGGAAAGGATGAACAAAAACTAGATGACCCCAAATGCAAAGAGAAGAACATAAATATCACTCCTCATGATTATAAGAAGGAAAAGCTGGATTGCATTAAACATGTTTAAGCCTCGAGACTTTGTTGACTCCGAACAAGTCTTGGAAAATGGATTTAGATAAGCGAAGTCGAAAATATTGTAAAACAAATCCTCCCCTTAGGAAAATGCCTAAAGCTACTTGTATCCTCCTAACACACCAATGCATCTTGTTCCTAGAACAATTGCCACTAAAAGCAATATCTTAATTAGCCAATACGTTATTTTTCAACTATTTGTTGATTTTGAGAAAACTTGCAAGAAAAGGATCACACCCTCCGGCATAACTCGAAGGAGAAAGGGTTTTGAACAAATGAAAGAATGCTATTTAAGCGAGGTCATGCCCTTCTTTAAACTTTTAAAGGATCACTTTGAGAGTCTTAAAAGGGGATAAAAACCGACATTAAGGGAATGGAAAAGGAATTTGATGCAATAATAGTTGAAATTAGTGATTATGAGCGTGCATTAAAATATAATGAGATCGAGAGGAAGAACTTGCATACATTGAATGAGAATCTTATTCTTGAATGTGTTGCTCAAGATGTCTTTTCAACGCTTCAAATTGCTCTATTAATGCTTCCAAATTTCATGAACTATCTGTGGCCTGAAAGTCTCCCATGATCGTGTCATTGAGCTTGAAAAACTAATTCTAAACTTAATGAGAAAATTGAACTGGATGATCATGACAATTTGGTTAAACATTTTCTAAACTAGAAGTTGAGTATTTTAATCTACAACTAAAATATCAACATCTCAAAGAAAATGTCAAAACTTCAAATTTCAAGACATCTTGGATGTTCGAGTTTGATGCGATTTTTCAAATAAACAAACGAGATGAACAGATTCATGCTCGATGTAACACGATCGAAAAGTTGAAAGTCCAAATCTCTCAATTAAAGGGTCAAACGAACAATATGACGGGTTCCCAAATGCCTCCTTCTAGATTCTCGAAATTCTCAAACGTTTCATCTTCAAAACCTAGTAAATGCTTTACAAAAGGAAAGCGAAAGTTTCCTAGAAGAGAATGAAAAGGTTAAACGTCATTTCAATGAGTTGTTTGAATCAATTAAAGTCACTCGTAACAAACACAACGAACAAATAACTTCATTGCAAAAGGAAATTGAGAATCGAAGAGTCGGGTAAAGGGAAAATGCCAATGATCAATGCGGAGAATGTTGTATCTAAGGTTCACTCGGTAATAAATCTACTTTATCTGTGACATATGTCCCCTCACCTAAGGAACAACAAACTTGCCATTCAAACATATTTCTCATCCCTTAAGGATTGCTTAGAATGCTGCGTGAGATTGTTGAAGAGGATAAGCTAGAAACCTCATGATAATGCAATTGGACATGCATGCTTATATGCCAAACGATCTCAAGAAATCTTAGAATGTTTGATCACTATATGCCCAAAGACATTAGGTGAGAGAGTTAACCCCTTGATTCCATGCTCAATGCCTAAGGCCAAACATGACATGCACTCGATTCCCAATAGTTTGAATGTGAGGAGTAGTGCACCGTTGAGTAGTTCGATTTTAGATCATCAAATACTAGGAAAGTGAACTCAAATGTGCCTCCTAGGAGTACTAATCTCGGTACCTCTAATGTTAAGAAAGTGAACACAGGTGCACTGCATGTAGCTCGGATCGGCACATCTAAGCGGTGGTGCAAAGAGTAGTAAAACAAACTAATGTTCCCATTCCTCTACAGAGTAATCGGTGACATTAAAGGGAGCGGTCAAAGTCTCAAGACAATACAAGGAATGATAGGACCTCTCAAGCTAAGAATGTGCCTTTGGAAGAGAGTAGAAGAACAATCTAGGAACCTTAAGTTTGAATCGAATAAAGCGAATCGTGTTGATTCTAGTATTAGCCATAGGCGTCTTGTAATTAATTCAATTCGATGCTACTTGCAAACCTTGTCTTGATGATTGCTTGAATTACATTTCTAATCATGAATGTGATGTTAATGTTTTGCCTAATAATGTTAATTGTCCGATTAATGTTGTTAATGCTAAAATTCATGCTAAAAAGGCTAAAAGACAAAAGCGAAGAGAGTTAGAAAACAATGGAAACCCACGGGAAGAACATTCAATGAGAATAGGCTTTTATTGGATACACGTTGGTCATAAGACTAATCGAGATAATGCCCACTAGAAAATGGATGCCCTCTTGGTAGAACTATTCCCTTAAGAAGTGGTCACATGTAAATAGGACTAATCTGAGACACTAGTATTGCATCTATTCACAATGATTCCACTACTTCACCGTCGATATGAATGCTTCTATTTACGATGTGGGTGGTCCAACTGTTGCTACTAACCAAATGGAACCCATTCTTGCATGGGGATCCCAAATATCGATTATCCATTCTTATGCGTGTTCAACTGCAGATCGTTCAAATCGTTACGTGGTACACGGACTCAGTTGTTCCAAGCATATATTTGGAGACCGGTCACGGCTCATGAACTTCGTAAGCAAATTCATCGGGACTGTTAGATTTGGTAATGATCATTTCGGTGCTATCATGGGTTATGGAGATTATGTTGTTGGTGATAGTGTCATCTCCAGAGTGTATTATGTGGAAGGCTTAGGTCATAATCTGTTCTCTGTTGGTCAATTCTGTGATTCTGATCTAGAAGTAGCCTTCAGAAAACATACCTGCTTTGTTAGAGATCTTAATGGAAAGGAACTGTTGAAAGGAACTCGTGGCTCAAACCTTTACACTATCTCTATCGATGACATGATGAGAGCTTCACCAATCTGCTTGTTATCAAAGGCTTCTAAAACAAAGTCATGGTTATGGCATCGTCGTCTCAATCACTTGAACTTCGGCACCATCAACGATCTTTCCAGAAAGGACTTAGTTGTAGGTTTACCTAGACTAAAGTATGAAAAGGATCATCTTTGTTCAGCTTGCCAATTGGGAAAAAGCAAGAAGTATGCCCATAAACCCAAACCTACTAACTCATCACGAAGTTCTTCATATGATTCATATGGATTTATGTGGACCAATGAGGGTGCGAGAATATCTTTGGAAAGAAATATGTGTTAGTTGTGGTTGATGATTATTCTAGATTCACAGGGTCAAGTTCTTAAGGACAAAGGATGAAACTCTGATATCATCATCAAACTCATCAAACAATTGCAGAGTTAGACTAAACAAAGCTGCCGAATTATCGAGCAGACAATGGGCCGGGTTTGTCAACAAACAACTTAGTGAATTCTATGAAAGCATTGGAATCGACCATCAAAGAAGTGTTCCACGAACCCCTCAGCGAGCGGTGTAGTTGAAAGGCGAAATCGTACTCTTGTTGAAGCCGCTAGAACAATCTTGATTTACTCAAAGGTTCCAATGTTTCTCTCGGTGAAGCAATTGCCACCGCATGTTACACACAAAATCTTTCCCGATTCACACCATTCATGGAAAAACTCCATATGAACTTGTCCACAACAAAAAACCTAATCTATCTTTCCTTCGTGTATTTGGTGCCTTGTGCTATCCAACTAATGAAGGACAAGACTTGGGCAAACTTAGGGCTAAAGGCGACATTGGAGTATTTGTAGGATATGCACCAAACAAAAGGGATACCGAATCTACAACAAAAGAACCCGAAATATCATGGAAACAATTCACGTTACGTTTGATGGTGACCGGTCAAATGGCTCTGGACACTCCACTCGGGACCCGCACTTCATAACAATCCTATTGGTTCTTCCCTTGTTCCAAACTCCTCTCAAGAAACACCATATGTACCTCCATCGAAGATGATGTAAAGAAATTGTTTGATCCAATGTTTGATGAACTGTATGAGTCTACTACTAATGAGGTCTGATCCCTACAACAGAGGATGCTCGATTCCGGTGAATGAAGTCAATCCATCGGTTTCAATATCGGTAAGTCAAGAAGCACCTTCGATCCTTGATCTCATCAACAAATCATCATTCTTCAAATGTACATCATGGAAATGTTTACGCATCAATGATGAAGTTAATCCTTTGCAACTCACGAAGATGCTCCATTTGAAAACATATTTGCTACTCCCGAATCATCGTCGAACCATCTTCTTGAGACATCGACTCGCCTACCTCGGTTCCTCAACAAATGCCACATGAACACCTCGAGAAAATGGACTCACGATCATCCATTAGACAACATCATTGGTAATCCCTCCCGTCTGTATCAACCCGGAAGCAACTCGCAACCGATGCCTTATGGTGCTTCTTCAACTCCGTATTATCTAAGATCGAACCAAAAGATGTTAAAAGCGCTATGAATAAAGATAGGCGGTTCAATGCTATGCAAGATGAAATTCATGAGTTTGATCGACTTGATGTATGGGAGTTAGTACACTCGAGGCGTGCTATGATTATAGCTCTAAAATGGATCTTCAAAGTAAAACTTGATGAGCATGGTGATGTGTTGAAGAACAAGGCTCGATTAGTTGCTAAAGGATATCGTCAAGAGGAGGTATAGACTTTGAAGAATCTTTTGCTCCAGGTTGCTCGAATCGAGGCCATCGAATCTTTAAGCTAATCTTGCTAGTAAGAACATGGTGGTTTATCGATGGATGTAAAGACGGCATTTCTAAGCGGAGATCTTAAAGAAGTCGTCTCGCCGGCCAACTGAAGGATTTGTGAATCAAGAGCATCCTACTCACGTTTACCGTTTGAAGAAGGCTCTTTACGGTTTAAAGCAAGCTCCAGGGCATGGTATGATACACTTGTCTAAGTTTCTTCTATCAACCGGATTCATCAAAGGAGCGATTGATCCTACATTGTTCACCGAAGTCGTGCAAACATTTGATTCATGTTCAAATTTATGTTGATGATATTATTTTGCCTCGATGACCCAATGGAATGTGATCGTTTTCAAATGAAATGAGTTCAAAGTTTCAAATGTCAATGATGGGACAAATGTCATTTTCTTAGGATTACAAATTTCACAAAGTCCGGAGGCATTTTCATTAATCAATCTAAATATGCAATGAGATTTTAAAGAAATTTGGATTTGATTCAAGTGACCTGTTGACACCCCATGATTGACCGAACCAAACTAGATGAGGACCTCTCGGGGATCATGATTGACCAAACGAAATATAGGAGTATGATTGGATCCCGATGTACCTCACGCTAGTAGACCGAGACATCTTATTCTCTGTATGCATGTGTGCTAGATATCGAGCTAAGCCTACTAAAAGCACCTTGAAGCGATTAAGCGGGTCTTCGGTATCTCAAGGAACCATCAATATGGGACTATGGTACCAAAGGACACCGGTATGTCACTAACGGCCTATGCGAGATGCCGATCATGCAGTTGTCAAGATACACGTCGAAGTGCGTGCGGAGGTGCTCGGTTTTGGGTGATAAGCTTGTGAGTGGTCTTCAAAGAAGCAAATGAGTACTTCTATTTCCTCTACAGAGGTGAATACATAGCCATGTCATCTTGTTGTGCTCAAATCCTATGGATGAGATCTCAATTATCGACTATGGCTTTGAATTCAACAAAATCCCTCATCTTGTGATAATAAAGTGCTATTGCTCTCTCATGCAACAACGTTCAACACTCAAGAGCAAAGCATATCGACATTCGACATCATTTCATCGAGGAACAATGGAAAAAGGTGTGGTGGAACTATATTTTGTGAGGTCTCGAATATCGGTTAGCGGACATCTTCACCAAAGCTCTTCCAAGAGAACGTTTTGAGTTTATTCTTCCACGCCTTGGTTTGAAAAGTCTTCAACCGAAACTCTCAAACGTCTTCGGGAGGAAGGCGAGGAGTAAAGGTCTATCTTCATCTATCTTCTGTAAATATTTATTTGAAAAACAAAATACAAAATTATAAAACCTTCAAAAATCAAATAGAAAATTTTAAAACTTTCAAAATCCATAAAAATCTGAAAAATCCGAAAAATCTTCAAAAAATGTTGTCATTTTGTCATGTTTCTCTCGGTTCGATAATATCTACGGACTTTGTGTTGTCATTCAAAGAATGACACGGGTCTTTAGATGTTGTTCAATTCTTAAAAAAAAAAAAAAAAAAAAAAAAAAAAAAAAATAAAAAAAAAAAATATATTTTTGGGAGAAAGAGAAATGGTTTATTGTCATCTTGAGCAATAACCGGTTTTAAAGAAAGAACGAGCCATATCTTACCAAGTTTTCAAATCTTATGCTCGATTCTATAAACTCCTATCTCGAAAACTAAATGCTTTGAAAAATAACTCAATCTCTATTTTTGATAATCATCTCGACTTATTTGTCAAAATCTCTATCTCTCAATCAACAACATATGTCATTGATTGAGGGGAGAATGATTTCAATTAAATTAAAAAGTTATTTGGCATTAAATTGTTTTCAAAAGATATACATGCATGTTTTATAAATGGAGTTTAAAGTCTTAAAATCGATCCATATCGCTTAAAACACTTTCACAATCAAGTCACAATTCTCCTTAAAAGCTTTCAAAATCAATTTAAATCTATACGAGATCACAAATCTCAAATGATTTGATAATTGTGATCGGGGAGAATGTGTGATTTAAATTGGATTTAAACGATAATTAGGTAAATGGTTATAAAAGGATGTACATGCTATCCCGCCCACATGTGACAAACGATTTCAAATTTTCAATGCACATGTTGAGGGGAGCATCTATCTTAAACCTTTGATTTAAAACGTGATCATTCATCCTAATGTGCGGGTTCCTCTAGTATGTGCAAAACTCTTTTCAAACCTCGAGGCACATATTGAGGGGAGCAAAATTCATGGAAACCTCATCCTTCCCTGAAATGCTATACCAACTTGATCTATTGAGGAAGTGATGTTGATATCTTTAGAAAATGGTAATCAAAAGTAAATTCTTTCTCTTGCCTCCGTGTGCAAAACATTTCCAATACTTGATGCACATGTTGAGGGAGTTCTCGTTCTAAAAATATCAAAACAATTCGGTACAAAAAGCTTTGATAACATATCACAAGTATTTGAATTGATTTTCAAATGGTTTTCAATTGGATCCAATGGCGGATGAACAATACCAAATTGACCGACCAACTTTACTTTATGTACGGTGATATAAGGATGATAAGGTTAGGTATTGGTTCCAATGATCCGCCGAGCCGGAGGATCTACCGAGGACAATCCACTAGTTAGTGTAGAAGTCCTTAGGTATGATGATAAAAGGAGAAAAATGAGATAAGGGAAGAGTGCGGACTAAGACGAGCTAGTCTTGGAATAAACCCAACAAGGTTCTAGCTATGAAGTCTCGGTAAGCAATGAAGGGGTTGAAGAATTAAAAAGAATTGAATGTGAAAAGGGTGTAAACAAATAGCCTCCATTTATTCAACCTTAGGGCGAACCGGGTTCACTTCATATGCTACCGATGGTAACATCGGTATTGAAGACAAGGCGTCATGGACCCGGTGGACGCTGCACCTCAACTTTCCAAACCACTCAAGTTCCTCTTAAAAGGACTTGTTTCATTCTCACGGGAACCGACATTATCTATCGACTTTCTCTTAGAGATGGTTGATATTGAAGAAGGAGACCCTCTCCTAGTCTCCGTTATAGGATCCAAATATGCACAAAATGAGTCTAGAGCCACGAGATCATCAATAAATCTCTTTAGGACACTTTCAATGAAGACTCTCTGTTTCACACAATGTGGAAGAGAGATTATATCTTGAGTCCTACGCATTATCCTTGTGGTATTGCGGAACATCCGAGTGATGTGTTTACACATTCACAATGAAGATGGAAAGCCTTGGAGCCAACATCAAACAAGCTCTGGTAGGTGGCATGTGAGATCTATCATATAGATCAACCATGTGACAACCGAACAGAAACAATGGGGCGATTCAATTTCTTGAATCAAACTGGTTCGAGTTAGGGATTGACGGATACCTTTGAAAAACCGGTCTTTGTGCTTATAAACTCTTTTCTTTAGCACATCGATGTGTACTCATTTTCAAACCAAAAGGTATTTTTATGATTGATAATTGATTTTCAATAAAACCTTCGTTGTATTGCAAAAACAATTTCTATTGAGCAATACACGATTGTTTTTCAAATCTCTTTTCATCAATCGATGGACTTAATATTCATTTGGTTCACTCACTCCGTGTTGTCTTCTTTGAGATGTTCCGGTTTGAGAACAACTAGAACACAGTGCGAAACCACATCAAGGAGATTCTTAGGAATCCTACCGATCACGCAAGATGCTTGTCTTGATCAACGGGAACCGTGGGCGTGTACCTCAATTCAACGAAGTGATCAAAGACACTTTCGTGCGATTTGTTGCTAATCGTTGTATGCGATGCGCCCGACGTTTGCGGTGATCGAATGAAGCGGTCAATCCATAGCCGCATGCTCACTTAACACATTCAACTCAAAAGAAATCATGATTAGTGCATCAATGACTCGATATTTTCACTCCATGCTTCGCGCTCTGCTGCGCCAATATCGTGATTCAACAAATGCTTCCGCTACTACGATGAGAAGAATTCATGATCCGAATGTGAGCATGTCGGTCCCAAAGTCACAACACCAAAATGGATGTCTCGAGATTTTTGATAGCCGATGATCTCCAAAGATGGCTCAAACTCATCATCACGTGGATCGGTAAAGACCTCCACTTGGAATAACCAAACATGCAATGTGAAGAATCAATGACTACGAGCTTATGAGCAAAGGACTACATCAAGAATGCAAGATCAACTGTTAATGTAATATCTATCTCGTATTCAATGTAATTTTTGATGTAAAATTGAGGTGACCTCCTTGGGAGATTGTTAGGAATTAGAAATTCCGGTATTAAAGAGTCGGTCACCTCAAGTATATGTAATCGTTAAAAGCTCGTAGTCGTAGTTCTTTTAAGTTAAGTAGTAATTTAGTTAAGTAACACCGTGGAGGACGGACGGTCTTTACCCACTGTATGCACGATCCATGCCCCAAAGTGTGGCGAGTTATGTAAGACTATAAATACTCTCTACCTTCCAAGGTAGAGAGTTGGAGCTCATAATAATATCTTTCACTTTCTCTCACTAAGTTCCCTAAACCTCTAACTTTCTCTCTCTAGAATTCCATCTTATTCGCCACCTTGTGTTATGGTTTGATGTGTATGTGAAAAGTTATATCTTACATGCCTCTAGGGAGAAAATGGATAAGAAGCTTAACGATCCTGTGTGTAAAAAGGAAAACATAACGATAAAACCCCATGATTACACTAAGGAAAATTGGATCTCCTTGAACAAGTTTAAGCCTCAGACTCTATTAACCCCTGAACAATTGTTCTAGAAAAAGGATATGGATATGCAAAAAGCTAAAAATCTTGTTGCAAAAAACACACCCCTTAGGAAAATGCCTGCAGCTACTGTGTATCCTCCAAATACACCAATGCATGTAGTTCCTAGATCGATTGCCACTAATAGCAAAACCTTAATCAGCCTGTATGTTGTTTATCAACTATTCACTGATTTTGAGAAGACATGTAAGAAGAGAATCACACCTCTGTGGGATTATCGAGGGGAAAGGCGTTTGAGCAAACTAAAGAATGTTATTTAACGAGGTCATGCCTTTCTTTAAGCAATTAAAAGGTCAATTTGAGAATCTTTAAAAGGAATAAATTCGAGATATTAAAGAAATGGAAAAGGAATCGATGCAATGATAGTTGAGGTCAATGATTATGAACAGAACTCAAATATAATGAAGTTGAAAGGAAGAACTTGCATATCTTAAATGAGAATTTGATTTGAGTTGTGTTGCTCAAGATGTGTTTTATATCGTTACTAAGCACTCTATTACGCTTCTCGATTTCATGAATTATCTATTGCATTGAAAGTTTCCCATGATCGTGTCATTGAGCTTGAAAACAAAAACTCAGAACTAAATGAGAAAATTGATCAGGATGATCACGATAATTTGGTAAAACATCTTTCTAAACTAGAAATTGAACATTTTGATTTGCAACTAAAATATCAACATCTTAAAGAAAATGTCAAAACCTCAAAAATCAAGACATCCTCAGATGTTCCATAGGTTGATCCAGTTTTTCAGATAAACAAACGTGACGAACAGATTCAAGCTCATTGTAACACGCTCAGAAAATTGAAAGCCCAAATTTCATAATTAAAGGGTGAAAAGAACAATGTGACTGGCTCCCAAATGCCTCCTCCTTTAGATTCTCAGTATTCTCAGACTTTTCATCTTCAAAACTTGGTTAATGTTTTACAGAAGGAAAACGAGGGTTTTCTTGAAGAAAATGAAAAAGTTAAACGACACTTTAAAGAGTTATATGATTCAATTAAAATCACTCGTGACAAGAACAACAAAAAAATAACATGTTTACAAAAAGAAATTGAGAATCTGAGGAGACAGGAAAAAGGGAAACCGCCACTTGTCTTTAATGAGAATGTTACATCAAAGTCATCCTCAGACTGCAAATATACTGTGACTATTAAATACATTCCTCCTCATCTTACGAATAATGAACTTGTGTTTCATAACTATTTTGCTCACCTTAAGGATAGTCTAGAATGTCTCCGTGAGATTGTGGAAGAGGATTTCATAAATAAGCCTCTTGATAGAGAAATTAGGTTTGCTTGCATTCAAGCCAAACGATCTCGTGAGTCGCTAGAATGTTTAATAGCAACATGTCCTAAATCCTTAGGTGCGAAAGGTAAAGTCGTGATGCCTTGTTCTATGCCTAGTGCCAAGCATACAAACCATTCTATGCCCATTATTAAGAAAGTGAACTCTAATGTGCCTTCAAGTAGTTCGGATCCATGCACGTCTAGTTCGGAATGCAAAAGTAGATCAACCAACTAATGTTCCTATAATTCCTTCTACAGAGTAATCGGTGACATAAAAGCAAGCGTGTCAAAGCCTCCGTGCAATACCAAGCAAGATAGGACCTCGCAAGCTAAGAATTTGCATTGGAAGAGAGTAGAAGATCATCCTAGGAATATTAATTTTGAGTTGAATAAAATGAATCGTGTTGATTCTAGTATTAGCTATAAGCGCATCGTAATTAATTTGAATTACGCTACTATCCATGAAACCATGTAATGATGATCGCTTGATTTACATTACTAATCATGAATGTGGTGTGAATGATTTGTCTAATCTTGTCAAATGACCGATTAAAGCTGTTAATGTTAAAAATCAAGCGAAGAAGGCTAAAAGGCAAAGGCGAAGAAAGTTAGAAAACAAAGGAAACCCACGGAAGGAAATTTAGTAATATAGGTTATCAATGGATACCTCATCGCCATAAGATTAATGAGTCAGTGCCCTAAATTTGCTAAGTCAATGCCCACTAGAAAATGAATGCCTCTTGGTAGAACTATTCCTCACGAAGTGAACACACTTTGAATAGGTCAAATACGGACACTAGCATCGCATCTATTTCGATGATTCTATTGTTTCTACTCGATGTGGGTGTTCCAATCATCATTACTAACTAAATGGAACCCATTCTTGCATGGGGATCCCAATTATCCATTATCCATTCTTGTCTCATGTTCAACTGCGGATCATTCAAATCGCTTACGTGGTACCGGACTCAGCCGTTCCAAGCATATGATGGAGATCGCTCGCGGCTCATGAACTTCGTGAGTAAATTCATCGGGACTGTTAGATTCGGGAACGACCATTTTGGTGCAATTATGGGTTATGGATATTATGTTGTTGGTGAAAGTGTAATCTCTAGGGTATATTATGTGGAAGGTCTTGGTCATAACTTGTTCTCTGTTGGTCAATTCTGTGATTCCGATCTAGAAGTGGCTTTTAGAAAACATACTTGTTTCGTTAGAGAACTCGATGGTGTGGAATTGCTAAGAGGAACTCGTGGTTCAAATCTATACACCATCTCTATCGAAGACATGATGAAGTCCTCTCCAATCTGCTTGTTGTCAAAGGCTTCGAAAACAAAGTCATGGTTATGGCATCGTTGGCTCAATCACTTGAACTTGGCACCATTAATAACCTTTCCGAAAGGATCTTGTCGAGGATTACCCAAATTAAAATATGAAAAGATCATCTTTTTCACTTGCGATTGGGAAAAAGCACGAAATATGCCCACAAACCAAAACCCACAAACTCAGTAATGGAATTTCTTCATACCCTTCATATGGATCTGTGCGGACCAATGAGAGTGAAAACGATAAATGGGAAGAAATACATTCTAGTAGTTTTGATGACTACTCTCGATTTACTTGGGTAAAGTTTTTGAGGACAAAGGATGAAACTCCATATGTCATCATCAAACTTATCAAACAACTTCAGCTTTGACTCAACAATACTGTTAGAATTGTTCGAACAGACAATGGCACAGACTTTTTTAACAAAGACTTAATTCACTTTTATGAAAGTGTTGGAATCAATCATCAAAGAAGTGTTCCACGAACTCCTCAACAGAACGGTGTAGTTGAAAGACGAAATCGAACTCTTGTGGAAGCCGCTAGAACAATGCTAATTTATTCAAAGGTTCCAATGTTTCTATGGGCTGGAGCCATTGCCACTGCTTGCTACACCCAAAATCGTTCCGTTATTCATACCTCTCATGGAAAAACTCCTTATGAACTTGTCCATAAACGAAAACCTGATCTCTCCTACCTTCATGTGTTTGGTGCTTTGTGCTATCCAATGAATGACGGTCAAGATTTAGGCAAATTAAGAGCAATGGCAGATATTGGAGTTTTTGTTGGTTATGCACCAAACAAGAAGGGTTACCGAATATACAACAAAAGAACTCGAGATATCATGGAAACTATTCACGTCACGTTCGATGAGCTGTCCGGGCAAATGGCTCCAGAACAATCCAGTTCTGGACCCGCATTTCAACATTTATCAAGTAGTCCTATCAGTTCTACTCTTGTTTCGAATCCCTCACCAGCAAATCCTTATGTACCTCCTTCAGAAGATGATTTGAAGAAATTATTTGATCCAATATTTGATGAACACTATGAGCCAAGTGCTAATGACCTGTCAATTCCATCAACAGAGGCTGCTCATATCCCTGTCAATGAAGTTAACCCTTCAGTTTCAATGTCATTAAGTCAAGAAACGCCTGCTGCTGATCATTCTGTCTCATCAACAAATCTTCAATCATCGAGTGTACATCATGGAATTGTTTCTGGCATCAATGATGGAGATAATCCCTTTGCTACTCTTGAATATGCCCCCTTTGAGAACATATTTGCTCCTGAATCATCATCAGAACCATCCTCATCAGGAGATATCGACTCTGCTACTTCAGTTCCTCAACAACAACCACATGAACACCTTAGAAAATGGACACATGATCATCCATTGGACAACGTCATTGGAAACCCCTCTCGTCCAGTATCCACGCGGAAACAACTTGCAACTCCTTATGGTGCTTCTTCAACTCCATACTCTCTAAGGTCGAACCAAAAGATGTTAAAACCGCTATAAATGAAGACAGCTGGTTCAATGCCATGCAAGAAGAAATTCATGAGTTTGATCGACTAGATGTATGGGAATTAGTACCTGCTCCAGATTGTGCAATGATCATTGCTCTAAAGTGGATCTTCAAAGTAAAACTTGATGAGCATGGTGATGTTTTAAAGAACAAGGCTCGATTGGTTGCAAAAGGATACCGTGAAGAGGAGGGTATTGACTTTGAAGAATCATTTGCTCCAGCTTGCTCGTATCGAGGCAATCGAATCTTCTTGGCTAATCTGCAAGTAAGAACATGGTAGTCTATCGATGGATGTAAAGACGGCTTTTCTTAACGGAGATCTTAAAGAAGTCATATCGTCGACCAACTGAAGGCTTTATGAATCCGAGCATCCTACTCATGTCTATCGTTTGAAGAAGGCTCTTTACGGTTTGAAGCAAGCTCCAAGGGCATGGTATGATACGCTATCAAAGTTTCTTCTATCTCTTGGATTCAAAGAAAGGAGTCATTGATCCGACATTGTTCACCGTAAAGTCAAGCAAACATTTAATTCACGTTCAAATATATGTTGACGATATTATTTTTGCCTCGATCGACCCCAATGAATGTGACCATTTTCAAATGAAATAGGTTCCAAATTTCAAATGTCAATGATGGGACACATGTCATTTTTCTTGGGATTACAAATTTCACAAAGTCCGGAGGCATTTTTATTAATCAATCTAAATATGCAAATGAGATTTTAAAGAAATTTGGATTTGATTCTTGTGACTCTGCTGACACTCCCATCATAGGCGTACTAAATCGGATGAGGACCACTCGGGATCATGGTAGACCAAACGAAATATCGTAGTATGATTGGATCCGATGTACCTCACAGCTAGTAGACCGAGACATTCATTCATTGTTTGCATGTGTGCTAGATATCGAGCTAAGCCTACAAAAAGCACCTTGAAGCGGTTAAGCGGGTCTTCGGTATCTCCAAGGAACCATCAATATGGGACTTTGTTACCCGAAGGACACCGATATGTCACTAACGACCTATGCAGATGCCGATCATGCAGGATGTCAAGATACACGTCAAGTACGCCGGAGGTGCTCGGTTTTGGGTGATAAGCTTGTGAGTGGTCTTCAAAGAAACAAATGAGTACTTCTATTTCCTCTGAGATCTGAATACATAGCCATGTCATCTTGTTGTGCTCAAATCCTATGGATGAGATCCCAATTATCGACTATGGCTTTGAATTCAACAAAATTCCTCATCTTGTGATAATAAAAGTGCTATTGCTCTCTCATGCAACAACGTTCAACACTCAAGAGCAAAGCACATTGACATTCGACATCATTTCATCGTGGGCAAGTAGAAAATGGTGTGGTGGAACTCTATTTTGTGAGGACCGAATACCGGTTAGCGTACATCTTCACCAAAGCTCTTCCTAGAGAACGTTTGAGTTTATCCTCCCACGACTTGGTCTAAAGAGTCTTCAACCGGAAACACTCAAACGTCTTCAAGAGGAAGACGAGGAGTAAAGGTCTTTCCTCATATATCTCTTGTAAATATTTATTCGAAAAGCAAAATACAAAACTTCAAAATCTACAAAAATCAAATAGAAAAATATAAAACTTTCAAAAAATCCATAAAAAATTAGAAAATTTTGAAAAATCCCAAAAATATTGTTAGTTGGTCATTTTTTTTTCCTTTTCTTTTTTCCTTGTTCGATATCATCTACGGATTTTGTGTTGTCATTCAAAGAATGACACAGGTCTTTAGTTGGTCACCTGGACTTGACATCGGTCAAAATCTCGATCTCTCAATCAACAACGTATGTCATTGATTGAGGGGGAGAATGATTTCAATTAAATCAAAAAGGTTATTTGTCATGTTTTCAAAAGATATTCATGCGTGATATTGGAGTTTAAAGTCTCATAAGTGATCCTTATCGGTTAAATATTTTCATAAGCAAGTCATAATTCTCCTTAAAAGCTCTCAAAAACAATTTAAATCTATAGAGATCACAAATCTCAAATATTTGAAAATTATGATCGGGAGAATTTATGATTTAAATTGGAATTTAAACTGATAAATCAACAAATGGTTTATAAGTGATTAACAAGCTCTCCTCCCTGCATGTGCCAAACGATTTCAAATTTTCCATGCACATGTTAAGGGGGAGCATCTTTATCAAACTATAAAGGATTAAAACGTAATTGCGGTGTCTTGAAGTGCAAGCTCCATCTAATATGTGCTAAACTCTTTTCGAATCTTGAAGCACATATTGAGGGGGAGCAACTATTTTGAAAATCACATCCTCTCCCAAAAACATCTTTAAGCAAAGTATGACAAATACTAAGTTTGATCGGGAAAGTGATGTTGATATCTTTTAGAAAATATTGAATAAAGAATCGAATCTTTCGTTCTTAAAATCTAAAGATTTTCAAGTCCTCTTGCCTCCATGTGCCAAAATATTTCAAATATGCGATGCACATGTTGAGGGGGAGCTTTTTCTAAAAATATCAAAAACAATTCAGGTACAAAATGTTTTGATCATGTATCACAAGTACATGGATTGATTTTCAAATGGTTTTCAATTGGTTCCATTGGCAGAAGAACAATACCAAAAGACCGACCAAATTTAATTTTTACATGGTGATATAAGGATGGTTAGGTTAGGTATTTGTTCTCACGATCCCGCCAGAGCCGGAGGGATCTACCCAGGGACAATTCACTAGATAGTGTAGAGTCCTTAGGTATGATGAAAAAGGAGAAAAGTGATATACGGAAGAGTGCGGATCGAGACGAGCTAGTAATGGAATAAACCCAACAAGGTTCTAGTTACGAAGTCTCGGTAAGCTTCAAGGGTTGAAGAATGAAAAAGAAATGAATATGAAAAGGGTGAAAAGAAATAGCCCACCAATAATTCAACCTTAGGCGTAAACCGGGTTCAATACATATGCTACTTGGTGTTTACTAAGGTAACACCGGTATTGAAGACAAGACATCATGGACCCAGTGATGCACTGCACTACAACTTCTCAAGCTACTCAAGTTCCTCTTAAAAGGACTTGTTTCATTCTCACGGGGAACCGATATTATCTATCGACTTCCTCTTAGAGATTGTTGATATTGAAGAAGGAGACCCTCTCCCTAGTCTCCGGCATAGGAACCAAATATACACAATTGAGTCTAGAACCACGAGATCATCAAATAAATCTCATTAGGACACTGTCTATGAAGACTCTCTGTTTCACACAATGTGGAAAGAGAGATTATCTATTAAGAGTCCTACGCATTATCCTTGTGGTATTGCCAGAACATCTGAGTGATATGCTAACATATTTACAATGAAGATGGAAAGCCTTACGAGCCAACATCAAACAAGCTCACGGTGGGTGGCATGTGAGATCTATCCAATAGATCAACCATGTGACGATGAGCAGAAACAATGGGGCGATTCATAATTATGAATCAATCTTGGTTCGAGTTATGGATTGACGGATACCTTTGAAAAACCGGTCGTTGTGCTTAAAACTCTTTTCTATAGCACATCGATGTGTATTAATGTTTCAAAATTTAAAGGTGTTCATGATTGATAATTGATTTCCTTAAAACCTTCGTTGTATTGCAAAACACTTTATTGAGTAGTACACGACTATTTTTCAAATCATTTTCTTCAATCGATGAATCTCAATTATTGGTTCACTCACTCGAGTTGTCTTCTTTGAGACGTTCGGTTTGAGAACAACTAGAGCATTGCGAAACCCCATCAAGGAAATTCTTGAATTGTACACGATCACGGGTAGTACTTGTCTTGATCAACGGGAACCGTGGGCGTGTACCTCAATTCAACGAAGTGATCAAAGACACTTTCGTGCACTTTATTGCTAATCTGTTGTATGCGGTGCGTCGACATTTACAAATGATCGTAATGAAGCGGTCAATCCATAGCCGCATGCTCACACTACACATTCATCTCTAAAGAAATCATGATAAGTGCATCAACGACTCTGATATTTTCACTCCATGCTTCTGCTACGCTGCTGCAAATATCATGAATCAACTAAAGCTTCCGCTACTCTGATGAGAATATATCATGATCCATAATGTGAGCATGTCGGTCCAAATGTCACAACATCACATAATACCAATACCACAATGGAAGAGTCAGAGATTTATGTTAGCTGATGATCTCAATGTTGGCTCATAACTCGTCATCACGTGGATCAGTTAAAGACCTCCACTTAGATTATCCTAACATGCAAAAAATGAAGAATAAATTACTACGAGCTATTGAGCAAAGAACAGGAACAAGAATCCAAGAACAATCTTAATGTAATACTTGTTTGTATTCGATGTAATTTGAGGTGACCTCCCTTAGGGGGAGATTGTTAGGATTTAGTAAATCCAGTTATTAAAGTGTCGGTCACCTCAAGTATATGTAATCGTTAGAAAGCTCGTAGTCGTAGTTATTTAAAGTTAAGTTATATTTAGTTAAGTAACACTGTGGAGGACGGACGGGTCTTTACCCACTGTATGCCTGATCCACAGCCCGTAGGTGGCAATTTGTGTAAAACTATAAATACTCTCTACCTCCCAAGGTAGAGAGTTGGAGCTCATAATAATTCTTTCATTTTCTCTCACTAAGTTCCCAAACCTCTATCTCTTTCTCTCTCTAAAACCATAAGTTATACGCCTATTTGTGATCATGTATTGATGTGTTTGTGAAATCAAATATGTTACACACATGCATACAACGAACAAAATATCAGGTCTACTGGCTGTGAGGTACATCAGGGATCCAATCATACTTCGATATTTTGTTTGATCAACCATGATTCCTGAGTGGTCCTCATCCAGTTTTATGCGCTCCACCATGGGTGTGTCAACAGGGTCACAAGTATCAAATCCAAATTTCTTTAAAATTTCATTAGCATATTTAGATTGATTAATAAAAATGCCTCCGGGACTTTGTGAAATTTGTAATCCCAAGAAAAATGACATTTGTCCCATCATAGACATTTGAAATTTGGAGCCCATTTCCTTTGAAAAACGGTCACATTCATTAGGGTCGGTCGTGACGAAAATAATGTCATCAACATAGTTTTGAATATGAATTAAGTGTTTGCACGACTTTACGGTGAACAATGTGGGATCAATCGCTCCTTTGTTTGAATCCATTGGTTAAGAGAAATTTTGACAGCAGTGTCATACCAAGCCCTTGGAGCTGTTTCAAGCCATAAAGAGCCTTCTTCAAGCGATAGACATGAGTAGGACGTTACGGATCCACAAAACCTTCTCGGTGATGACATAAAGGATTTCTTTCGGATCTTCATTAAGAAAGGCAGTCTTTACGTCCATTTGATAAACCACCATGTTCTTGCTAGCAGCATTAGCCAGGAAGATTCTGATTGCCTCGATACGTGCAACTAGAGCAAATGATTCCTCAAAGTCAATACTTTCTTCTTGACGATATCCTTTTGCAACAAGTCTTGCCTTGTTCTTCAGTACATCACCATGCTCATCAAGTTTTACTTTGAAGATCCACTTGAGAGCAATGATCATAGCACAGTCAGGAGCAGGTACCAATTCCATTGAACCAACTGTCTTCAGACATTGCGGTTTTAACATCTTTTGGTTCGACCTTTGATAATATGGAATTGAAGAAGCACCATAAGGCATCAGTAGCAAAATGTTTACGAGTGGATACCGGACGAGAAGGATTCCCAAATGATCATGTGTCCATATTCTGAAATGCTCGTGTGGTTGTTGTTGAGGAACTGATGTAGCAGAGTTGGGGTCCCCTGATGAAGATGGTTCAGAT
The DNA here is from genome assembly GCA_022545495.1 of Chrysanthemum lavandulifolium. Taxonomy (NCBI): domain Eukaryota; kingdom Viridiplantae; phylum Streptophyta; class Magnoliopsida; order Asterales; family Asteraceae; genus Chrysanthemum; species Chrysanthemum lavandulifolium. The sequence goes on along the minus strand of JAHFWF010000066.1, from coordinate 696,668 downwards.
GATGGATCAGGGGCAAAGATGTTTTCAAATGGTGCATCTTATGGAGTGGCAAAGGGGTTATCTTCACCATAGTTGCCAAAAACATTTCCATGAAGTACACTCGATGATTGAGGATTTGATGATGATGATGAGTGATCTGCAGTAGGCGCTTCATGACTCAGTGACACAGAATCTGAAGGGTTATCTACATTGACTGGGTTAGGGGCTGCCACTGTTGATGGATTAGACTGATCATTAGCAATAGGTTCGTAGTATTCATCAAATATCGGATCAAACAATTTCTTCAAATCATCTTCAGAAGGAGGTACATATGGAACTGCTGGTGAGGGGTTTTGTACAAGATAAGAACTAATGGGACTACTTAATGAATGTTGATGATAAGGATTTAAAAGGTACACTTTTGAGGGGTCATTTAAGCCCTTAATTGATCACTTTTGTATCCGTTACTACTTAATTTCGTTCCTTTTCACTTTTTATGTCTCTTGAAGGCAAATTGCTGGAATGACACTTATTCGGACGAAAATGCGCGAATATACGAAGAATATGGCCAAAGTCAAGAATCGAGACACTCAAGCTGCTGGAAGTGAAGGGGACGGCGTCACTGCTTAACTGCGACGCCGTCGCGACACATCTTGAGACGACTCAGTAGCCAAATTGCTAATTTACAAGTGACGGCATCAGGTTTAAAAGAGTAGGGCGTCACAACTCAGACGGCCTAGATTTGGATCCAGACGACGTCAGAGGTTGAAGCCGACGGCGTCACAAGCATAAGGTGACGCCGTCAGAAAGTTGACGTGGCCAAGACGAAACCCTAATGGTGGCGACCCGATGGCGTCACAATTAAAGAGTGACGTCATCGCATTTTGTAACACTATATATATAATCCGAATTTTTCAGTTTTAGGGAGGTAGTTTTGTGGAGTAAAAACCTAAACCAAACCAAGGTTGTCTTGGGCAGTATCTTAGGGTTCCATACCCTATTTTACAACAAGATAAGTGTTTTACTTCATTGATTCAATCATGTCTTTTATTGTTTGTGTGTATGCTTGCATGTTCTCCATGTCCGGCTAATTTACTTGTGTGTTTGCTTAGATAATATGAAACCTAGTTATTGAATATTGATTGGTTGTCTCTTATCTTAATTGTGATTGACCTAGTATTGCGATAGGTCATTCGTTGTGTTATTAATGCTTGATTAGTCTTTGTTGAACCCTAGCTTATAGTTACTAGTGGAATTGTAGGCTAAATATCCAAAGATAACCTTAGTGTTAAGTTTATGAATCCTAGAGATTTCATAGTCATTAACCTTAGGTAGCTTCAAAGAGTTACGGATAAATGCATACCCTACAAACTTAGAAACACAACACGTTAAGAATAAGGACGTGACAATTCAACCATCAATAGGAGTAATAACATCTAAGTAAACACATTTTTAATCATCATAAGAGTACACAACAATAGACATAGACTACACTCACCTTAGTTTAGATAATTAGATAATAGTAGAGTAATCGGTAGAAATACCAACCCCTAAATCCAAACCCCGAGATTCGTACCTTTTAATTTTCTAAAAAGCATAAAAAAGATAAAAAATAATCTTCCTCAACCCCAACCTTAGCGTAGTAATTTCTCACTAGCATTCCTATTCCCCTAGAGAACGATATCAATTCCCAAGGCTTACCCTAATACTACACTACAACGATTAGGTTCATTGCCTAGGGTGTTGAGAAACATGCTCGATGAAAAGGAAGTTCCTTTGACCCCGAACGCGCGTTGTATGCGTATCAAGTTTTTGGCGCCGCTGTCGGGGAATAGAATAGCTAGTTAGATTTTCACCTCGTTTAGGTTTCCTTGCTTGATTCCTATCAATTAAGCCTTTTTCCCATTTTTAGCTTCCTTGTAGTCCATCCCCCTTCTTCGTGACCTTTGTTAGTAATCCCATCACTTTTCATCATGGAAGGTGATAATCAACCACCACTCATCAACCCACCACCAAATGACCCACCAAGAGGCCGTACTCTTGGTAAATACTCGAGACCATGCCACCTAGGCTATAGGAACACCATTGAGCTTCTCGACCAAGACCAAACTACGGCCCTGCGATCCAACACCATCCGGTTGGTGCAAAACGGATGTGCATTCCATGGACTTCGTTCCAAATATCCTAATCAGCATCTTAAGGATTTCCTTAAAATTGTCGATTCCATCGACCTCGATGCTACTACTCGGGAGACCACGCGTCTGCGTCTCTTCCAATTCTCTCTATGGGACCAAGCTAGTAATTGGCTTGAGCGACTTCCCGCCTGCTCCATCTCAAGTTGGGATGATCTCACCTCTCGTTTCCTTGCTCAATTTTTCCCACCGGGGAGAACTACTAAGCTTAGGAATGAAATCTTGATGTTCCAACAACGTCAAGGTGAATCTCTCTACGAAGCATGGACTCGATTCAAGGACTTACTTCATAGAGTCCCTCATCACGTCATTGATCTTTGGCTTCAAGTCCAACTCTTTTATGATCACGTCAGTCCCTCCCTCTGACAAACCCTTGATTATGCTGCTGGTGGAAGGCTAAGTAACCTCAATGCTGAAGCATGTTGGGAGGTCATCGAAGAGCTAGCTCAATATGAAGAGGAAGGATGGGAAATTCCAGTAGTCCAGGAAAACGGGCTAAATTCCCAAGTACAAGTTTTAGGAGTATGGAGGCGCAAGTGAATGAGTTAATGGAGGTAACCACCCATGCTTATAAGCATGTGAACACGGTCAAGGAATTTTTGCTCCCAAGAAAATCCCGGCAAGATGAATTCGAGGACATAATGTTGACATTTGTCTACAAGAAAGAAAAGGAAATAAAACGCCTCGAAGATCAAATGCAGAAAACTCATGACACTTTCTTGGAACTAGCTGACAACTTCATGATGAAAATCCGTGAAGAAATCACAAAGAACAATGTACCTAAAAAGATAGAAAAGTTATACTCGATACCGGAACACGTTAGGATGACTCCCAAACCTTCTCCAATTCCATTAAGCAGGGCAACCCCCTCGTGGAATCACATCCTTATTTGAATTCTTACCTCAACACTCCCCGTTTGTTTTCTAAGAACATATTTATTGGAAAGGTGCACGTGTCACTTCCCCACTTTCCAAATGTTAGGAAAAGTTCTTTTGGTTTTAAACCAGGATCAAAGAATCCTCATCCCCAATACTTCGGTATTTTTGGAATCACAATTAAAAGGAAACTTGTATGCATTGCTTATGTTTGTGGAGACTGTGGGTGGATTGACAAAATGAATCTTAAAATAAGAACCAAAATCTTTGTCAAAAATAGTAATCAGATTTTTGATCCGGGCGGATTAACAAAACCATCTTCTTTTGCAAAAATTTGGGCGTGACGCCGTCACACGTAAAGAGTGATGCCGTCACTAAGCCAGATCAGACGGATAAAAACACCAACCATTCCTTTCATTCTCTACCCTACACATTCTATCCGCCCCACACCACACCACTACGTTTTCTCCACATCAAATTCACTATTTTGCTGTGTCAATCTCCACAAGGTAAGTAATATACATTGATATTTGTCTAGTCAATTGCTCGATTTCATGCTCAATTTTGATTTCCCCTTTCAATCCGAAAATCCCCAATTGATTTGATTAATGCTAAATGTCGCCCATGAATCTTGTTAATTAGGCTTAAGATTAGGCGAATTGCAGTGTTATCATATGGGTTTGATTATGTGAGAAGCCTTGACGGCTTAGGAACTAAAACCACCTAGCCAATGCACCATTGTTGCAGAAACAAGGGTGTTTGGGTCAAGGGTTATGGTTAAAAACCTAGATTTTTCCCTCGCAAATGTCAGATTTGAAAATTTTATCAGTGTGACGGCGTCAGGCTTATGTTGCGACGCTGTCAGAACCATCTGATGTCGTCATTAATAGCAAGAATGTTACTCATTTGTTCCCGTTCTATTTGATTTCCTGTTTCAGATGAGCAGAAGAACGAAGAGAACTAGGGGGCAGTCTTCTGGTACCCAGGAGAACATGGCTGACACGATTGTTGGGTGGGGAGTATTTTTTGAGGAAGAGTGCCAAACTCGTTACAATGAATTGCATCATCAAACCATTGATTCAAGGGCCGTTTTGGAGTAGCAATTTCTTGAGGAGCATGATCTGGCTAGGGAATTTTGGAATAGTTTTAGGAGGGATAAGTTAATTGATCCCCAGTGGGAAAGATTGTTTAGGATGCGTGAGCCCGTGTATGGCGAGCTGGTGCGTGAATTTCACGCGTCTTATTTGATGGATATTAATCCATGTCGGGATAACATTGAGTTTCAGGGGGTTTGATTTAGGTTGGGGGAGAATGGAGGACTATGTCGATACTTGAGTTTGGAAGGAGAGTGGGACTGTAAACTGCAAGGGATGATGAGAGCAATGTTTTTAGGGCTAGCTTGGCAGCTGGGATTAGCCACAGGGACGACATGTAGGGGATTCAGTTTTGGAACACCATAGCTAACTTGGAGTATGTCACAGGGAGTACCCTCGCCTCACAAATCTGAGATCCGCAGATTAGGCTCGTGCACCGTTGCATCACTTTCACTATAACAGGGCGCCAGGGCACGAGTCATCTTGTCACTCTACCAGATCTATTCTATCTCTACTGCATGTTGGCCGAGGGTGTGCACTGTAACATCCCATTCTGGTTGGCCGATTACTTAAAGACTGCTAGTGGTATGAGGATTGAGGATAGGGTATATGGTGGTATGCTTGTCACCCGGTTTGCTCAGTCTTTTGGCATCTTGGTTGGGGAGGTACCCATATACCTCAATGTAGTAGCAGCACCAAGGGTCGTCAGAGCTAAGTCCCTAAAGGCAATGGATGTCATCATGGATTATGGTAGGCGTTACGCGTGGTTCCGTGTTCAGCCCAACATTCAGGTTGGTGATGATGACAATGATGACGAGCCGCTGATGCCAGCATACCAGCAGGGGGATGGAGTAGGAGGCTCCACTGACGCCTACAGACACATGTCCAGTGGAGATTGGCAGGCCCACCAGGGAGCGTGGATGGGCCGTATGGACACGTGGATGGCGCAGCAGGATCAGAGGGCTAGCTGGACATATGATCATACCGTCAGACAAATGCATCATCTGTCCATGCGTGATCAGCTTGACCAACACCTGCAGATCGATCCATTTCCCGGGCGGGAGGAGGATTACCCGCCTTATGGATACCTGGGCCACCTCCCTCCTGGTTATGACTACCGTTATGGACCCCCTCCCCAGTGACTCATGTATTTGTTTATGGATTGTTTATGGTTAAGTATGATTGGTTGTTGAAACAATTGTTATTTGGGCATGTAATAATCTAGGATAACTTAACTTTGTGGTGAACTTTGAACAATTTGATGTGTATGTATATTTGCATGTGGTGTGATTTATCTAACTTGTGTGGTTGGATTTTCTATTTTTATGTCGTAGATCTTTTATTGATTGTTTATTCTCATGTTTAAATTTGTAAAAATGCTTTATTTTGTCTTTAACCTCGTCTTAATTACATATAAAGGTATTTTACATAAGGGATAAGTGTAGGGAGCATTACACACGTTTTTAAAAAGAACGTGAACATGAGAATTACAATTATTTAAAAGATATATATGTGTGTGTTTGTTCGAGTCAAATGCTTGTATCGAGTCATAATGGATGTTTTGCAGGAAATTTTTCCAGATTCTAAAGATAAAAATTTTCCAAAATTTTTCCGTAAAATCACAGACCGGTTTATGTCGGATAACTCGACGGCGTTAGGTCGCAACTGACGGCCGAGGAGTAGAAACCGCTTACTAATTTTTCTCGTTTTCTAAGCTACTTATAATTTTTTGGAATTTTCCAGGTCTTAATTTTCCAGAAAATCTGTAAACATCCATTCCACAAGCATTATATCCTAGTTTAGTAGAGTCATATATATATTGTTACCGCCAATTTTACGCAAAGGTTTCATTTGTTTTCGTCAAGTGTGCATGTTTAATTTATCAATAAGAAGATACATGAGATTGGAAGGAGCTTTTAACGCTAACACTCTTCTTGAAGAAAGATTTAACCACTACTTCACACGGATCCTACCGAGCTAATCAGGGGAGTACGAGTTTCTTTTGTTTTTAATTACCTTCCATTATCATAACTTTGATACTTTCGGGGAACATTAGGGACAATGTTTAGTTTAAGTGTAGGGAGGGAAAATAAAACGGGAACTTTGAAACTATGCTTATCCTTGATTATTTGCCTTGTCCAACTTCATTTGTGAAATAAACCATGAGAAATATCGGTTAGGGTAATTTTGGCACCAAATTTAAAATTTTTCATGACATGTAGGAGTGGGCCATTAGTCTTAATAAAGCGTCTCATGGATAGGAAGTTATATGACTAGCACAAAAACCCTTTACCACTTAAATTCCGCCCAAAATGTGAGGATCGCCCTTAGATTTGTAGGAATTAAAGCATTTCACTTTAATGCTTCGAGTGTGAACCGGTAGTATAATAGATTCTAGAACTTGTTTTGTGATGCATTCTGAGATCGCTAGTAAGACTACACTTGTGTAGTTAGGAATAACTAAATGATAAGAGGCATTAGGATAACCCTTGTTTGATACCCGTAATACAATTACTTCTTCCACATCGGTTGGGTAATTCCCCCACACCTTTGCGTTGTACTCATCTTTAGTACACGATACCCCTAGTTAACCCCTCAGAGCCTATCCTTTTCGCGGTTCTTGTGATGTTTCGGTTTTCCGAAATATCAATGAAGAGCATTGTTTATAATCCACCCCCAAATGTACACCCAAATCGCCTTAGCCTAACTTGTATGCACTCACTTTTAGTGCATTATTGTTATCATACTAAACCCTTAGTTCAATTATCTAGTTGCTTGCATAAGTTTCTAAGTCGAGTCATATCCTTTGTACACAGTTTTGGGACGATTGGGACTCATGGGAAAAGTTAAATTTTATGAAATGATGGGAAGGGAACGTTAAATTCAAATTCCCTTTATTTGCGTAATAATGTACTCCAAGTGTTATGATCTTTTCAATTCGGGTCAAATTAGTGTTAGAGTAATAAAAACTCAAGTGTAGGGATGTGTCTATAAATCCCTATTATTTTGATGTTATCGTAGAGGATGGTAGAGTAAAAGTGTATGAATGAAAAAAAAAATACGGGCTACCATCCTACATCTATCTTTAAATTTATGTTCGTTTGTTTCAATTTATCTAGAGTTTAGTGTGTCGAGTCTTGGCTTAGCAACGCCATTCTTCGCATGCTTGTAACATAAATATTTTTGACTTGCCACCACTAAATCTCCTATCCCACCAAGCCCTTTGTTTCCCTACCGTAAGCCTAACGTTACAACCCTTTAAAAGACCTCTTGGATAGTTTTTCCTAGGTGCTTACGCCAGAGCGATGGATGTTTGATCTAGTCTCAAGCCTATGGTAATCTATGTACTAGGACCGGTTAATGAGTGTTTATCTTCCATTTCCAACTTGATATATTTCATATACACCCGAGAGATGAGAGTATCCAAACACCACTTGTGAGGTGCTAGTATGTAATTCCGTGCTTGTTATGACTTTTGGGGCTTATATGTGTTGTGAATCGTTCTAAACTAATGCTTCATGACCCTAACTTATAAATTAATTGGCCAAAAGCACATTTGCTTGAGGACAAGCAAATACCAAGTGTAGGGATATTTGATAAGGATTTAAAAGGTACACTTTTGAGGGGTCATTTAAGCCCTTAATTGATCACTTTTGTATCCGTTACTACTTAATTTCGTTCCTTTTCACTTTTTAGGTCTCTTGAAGGCAAATTGCTGGAATGACACTTACTCGGACGAAAAGGCACGAATATACGAATAAAATGGCCAAAGTCAAGAATTGAGACACTCAAGCTGCTGGAAGTGAAGGGGACGGCGTCCCTGCTTAACTGCGACGCCGTCGCGACATATCTTGAGACCACTCAGTAGCCAAATTGCTAATTTACAAGTGACGGCATCGGGGTTTAAAAGAGTAGGGCGTCAAACTCAGACGACCTAGATTTGGATCCAGACGGCGTCAGAGGTTGAAGCCAACGACGTCACGAGAATAAGGTGACGCCATCACAGAGTTGACGTGGCCAAGACGAAACCCTAATGGCGGCGACCCGACGGCGTCACAATTAAAGAGTGACGCCCTCGCATTTTGTAACACTATATATAGAATCCGAATTGTTCAGTTTTAGGGAGGTAGTTTTGTGGAGTAAAAACCTAAATGAACCAAGGTTGTCTTGGGTAGTATCTTAGGGTTCCATACCCTATTTTACAACAAGATAAGTGTTTTACTTCATTGATTCAATCATGTCTTCAATTGTTTGTGTGTATGCTTGCATGTTCTCCATGTCCGGCTAATTTACTTGTGTTTTTGCTTAGATAATATGAAACCTAGTTATTGAATATTGATTGGTTGTCTCTTATCTTAATTGTGATTGACCTAGTATTGCGATAGGTCATTCGTTGTGTTATTAATGCTTGATTAGTCTTTGTTGAACCCTAGCTTATAATTACCAGTGGAATTGTAGGCTAAATATCCGAAGATAACCTTAGTGTTAAGTTTATAAATCCTAGAGATTTCGTAGTCATTAACCTTAGGTAGCTTCAAAGAGTTAGGGATAAACGCATACCCTACGACCTTAGAAACACAACGGGTTAAGAATAAGGACGTGACAATTCAACCATCAATAGAAGATAACTAGGGAGTAATAACATCTAAGTAAACACATTTTTAATCATCATAAGAGCACACAACAATAGACATAGACTACACTCACCTTATTTTAGATAATTAGATAATAGTAGAGTAATCGGTAGAAATACCAACCCCCAAATCCAAACCCCGAGATTCGTACCTTTCAATTTCTAAAAAAAATAAAAAAGATAAAAAATAATCTTCCTCAACCCTAACCTTAGCGTAGTAATTTCTCACTAGCATTCCTATTCCCATAGAGAACGATATCAATTTTCGAGGCTTACCCTAATCCTACACTACAACAATTAGGTTCACTGCCTAGGGTGTTGAAAAACTTGATCGACAAAAAGGAAGTTCCTTTGACCCCGAACACGCGTTGTACATTTATCAGTTGAGGGGCGGGTCCAGAACTTGATTGCTTGGAGCCATTTGCCCAAACAGCTCATCGAACGTGACGTGAATAGTTTCCATGATATCTCAAGTTCTTTTGTTGTAGATTTGGTAACCCTTCCTGTTTGGTGCATAACCCACAAAAACTCCAATGTCCGCCTTGGCTTTTAATTTACCTAAGTCTTGACCATCATCCGTTGGATAGCACAAAGCACCAAACACATGAAGGAAAGATAGACCAGGTTTTCGATTGTGGACAAGTTCGTATGGAGTTTTTCCATGAGTGGTGTGGATAAGGGAACGGTTTTGGGTATAGCAAGCAGTGGAAATGGCTTCTGCCCAGAGAAACATTGGAACCTTTGAGTAAATTAGCATGGTTCTTGCGGCGTCCACAAGAGTTCGATTTCGTCTTTCAACTACATCGTTCTGTTGAGGAGTTCGTAGAACACTTCTTTGATGGCTGATTCCAGTGTTTTCATAAAACTGACTTAGTACTTTGTTAACAAACTCAGTTCCATTGTCCGTTTGGATGATTCTAACAGAATTGTTAAGTCGAACCTGCAGCTGTTTGATAAGTTTGATGATGACATCTGGAGTTTCATCCTTTGTCCTCAAAAACTTAACCCAAGTAAATCGAGAGTAGTCATCAACAACAACTAATACATATTTCTTCCCATTAATTGTTTGCACTCTCATGGGTCCGCATAAATCCATATGAATAGTATGAAGAACTTCCATAACTGAGTTTGCAGGTTTGGGTTTGTGGGCATATTTCTTGCTTTTTCCTAATTGGCATGATGAACAAAGATGACCCTTTTCATACTTTAATCTGGGTAAGCCTCTTACAAGGTCCTTTCTGGAGAGATCATTTATGGTGCCGAAGTTCAAGTGATTGAGACGACGATGCTATAACCATGAATTTGTTTTCGAAGCCTTTGATAACAAGTAGATTGGAGAGGACTTCATCATGTCTTCGATAGAGATGGTGTACAAATTGGTTCCACGAGTTCCTTTCAAAAGTTGAACACCATCTAGTTCCCTAACGAAGCATGTATGTTTTCTAAAGGCCACTTTTAGATCAGAATCACTGAATTGACCGACAGAAAACAAATTGTGACCAAGACCTTCAACATAATATACCCGGGAAACTACACTATCACCAACCACATAATCTCCATAACCCATAATTGCCCCAAAATGGTCGTTTTCGAATCTAACAGTCCCAATAAATTTACTTACGAAGTTCATGAGCATGAGCGATCTCCAATCATATGCTTGGAGCGGCTGAGTCCGGTACCACGAGCGATTTGAGCGACTGCGGTTGAACACGAGACAAGAATGTATGATCGAAAATTGGGATCCCCATGAAAGAATGGGTTCCACTTGGTTAGTAAATGTGATTGGAGCACCCACATCAGAAGTAGAAACAATGATATCATTAGAGGTAGATGCCGGGCTAGTAGTAACAGTAGATCTATTAAAAGTATGTTCACTTCTTAAAGGTATAGTTCTACCAGTAGGCATCCATTTCCTAATGGGCATTGATCTAGATAATTTAGGGCACAACTCATTAAGATTGAATTTATGGCCAGTAGGTATCCGTTGATAGCCTACATTACTAAATTTTCTTCCTGTAGGTTTCCAATGTTTTCTAGCCCTCTTTCACCTTGGTTTTCTGACCTTCTTATCCTGTTTCCTAGTGTTAACATTTTTTACCGGAGATTCAACAGCATTACTCAAATCATTCACAACACATTCATGATTAATACCAGAAATCAAGCATTCATTACATATTTTGCAAGTAGTAGCAGAATTCGAATTAATTACAGTACGCTTATAGCTAATACTAGAATCAACACGATTCATCTTATTCAACACAAACTTATTGTTCCTAGGGTGGTCTTCTACTTTCTTCCATTGATCACTCTTAGCTTGTGAGGCCCTATCTTGCTTTGTATTGCCTGGAGGCTTTTGACCCGCTTTCTTTTGTATCACTGATTACTCCTATAGAGGGAATGATGGGAACATTAGTTGGTTTTGCTACTTTTTGCATTCCTGATCTAGAAGTGTTGGGATCTGAAGTACTTGAAGGCACATCAAAGTTCACATGCTTGACTTTCGGCACAGACCAAGGCATATCATGGGTTGCATGCTTCACACTAGGCATAGAGCAAGGCATAACGACTTTATCTTTCTTACAAAAGGATTTTGGGCATGTTGCTCTTAAACATTCTAAACGTTCTTGAGATCGTTTGGCATATAAGCATGCATACCTAACTTCACTATCAAGTGGTTTATTTATGCTATCCTCTTCGTCAATCTCACGGAGACATTTTAGACTATCCTTAAGGTACGAAAAATATTCTTGAAACCCAAGTTCGTTATTTCTAAGATGAGGAGGAATATACTTTACAGTCACAACATACTTAGAATCTGCAGATGCCTTTGATATAACATTCTCATCACAGACAAGTGGCATCTTCCCTTTTACCTGACTCTTCAGATTCTCAATTTCCTTTTGTAAAAAAGTTATTTTTTCATTGTTCTTGTCACGAATGACTTTCATTGAATCATATAATTCTTTGAAGTGTCGTTTAACCTTTTCATTTTCTTCTAGAAAACTCTCATTTTCTTGTTGTAATACATTAATGATGTTTTGAAGATGAAAGTTTTGAGAATACTGAGAATCTAAAGGAGGAGGCATTTGGGAGCCATTCACATTGTTCTTTTCACCCTTTAATTGTGAAATTTGGGTTTCAACCTTCGATCGTGTTACGTTGAGCTCGAATACATTCGTCACGTTTGCTTATTTCAAAAACTGGATCAAACTCAGGAACATCCGAGGATGTCTTGATATTTGAGGTTTTAACATTTTCTTTGAGATGTTGATATTTTAGTTGCAAATCAAAATGTTTAACTTCCAGCTTAGAATAATGTTTTACCAAATTATCATGATCATCCTGTTTTATTTTCTCACGTAGTTTTGAATTTGTGTTTTCAAGCTCAATGACACGATCATGGGAAACCTTCAGAGCAACAAATAATTCATGAAATTGAGAAGCAGCAATAGAATAATTTGTGACAGTATAAAATACATCTTGAGCAACACAACTAGAGATCAAGTTCTCATTTAAGATGTGTAGATTCTTCCTTTCAATTTCATTATATTTGAGTTCACGTTCATAATCATTTACCTCAATTTCCATTTCATTAAACACTCTTTTCATGTCCTTAACCTTAGTGTCAATTGCCTTTTGAAGAGACTCAAATTGATCTTTTAATTGTTTAAAGAAAGGCATGACTTTAGTTAAATAACACTCTTTTTTTTTTGTTCAAAACCCCTTTCCCCTTCAGTAATCCCAGTTGGTGTGATTCTCTTCTTACATGTTTTCTCAAAGTCAACAAATAGTTGGTTGACTACATATAACCTGACTAATGTTTTGCTTTATGTGGGGAGAATTTTAGGCACTAGATGCATAGGTATATTTGGGGGATACACAGTGGCTGGAGGCAATTTCCTACAAGGGAATTCTTTTCGATAAAATCATCAACCTTTGCTTGTCCGATCCTTTTCCGAACATTTGTTCGGGGTCACTGGTCTCGAGGTCTAAACTTATTAAAGGCAATCCAGTTTTCCTTAGAATAATTTGGTGTTTTAAAGGTGATATTTTGTTTTATGCACGAGGGATTCTTAAGTTTATCATCCAATTTTTTTCTAGAGACTTCTTCTAATTTTCTATCTTCCTCGGTGCACTCAGCACAAGTGGGTTTCTATCTAGGCTTAAGAATCTCATTTCCATCATAGATTACCTTTTGAGCTGCTATTGCTTTAATACAAGCCTTAGGATTTGGTTCATCTACAAGTGCAACACTATGCTTATCACTTAGAACTCTATGCTTAGTGACCATGTGAGCAGTCTGAATGGTGTTCCCTTGTATGTACAACTTATTTTCAAGTTTGTTCTTTAAAGTTTTTAGGTTGGAAAATTCATTTAAAAGTTTTGATTCCTTAGCATTGAATTCTTGTTTAAGCACTTTTACATTTTCTTGAAGTTCTTGTTTACATTTAATGTTTTGTTAAGCTTTTCTTGTAAGGAATCCAACTCTTGTTTCAACATTTCTTCCCTAAAATTACTTTTTCTGATAATTGTACGCATCTGGTTATCCATCTCCTGCTCACGAGTAGTTAGTTCAAACTTAGCACGTTGTTCATATATAGCAACTTGTTCCTTATAGACATTTAATTCAGATGTTATAGAATCATCAGGGGCACATGCAGTGTATTCATCAAAAATATAGTCATCATTGACTGCAGAAGATGCATCACTTGGTACAATTTCACTTTCATTTTGTTTCACATATTGATCATATGGGACAACATTGATATTACCATATTTTCAATATCGATTCAATAATTTCGATTGATTGTACCTTGTCGTGTATCTTTTGCACATCAACATCATCGTATAGTTTTAATACCTCGATATGATTGATTCCTTGGAGGACAAGCCTTTTGTGGTGAAGGAGCCTTTGGAGAGACCATTGGTGAGATGCTAGCCATGAAGATGGTTTGGGCGAGGGTTCATCATCGACATCGAGTCAAATGCGTCACAATCAAGCAACTTGAAATGCATTTGGATCGTTGTGTCCCATACCCTGCACTGGCTGTTCATCTACATCTGCATCGTAAGTTTTGGCATTTTCCTCAACAAGAAACATCAATTCTTCTTCATCCAAAACTGCTCCATTATCTTGAGCTTGTACCAGTAACAATTTATCCCTGAAGTACTCAACATTTTGTGGACGTTTTGGAGATGTGCAGTTCCTTGCAATGTGTCCTTCTCCACCACAGTTGTAACATTTGATTGGCTTCCCTTGATCCTGAGTTGTGTTCCTTCCTCTGTTCTGATTACCCATATACCCTCCACCTACACTAGCATTTCCATAAACTGCTCCTACCATTCCTTGTTCATTTTGTCATCCTTGCACATTTTGCACCACCACCTTTCCTTCTTTGACTGTAGCATGATTGTGGAGATTGGAAGCTGTTCTGAGATGATTGTTGGTGTGTGGAGTGAAGTTCAAGTTTTGCTTAACCATCAGAGCCAATTGATTGACAAGTTGTTCCATGAATGTGTCTGAATCTGGAGGCTTATACTTTCGGTCTAGAATGAGTTTGTGATTACCATTTCCAGTAGGTATGACTTGTGAAGCTTTGGTGGTAATTCCTACATTCGTTTAGAATCCAGTTGAATCTTATGACGAGCCTGCATCACCAGCATTGTTCTTGAACTTTTCTAAAATGATTCGTTCAAACACAACATGTTTCTCATTTTGAAGCAAGTAAGCATACAATTGCTCGTAATTTGTGTTCCTCAATCCTTTGTTAAGTTTGACTGCGGTGACAAATTTGTGCCATTCGGGATTCATGTTGTTCACAAACTTTGAGTTGAGCTGGATATTTGGCATAGTCATTTTGATATTCCTCATGTCATTCACAAGCTTGTGGAATCTCACATAATACTCGATGTGATTTCCACTGGATTCATCTTAAAGTTCTCAAAGTCATCATACAACCGAGATTCCTTATCTTCTTTAGTCAATTCGAAACGGAGAGAAGCATCTTAACATTGTCCCATCACGCCTTCGCTTGGTGTTGTGATTGATCAACTTGTAAATGTCCTTAGGTAAACCACAAGTATGATGTTTGAAGCCACGATGTCGCATCGTATCTCTTCTTCTCATTATCGATAAGTTCATCATCGTCTTTGGCCTATCCAATCCTAATATCACCGAAGCATCGCCAGCGGTTTCAAGAATGTATCCGGTAGTCTCAACTTGATAAGGTCCTTCATCAATTGACTTAAGTATGTTAACCCCATTTTCTTTTCCTAAGTAATCTGATCGATTCTTTAAGCCCAAGAGTCATAGTCGGTTACGTCCAAATGAGGGAGGACGAGTATCAGATCCTGCAGCTTGAATGTTGTCAGCAACAGAAGAAGTGATTGTAGACATGATTACAGATTCTACGGGATTTTACTATTCTTTGATTAAACCGGGAAATAGATTCTCTCACGGGATTTTACTAAATCAAAAGAAAAACCGTAAAACGTAACACGAAGAGATGACATGTCTCAAAAGACAAGTTGCATACTTGACAAGTCGCACCCAAGACAACTCGCACCCCAGTTAAATCGCACCCTAGACAAGTCGCAGTCAAGACAACTCGCACCCTAGACAACTCACAGCCAAGACAACTCGCACCCTAGACAACTCGCAGCCAAGAAAACTCACACCCTAGACAACTCACTTAAACGACAACTCGCTTAAGGCACAACTCACATAAGCTGACAACTTGCATATAAGACAACTTGCTTCAATAAGCAAGCTCAGAATAGACAACTCGCTTCACAAATCAGGATAACTCGCATAGAAGAAATGCACAACGAGACTCAACTCGCATCCAAAAACATTCAAAAAACACCACTTTTCAATCCAAAAAGAACTCAACCACGATGATTTAAAGCTTCTAAACCAAAACCTAAACACTTATAATGATTCTAAACACAAAAGTACAATCAAAATCTAAACTTTAACACAAGAAATGGTCCGAATGATGTACACTACTCTAAACTCATTCAAACCCAAAAACCTTATGAAAACCACTAGAGATCTAAGAACATGAAAGATGGGTGATCAAACCATGGCTCTTGATACCATTTGTAACATATTGGATTTCATAAACACATCAAATCATATCAACAAGGGGCGTATGGTTTAGGTTTTAGAGAGAGAAGGTAGAAGAGTTTAGAGAACTTAGTGAGACAAAGAAAAATGATATTATCAAGCTCCAACCCTCTACCTTGGGAGGTAGAGGGTATTTATAGTTTCTTACAAGACACGCCTCCTACGGGCTGTGGATCAGGCATACAGTGGGTAAAGACCCGTTCGTCCTCCATTGTGTTACTTAACAAACTACTTATTAACATTACATGACTACGACTACGAGCTTTCTAACGAATACATATACTTGAGGTGACCGACTCTCTAACTACCAGATTTACTAAATCCTAACAGCTTTTTGAGTGATTTTTTGGTAAAATAAGCTTAAACCATACAAGCTACGGAGAAAGCTTGTATAGTTCAAGAAGACAGTTTGAAAAGAGCCTATGAAAGCTTAAAACATAATTTCAACAGTAATGGAACATGAATTGTATAAAGATAGATTTTTAACTAAAAACACTTAAACTTTCATTAATAAAAAAAGGTTACAATAAGCTAAAGTACATAAAATTAGCTAAGAAAACTAGAAATGAAACTAAAATTAGATAAAAACTTTTATTAAAACAAACTGACTAAAAACTAGATGCCTCCAAAGGGCTTTACAATGGTCCTATTTATACTAAGTCCCAACTAGGGTTTCTGATTTGTCAATTATATTCCAAAGAGCAAACTCAAAGGGTTAGGTTTGAGTCCCCGGATCATTCCTAGCGAATGATGAATGGAGTTTTTAAACTCACGTCGCGTTTTACAGGTTTTGAATAGTGAAAATGAGCAATATATGCGGAATTAAGCTAAAATATGCAAAAAAAAATAGCTAAAATTAACTAAATAGGCAAGATAAACAATTAATCCAAACTATCGGGGCCTAAAATGCACTAAAAACCTAAAAACGATCGCGCTCGGGAAAATCCCGAGCCTAAAAGTGAAAACTAAGGAAGACTGATCTAGGAAATGTAAATATGATTTTCCTACGAAGAATACGACAAAAGAAAATTTTGGGAAAAAGCGGAATATTTTTTTGACTTTTTATTTATTTTTTATGATTTAAAAACTAAAAAGTAGAAATTAATTAATTAAAAACACTAAAAACTTTTACAAATAAGCTGAAAAAGACAGAATAAGCAGATTTGACTTAATGAGGAACAAAAGCAATTAAAAAGCTACTGATGGGTCACAATGACTAAGTTTAGGCTACTCAAGAACTAAATAAGCTAAGGAAACATTAAAGTGCTAATTAAAAAGCTACTGAGACTAAGAATTAAACACAAATAAGCAATGAAAAGCTGTGTACATAAATAAGTACTTAGACTACTACTTAGCACAAAATAGGCTATCAAGCCACTTTTAAGCTAATCTAAAAGCTTAATTCTAGAGGCTTATGACCCAATTCCAGTTGGAAACTCAAGTTAGGACAGCTGAGATCCTATAATCTTAAAATCAGGCTTAGAAGAGCTTTTGAGAGCTTAATAGAAGCTTGTGAAAAAGGTACTATGGACAGATGACTGCTGGTGCAGGGGAGGAGTTCTCCAACAGCCTCACTTTAAGCTTATCAAAATCTTAGTAAAAAAAATCTTAAAAATAAAACAAAAATATTAGCTTAAAGAATAGCTTCTAGACTCTAGAATCACCAAGTTACAGTAAATTTTGACTTATAATGAAGAAATTAAAAATATAAAAGTAAACCTATTTGAAACTGTTTTTGGTTTTTTGACTTTTTTTGTAAAAACTAATAAATTGACTTTGGTGGACTTTAACAGATTAAAACTAAATCTCAGTGATGTTTTAAGCTAGATTAGGACCTATTTAAGCTACTTTGACTAATTCTAAACCTATGTGAGAGATGATGCAAACTTATAAGCTACTGTTAAGTAGAATTTAAACTTTAAAGATGATTTTGACTTTTTAACTAATAACTAGTGAATTTTATGCTATGACTATATTAACTAGACTATTTGTGAACTATTAGAACTTATATTACCTACTGAATTTAACCAAGACACAATGAATTCTTCTAATCCAAACACTCTTGTTATGGACAAATTTGAGATTTTTGAAATCAAGTGATTGAGAAAAGCTTTGTAAACCTCAAAATAGATTCTAACAACTTATTTTAAGACTATTAGAGTGCAATTAAACTGATTCTAACAACAATAAACACCTAGTGCAGATTATGACAGATTTTAGCAAAGAAGCATGAAAATAAGATGAACAAGCTATAAGATGATATAATTAACTATAATCAGCTAAAATGAGATGCAAATAAGCTAGATGAACAATTATAAGCTAATAATAACAGATCTAAGCTAATAAAATGCAAAGCAATAAAGGAGACAATAAAACTAACTTGACCCTAGCTAAACAAGGGCACCAACTTAATAGCAGCTACAAGCTCCAGCTTATTTAGAGAATAAGCTGTCAAAAGTCCCTCTTGCCAATCCCTTACGGCAACTTCCAAAGCTTTCCACAAAATATAAAGGTAAATTCTGATTTTGACTTTCTTTGACTATTTTTGGACTTTGTGTTTGAAACAGTTTTGAACCTTATAAAAGCTTATAATAAGCTATAATGAGCTGATATAAGCTTAAGTAAGCAGAAACTAAGCTTTTGAAGCTTATAAAAGAAATTTGACAATATTTTTGTATTTTTTTCAAGTTTTTCTTATTTTTTTTTTCAAATTTTTGGTTTTAAAGATAGGAGTAAAAGTAAATGAGTTATAAAAAAACTATAAGTTGAGATTAGCAAGAGCTTTTTAGAACAGTAATAAGAGCTTATGACAGAATTTAGAGTGAAAATTAAACAGTATAATTCAACAAAAATAAAGAGTGAAACTGAATTTCATTAACAATAAAACTGATTACACTATTTAGAAACAGAAATACAATTAACTATAACCTTAAATTAATAAAAACAGTTAAAGGAATTTATACTCTAAAAAACACACACTCTTCGTGTGAAATTCAAGGGGTATTTATAGCCTATTACTAGGGTTTCTGAGGAGCCTTTGAAGCTTCTGGATCTAATCCCACATCCAATCTTGGCCTTTGATTGTTAGCTTCAATTGTAAGCACCATTTTCATTCGTTGGATCAATTTTTATCATTCATGTGCACACAGATTGCCAGCGTGGCATCTGTGCATATGTCAGGCTCGTGTCAGTCTTCTAGAAACTCAAATGATTGGGTAAATGATTGTTAAGCAGGGTAATTGCTGGGGATGAAAGGTGAATAGTTAAAGCTGGTAAAAAGGGCGCTTTTATTTGTTTATGGGTTTGACTGGTTTTGGGTCGGAGTTTGACCAAGGTTCAAGGGGTTTAATTTTGAAAGGGGTCGTAGTGATTTGAAAGGGTCAGAGTTCTTATAAAGGGTAAAAGGCTGGGGTCAAGGGTATTAAAGGTTGGGTCAGTAATTGATTTGGACTTGGGATTTTTTAATTTTTGGACTAGATTAATAATAGGTTTAAAAGTGTAAGTTATGATTTTTAAAGGGGTAAAAGGTGTACTTGGGAGAAAGTGAAAGGGGTATTTTGATAAATGGTATAATAGGGGTACAAGGGTATGTTTTGTAATTACGATAAAGATGAGGGGTGAAAATTGACAAGCTTGCAAAGTCAAGGGTAGATTTTGTAATTATTCCAAAGTTGAGGGGATGTTTTGTAATTTTGGATAAGGTGAGGGTTTGTTGTGTAATTCCTTCAATCATGATCCATGTCTTCAAAAATCATCTTCTGAGCATTCAATTCTTCAAATTCACTCAAATGATTCCCCGGCTTTGGCTTTTGCACTCTTTTCCTTCTCGTGCCTGGTTTTCGTTTATTTTGTCTTTCTTTTGTCTGTTTTGAGATATCCGGACCTGCACATGCATAAACTCAAGAAACAAACAAATATTAGGCATTAACGGCTCATTTCCGGTTATTTTAGGCTTGTTTTGATCAAGAAAATGTATGTGTTTTCACACATACCAAAATCCCCCAAACTGACGTATTGCAGTGTCCTCACGCAATGTCATCAACTCACGCTTCTAAAACCAAGGATTCCAACCTCTTTCTACTAAATCTATGAAAAGTAGCAAAGATTCCTCAAAAGAGATTAAGAAAACCTTAATTCTAAAAACGCCCCATTTACCTTTTTATTTCACATATAGATATAACGATTAAGCACTTATTATGAGTGACGGTTTGTTGGACTTTCATGCCAATCAATAACTCCAACATTTTT
Organism: Chrysanthemum lavandulifolium; assembly: GCA_022545495.1. Taxonomy (NCBI): domain Eukaryota; kingdom Viridiplantae; phylum Streptophyta; class Magnoliopsida; order Asterales; family Asteraceae; genus Chrysanthemum; species Chrysanthemum lavandulifolium. Next base: position 676,518 of record JAHFWF010000066.1, on the reverse strand, counting down.
CAAAAGACATTTTTAGGATCATGGAGTAGGAAACACAACTCACAGAGGAGTGACCATACAGATAGAATTCATCGTCCTTGATTTTTCACGAGTTCCAAAACTAAGCGTAAAATCAAAATCATTGCTAAATATAACTTTAGATGCTAACACTACCCATGGAAGTTACTTCTGTGATTACCTCTTGCTCCCATTTTCCTATTTTCCTCTATTTATTTTATTTTTGGTAAGAAATGAATTTCTTCATATTTTCTCATTTCGATAAGGTTTTAGTCCGATAAAGATATGAAATTAAGACGCTAAGTAGTTTTCCATCTTATCTCAAGAACCGTTGTCTTAAAAATGAGGTCCACATCAAGAAAATTTTATTCACTTATATTTTTGACTTTTCTACAAATTTTTCAGTTTTTTTGTTTTTTGTTTTTTTGTTTTTTGTTTTTTTTATACTTTATATTAATGACATGAGCTATAAACTACGGAGCTTCACGGGGTAATTCCAAGACCTTACACTTTTCGGAATAAAGGATCCAAGGGCCGTTATGACCGAGAATTCCAAGACTCTAAGCTTCATGAAATGAGGATCCAAGGGTGTTAGACCAAGACCTCACACAATCCCGGTTAGAGGTCCAAGGGCTGGCGTAAGAGGGTAGCCAAGACCTAAACGCCTACTTTTGAAATAAGGATCCAAGGGCCCGATCCCGAACCGCAGCTCATAACTTAATTGTTTAAACTTATTTATTATGAGACCTTGATGTGTACCCAATTTTTTAACACAAGGTTTCTTTTAAGAAGATAAAGAACTAATTATCACCAAAACCTAACATCTTTAATTATTATTTTAAACATATATGGGGTGAAACAATTTTGTGGGAGCAAAAAGCCACAAGTACCTTCAATGAGCTCTAAAGAGAACCAAATACTCCACGCTTAGCATCTAAACTCATATTTAGCTCTATCATTTCTCGATCTTCGCAAATTTAAAATTTCAGATAATGAGATCGGCGAAAGCTTAGCCAATAATTTAATTATCTATGGTTTAGGAAACAAGCTAGGGCTCAACACGCCTGGTCAAGTCAAAATTCTATTCCTACTCTCACCAGCGGAAAGCCAACAAGGTGTCAAAACATATACATTATTTAGAAAATGCTTCGTCAAATAATCTCAAGTCTCGCATTTTTAAAGTCACTTATTAGAAACTAGCAAATCTTTCAAAGCTTCGCGTATTTAAAATCACTTAGGGAAGCTTGTAAATTCTTGGCCTTGTGAGCTAGAATCGCATTTTATAGCCTCTTGTCTAAGCAATTAGCAAAGACTTTTTCAAAAAACGCAAATTTAAAGTAACTTCAAAGAGAGACTTTTCAATCATAAAACTTGGCAAAAGCTTACAAAAATTTTAAAATTTTAATTTTTTTCAGAATTTTTTTTCAATTTTTAAGGAAAAACGGGGTTGCGAGAGTATAAGGCAAAAAACAAGTGCGGTCAAATCAAATCGAAGATTACCCCCCCAAACTAAAACGAAACATTGTCCTTAATGTTTAAAGGCAACGGTCTCAACGGAAATCTAAAAGGTGTTTATTAAGTATGCTTAAAGATAAACGTTAGCCGATAAGATTAGGATATCGGATTTCCAGCAGCATCGAACATGAAACTTGAGTGGAGAAAAGACAAACTTCAAGCACGAGAGTCTTCATATCGAAAAAATCCTAGACAAAAATATCACAAACAACCAAACACGAGAAATCGAAGAGGCTAACCCCTTCAAGTAACTTATTAGTAGAAAATAGAAAGAAGATAGAAGATAAGCACGGGGTGCCTCCCATGAAGCGCTACTGTTTTTGTTCAATGAGTCGCTAGCCTGACTCGTCCCCAAATTCATTTGTCCTTGGGGAAGCAAGCAGTAAAGATACATGGATCAAATATGGTGTCCTCATTCCCGAAAGAATGAGAATGGGTGGGTTGGGTGTGGAAAATGTCGGGATTAAGCACACAAGGGTCAGAAATATCTCCCCCAAAACTCAAATTAGTCATATTGTGAAAAGAAAATCCATCATCCGGAGGTTTAGCGGGAGGACGACAGGATGATGGATAAAAATGAGACGAATTCATAGAGGACGGGATTCCATGTTGAGGAATCAAACTTGAAAGCTCAATAGTGAAGGCATCCATTGAAGGATCCTTTTCTTGGAAAACTTTGGTTATATGAAGTTCATCTATGATGAGTATCCTGGGGTTAAAAATCTTGTCCTCGGAGAGGAATGAAATCAAATTATCATCTGCGGGAAAAATCCTCACGAGAAGAGGAGTCGCTCTCGGATAAAAAATATTGTCGGACATCTGGGTCAACAAGCTCATCACTAGTAATTTTCACTTTCTTTTCTTTCTTAGGATAAAATGGATCTTCATTTTCAATTTCTTCCAAAAGTTTTTTATTAAAAACCAAATGATCATTTTCCAAAGGAATCGAGTCCGTGAGAGCGAGTTCATCGGCGAACTCCTCGAAATACTTCTTATCGATTGATGGATCTTGATTCAATAAATTTTCAATTTCTCGTAAATCGGCTTCAAAATCAAAGACGTCGTTCTCACTTCCCGGTGGAGGAGGATCGATGCGAGCGAGTTCATCGACGAACTCCTTGAGAAGTAAATCGATAGATGAATCCTGGAGCTCGGGTTCCGGAGGATTAGTAGATGGCGCGACTTCTTTATTAGGTTTTTCCGGAGGGAGTGACGAGTCCATTTTAAGCATTTCTTCAATCTAACGAATATCTCCCTCCGGATCACAATCGGCAAAATCAATTTTTGGTGAAATTAAATCGCTTTTTAAATAAGCCTCAATCTCTTCTATGATGGAATCACTCCCCTCAAACGGAGTGAAGGAAGGGGAAGAATCAGAAATGATTGGTTTAGAAGAAGGTTCCATAATTTCAGAAGAAGGAGTGGGATTGCCACTCGAAGAAAGCTCAACTTTTTTAGAAACAAGATCAATACGATAAACCGAAAGCGGAGATGGGACAAGTGGTGTGCTCTGAGAGCTAGCAGTTTGCACCACTTCCGTTGTAGACTCCTGTTCTTGTTTCTTTTTACGTTCAGCACGTATTGTCGACAAACTCTTAACCGTAAATCGTGACAGACTCGGATTAATTCTGGACGGCTTAGGCTCAACTTTTTGGACAACCGTAGGTTGGACGTTTTTGGTACTTCCATTATTACTGGGAGGTACCGAGTCCTTTGTCACCTTGGTGTCACTGATTTTGGCCACATCACATTGGGTAAATAGAGATTTAGTTGTTTGGTTAACATCGAATGTGATGGATTCTTTATCTACTCTTAACGTGATTTCTCCTTCATATATATCAATTAATGCACAGCCCGTCGTCAAGAAACACCTCCCGAAAATGAGGGGTACTAAGGGATCAACATCGAAATCGACTACGACAAAATCAGCGGGGAAATCGAACTTCCCCAGTTTAACAAAAACATCCTCGGCTATACCGATTAGGCGAGTCATAGAACGGTCGGCTAGCTCAAGAGTCATACACGTTGGGGAAAGTTCGGGCAATGAAAGCTTCTTGTAAATCGATAGTGGCATTAAATTGATACTCGCGCCAAGATCGGCCAAGGCGGAGCACTGAACGATTCCTTGAAAGTCGCAAGGGATAAGAAATTTTCCTAGGTCACCTAAAATTTCGGGAAGTTTCTTTAGAATAACCTCCGAACAATTCTCATTCAGAGACGTTTTTGCAAGCTCATAATGTTTTTCCTTGTTTGTTAATAAACCTTAAGCGTAGAAGCAAGTTTTGGCATTAATCGAAGAGCATCCGCAAAACTGATTTCAACATTTAAATCTTTGAAAATTTGAAAGAACGTTTCCATTTGGTGATTAGATTTTTCACTAACGGGATCGTTTAGACGTGACGGACGGATATGGAATTGTCTTTTTTGGGTTAGGCTTCGTAGCACTAACGGGAGCATCCTTAGGCTTAGAAGTCGGGACAACCGCGGGTTGGACATTCTCAGTACTCCCCTTATTAGTAGGAAGCACCGGGTCCTTCGTCACCCGGGTCTCACGGTCTACCACACGAGAGGGAGAGGAAGAAATAGTGGTAGGCATCGTGGGTCCATCGTAAGCTACACCACTTCGGGTGGTAATCGCTTTCTTGTCACCTCTCGGGTTGGGAATCGTGTTGCTTGGAAGAGTACCGGAACCCGAGGGTTGAGAAGAAGAAGGAGAGGGGAAATTTGGCTGAAAGAAACTAGCCATCATGTTTTTTAGATCATTTGTTTGTTTATGTATGGACGTATCAATATTATTATTGAACTCAACCCTCATGTTATTTATCTGAGTTTGCATGTTACGAATAGAAGCTTCCGTAGTTTTCTTGTAGTTTTTGTTGGGTCTATTATAGATTTGATGATACAAAACAAGAAGAATGAAACATAAGGGAAACTACAAAAAGATGGAGGATTTGGAAGATTCTAGAAGATATGCTTAAAAGAATATTTAGTTTCCTAATTGTATTATGATTCCTCTTGTAAACCCTAGATGTCTTTAGTATATAAAGAGACATACGGTCATTAGTTTTATTGTACGTACAAGATGTAGTCGACTAAAGGTGTGTGTGTGTGGGAACCTAGGCGTAGGGAAAACGCCTAGGGTTTAGTTAGTTAGTGTTAGATCAAGTCTTTGATATTTATTATAGTTAGTTAGTTTATGATAATAAAAAACATTGTTCATAATAATGTTGATTCTATGTTTGAATATTCCGCTTTCAGTATTATGTATTCCTAGATATAATATTAGACCTAGTCTAAGAGCTTACAACGATCTTCACATGTGGTATCAGAGCCTGGGACTCGTGATATCTAGGATCTACAAGGTTTTTCGAAGAGAAAAGACGAAAAAATTGAGTCGAAATTTTCAGTATTATACTGCAACCTTTGTTTTCAAGAGGGCATAACTTTTTATTGAACCGTTGGATTGAGCTAAAATTTTGGCTGGTGCATCTCAGTATATCTATCTAAATTTTCACCGAAGGGATTGTCAATTAGAGCTCTCAATCAAAAGATATAAGCAGTCGAAGTCTGCTGCAGAAAATTCCGTAAGGCTTCTGCAGGACTGTTTTGAAACGATCATAACTTTTTCGTTAACCATTGGATCGTAACGAAATTTTGGGTGGATGTTCTCTATATATCAATCTCACTTGAAAACCAATTTTGGGTGATGCTATTCAGACACTAATTATAGCACTTGAAAACCAATTGAGGCTCAAGGTCAGAGGTATTAGATGTGATAATGGGACTGAATTCAAGAACAAGCTTATGGATGAATTTTGTGCTAACAAAGGAATAAAGACGGAGTTCAGTATTGCAAGAACACCACAGCAGAATGGTGTTGCAGAGAGGAAGAATAGGACTTTGAGTGAAGCAGCTAGAACTATGCTTGCAGATTCACATCTACCTATTCAATTCTAAGGTGAAGTCGTAAGCACCGCTTGCTATGTATTAACAGTATCGATCACAAAACCACGAGATGAAGACACCTTATGAGTTGTCGATGGGCAACAAACCCAACATTCGCTTTATGAAGCCTTTTGGATGCCCTCTCACTATTTTAAACACAATTGATAATGGGAAAGTTTGATGGCAAGTCGGAAGAAGGATATTCTTGGGTTATTGTACCAACAAGAAGGGATTTAGAGTGTACAACAGAGTCACTAAGAAGATTCAAGATTGTCTTCATGTTGAGTTTTTAGAAGATCAAGACAATCGGAAGGGTAAAGGTCTGATTGGATGTTTGATCTTGAAGTTTTAACTCCTTCTATGAATTATGTACATCGGAGAAGAAAATCAACTCAGATGATGGAGAAGATTCACGGTATGTTGTTCATGGAGTTCACATTAGACACGATGATGTTCTGATAAAGATCCAAAGCAAAGTATCGATGCTCCAAAGAAAATCTTGATGCACCGGCCAAAGTATTGAGATACCAAAATCTTCACTATCTGCCGAGGATCAAGATATTCAAGAGACACTTAATCGGATGCTTCTTCAAGATGTTTTAGCACATTCTTACACCGATGAACAAAGAAGAGCTTATGAAGACAAAGAAAAAGACTAATCTTGCAGAATACTCTTACGATTACTTTGGACAAGATTTTCGACCAAAATCTTCTTTGCACTGATTGACAATACTTTAGATGATTTGGATGATCCTACCATGCCTAGATTAGAGGAAACCGATGATGAATTTGCGGATGAAGGTATTTTCTCGATTCAATGAAGGTCTTGATTATACTAACTTGGATGATGCGTATGGAGTTCCACGGTCTCAATCTTAAGAATTCATAAGAATCATCCTCTTGATCAAATCATTGGTTCTTCTACTGGAATGATGACAAGACACAAAGCTAAGAGTTTTACTAAACCTCATAATGCTTTACTTAGCTTTGTCTATAAACGAGCAGTGAATAATAAAGACCATCAAACATGTCATTTACTTGTTTTATTTCTCAAGAGGAACCCAAGAATATTGCTCAAGCATTGACAAAAGAAAGTTGGGTTGAAGCTATGCAAGAAGAATCATACAATTCAAACTTCAAGAAGTTTGGGTATTATGTGATCTTCGGATGGGAAGAAAGTTATTGGAACCGATTGGTTTTCGAGTCAAGAGAGATGAAAGAGGTAATGTTATCAAGAACAAGGCAAGGTTAGTAGCTCAAGGCTACCGACAAGAAGAAGTCGATTATGATGAAGTATTTGCTCTGTAGCAAGGATTGAAGCTATTCGAATATTTCTTGCATTTGCTTCATATATGAGATTTCAAGTTTACGGATGGATGTCAAGAGTGCCTTTCTCTGGCACTATAACGTAAGAAGTTTATGTAAAACAACCTCCGGTTTTGAAGATCCTAAACATCTTAACAAAGTCTACAAGGTGGTTAAGGCTCTTTATGGCCTTCATCGGGCACCTAGAGCTTGGTATGAGAGGCTCTCCACATTCTTATTACAACATGGTTACGAGAAGGGAGCTATTGACAAGACTTTGTTCATTAAAAGAGACAAGAAGGATATCATGTTAGTTCAAGTCTATGTTGATGATATCATCTTTGGAGCTACCAAACAGTCTATGGTTAAGGAGTTTGAGCGGTGATGCGAAAGAATTTCAAATGAGTTCTATGGGTGAGTTAAATTTCTTTTGGGACTTCAAGTTAAGCGGTCAAAGGAAGGATTTTCATAAGTCAAGACAAGTATGTATCGACATACTTAAGAAGTTCAATTTTGATGACATGAAGTCTCATTACTACACTTATTAAATCAATTAACTCATTGGGCAAGGATGAAGATGGACACCAGTTGTAGTCAAGTTATACGAGATCAATGATTGGTCATCTTATGTATCTTCTGACATCTAGGCACGATATCATGTTTGCGGTTTGTTTATGTGCAAGATATCAAGTCTCACCAAAGATTTCTCATATGAATGCGGTGAAGAGAATTTTCATTATTTGAAACAACAACCTAAGTTAGGGTTGTGGTATCCAGGATTCACCTTTTCACTTGGAGGCTTTTTCGGATAGTGATTATTCGGTGATAATTATGACGGAAGATCAACAAGCGGAGGATGTCAATATCTTGGAAGAAGATTAGTTTCATGGCGGTGTAAAAAGCAAACAATTGCAACAACATCATCTCTGAAGGTTGAATATGTGGCTACCGCAAGTTGTTGTGGACAAGTTATGTGGATGCAAAATCAACTCTTGGATTATGGGTTCAACTTCAAGAATACTCCTATCAATATTGATAATGAGAGTACTATCTGTATTGTGAAGAATCCAGTCTATCATTCCAAGACCAAGCACATTCAGATTAGGCATCACTTTATCAGAGATTTCTATGAGCACAGGCTCATTAATGTGGTCAAAGTTCACACGGATGATAATGTAGCTGACTTACTCACCAAAGGCTTTGATGTTTCAAGATTCAATCACTTGGTGGTGAGCATTGGCATGATTAACTACTGAGCTACATTTAAGGGGAGGACTATTTAGTATTAGTATAGTCCTGTACATTGTTTGAGGAGAGGATATTTATGTATACTTAGCTTATACAGAGGAATTTGGAAAAGTACTATTTTTTTTTATGAAAGTCTTGCTTGGAAAGTCTTGCTTGGGAAAGATCTTGTACGTGGAAAGTCTTGTTTTCTTATTAAAGCTTGTTCCAACGGTAATATTCGGGGGTAATTCTACTAACGGTAACTTTGTTATTATGGGTGTGATTTTCAAATCTCACCTATAAATAACTACTCCGATTTTCCTCTCATCTTGATATTCTCATATCTTTTCCTTATTTCTCTCACCATCTCTTTATTATTCGGTTATATCTCTAATTGTGCTTACATACTCAACCATGGCTAATCGTCCTACTGTTTCAAAGCACAATATGGTGGCGAATTTAGACAAGTCTGAAGATAATGTGATTTTTCATGATATCATTGATTATCTTACTGGGTCGCCAATTGGTGATGCTCTTTTAGTGGAGCCGGATATAATTGAACCTTGGATTCAAGAATTTTGGGCTACTGCTAGGGATAATATAGAGAATGATGAATTTTATATTAGGGCTACGATTCTTTGGAAGAACTGTGAAGATTACGAAGCCTCTATTCGAGAAGATTTATTGTTTAATATTGAAGAAGGGCTATTTGTTTTGATAAGCAGTTAGTTTGGGATACTTTTGGGCACATTGGTTATGAAGGGTCTTTAATGTAACAAACATTCGAAACAACTATTTTGTCCTCAATGGAAGTTTTAGTGCATGTGTTGCTTCATTGTATTAGTGCAAAAGTACTTCATGGGAGCAATTTGGATCTAACATAGCTTCGCTATGTTGGGATTAACTCTGATCGTGTTTTCAACTTTTCAAGGCTTATTCTCGATGGCATGCTTTCCCACATCACTCATGGATCAAAATGGTTAATGTATCCTAGGTTTATCTGAGTTTTCTTGAACAAACAACTTGTCGATGTACCAAAGCCTCTGGACTTACTACATTATAGTACAACAAGCAAAGATTTTTACCTTTATGGAAAGAAGAAGTGACTTATTCAGAGGTCAAGACACTCCTTTAACTACTTCTATGATGGAAGTTGTTCAAGCATTAGAGATGATCTTGAAGATGATGAAGAAAGTGAAGGTCTTGCACATGCAATCACCGCATCCGCAAGTACTACTTCTCAAAGTCTTGCATCTCAAGAGGGTCTGCATCTCAAGTCTTGCTTCCCAAGTAGTGAAATTCAAGATGATGTTGCAGGTTCTCCTTCTCCATCTCCACAACAATCTGTTCCTGCTTCTCAACCAGAGGAACATTCACCAATTCAAGGAGATGATTCGCATACTATATCACCTGAAGGATTAACATTGGATAATTATGTTTTGACAAGGGAGTTAGTCAAGTTGAAAAAGACTACAGAGGCTCAAGCAAAATAGATTAAGAGGTTGATGCTCAAGTATAAAAGGTTAAAGAATTTTGTTACGCCTTTTATCAAACGTTATCGCTTATGGGTTAAGGAAGAACACAAGCGCCGAAGGCAATTTAAGAAGAAAAACAAAGGCAAAAAGGTTCACAAACAATCTTCTGTCCAATTGGGGAGGAATTTAGACGAAAAGAATTTGAAAGAAGATGCTGTTAAGGAGAAAGAACCTCAAGGTATTGAAGAACATGTTATCATTGAAAGTACTGAAGAAGAAAGGTTTGAAGATCAAGGTACTGAACAAAAAAGTACTGCTTTCACTGGTACTCACAGACAAGAGTTGGTTACACAAAGAGTATTAGACTTTGTAGAATAAGCTGGTCCTTCAACTATTCCACATGAAGAACAAGTGGTCCTTAACAAGCGCTATACCGTAAGAAGTCGATATACCTAAACACATAAGAACGCAAGTGATGATGAATTTATTGCAACTATATTACATGATTTATCAAAGCCAAGGGTCATTATTATTCAAGAGTGCAAGAAGAGGAACAATCAAGAGTTTCTCAACTGCTATTGATCCTAAGGATAAAGGAAAAGGTGTTTTGGTAGAAGTAAAGAAGAAGAAACCAACTTTAGCACGAGATAAGAGTCGCTCAAGATGCTTTGAATGAACAAGCGACTAGAAAGATTCAAGAGGAAATAAATGCTAAAGATAGAGAAGCTAAGGAAGTCAAGAAGCTCGGGATAGAGAAGCAACTAAGAAGTTGCAAGAGGAATTGAATCTTGAAGCTAGTGAACATTTAAAGTCACTGTTCTGTTTCTTTTATGCCTAGAAAACCAAATCTTGCTAAAGAAAGGAATGCAATGATGGCTTATTTGAAAAGTCGAGGATATAAAAGATTGCGTGTTTAAGTATGTTGATATGAAAAGATTATATGATCTTTGAGACGAAGCTTATAAGAAGGATGTTGCAAGTATCAAAGATTATAAAGATGAAGCTACTTGGATTGAAGCGAAAGAAAGAAAAGTTTAAAAGAAAAGGAAAAGCTGTTGAAGATATACGCTTTTCAAAGAAAGAAAAGTTGAGTTAAGATCGAAACTAGGGATGAATTAAGAAATTATCTCGAAATAGTAGATTTCGAATATTCGGAGAAGATCTTGACATGAAGATGAACGGATCTTAGATTACTACTTTTGAAGTTGTGGAATCTAAAGATGGAAGCTATCGATGTTTCATAGAAGATGAAAGCTTGAGTGTTCAACAGACTATGGGATTTATTGCATATCATAGATAGAGTGGATCTAGTCTATTTATATCATGTGGTGAAAGGTTATTTTGAACATCATTCATCGAAGGAATTGGTTTAGTTTACTTGGAGATCTCATAACCGCATGGGAAATCAAGAACGAGCGATGATGAAATTTGGAAGAATCAAGAAAACGGGAAATTGTTTCTTGGAGATTCTTTGAAGAATCTGGAGTTCATGTTCTAGAGTGGAAAATGGCACAATGATTCACATGTTTGCAGATAGAATATATCCTCTTCATCGATCTTATGAGGAGGATGCTAGAGCATGGAATGGAAGTTGAAGAAGACAATGAAATTGCTTGTATGGTCATCAATTTGTTTATCAACCGGACTACTATTGTCGATGATAACGAATAACTAGTATGTGACTTAATTGAATAAATTATTTTTGATAAATCGAGACTTTATTCAAAATCTCACGATCAAACAATACTTTAATCAAAGTATCGCTTGCGACTTTAACCGATTAAGCGATTTTAGAAGAAAACTTTTGTTAAAGAACACACATTTTGAAACAAAGGTTGAATAAACGAGAAATTTACTTGACATACATTTGTTTACACATTGACGTTAAATTTTGACGTAGACCTTATTAAGTGAACATGTTTTAAGCACTTGTTGTTTTATGTTAAACCTTTACACATGTTCTACTTGTCGACACAATTATATTAACATCAAAGTATAAGGTTTGAATTTACGGAAAATATATTTAGTTTATATCTCGATTTCCGATTTATCACCTCAAGTTTTAGTTTGCGGTTTAACTTGGACTACCCAGACGAACACCCGAAACTGCCATGGGCTGTGGCCCGGTGTTATTAGTGGTAGAGTACCCGAGTTGGGCCTAGGTCCGAAGTAGTAACTGTACGAAGGAAGGGCTGTGGCCCGAAGTGGTATATGTATAGGAAATGGGCTTCGGCCCAATGATGGTGTAGGAGATAAGCTGGGCTGATCCAACAAAAGTTGTACAACAGGTTGTTACTCACATTTTTAAAGGACACATTCCAATATCCCATTTCCAGATTTTATTGACATTAAATACATCTTTTGTTTCAAAAGTTTAGCGTGAGCAACTTGGCTCGAGATACACTCGATCATTTATACTTCACTTTGTGAAGCCGAGACTTCTTGACCAGGTGATAAATGACCTCGTCAATGTGGTACTACCAAAGTGAGTTTGTCGACTCATAATACATTTTCAAAACGTTTCTATTTAAATGACAAGTATGTACCTAAGGAAAAATAAGTTAACAAAAAAAAAGTTTTCCAAGACATGTCTTCTGGTATCGATAACATCTACGGTCTTAGAAATGTCATTCAATAATGGCACGAGACTTTAGATGAAGTTCGAGCAGGAGGTGTAAATATTTCTTTTTCAACAACACCGTTCTGTTGAGGAGTATGTGGAACACTTCTTTGATGGCTGATTCCAATGCTTTCATAAAACTGACTTAGTTCTTTGTTGACAAAACTCAGTTCCATTGTCTGTTCGGATGATTCTGATAGTTTTATTAAGCCGAACCTACAACTGTTTAATAAGTTTGATGATGACGTCAGGAGTTTCATCCTTTGACCTTAAAAACTTAACCCAAGTAAACCGAGAGTAGTCATCAACCACGACTAGCACATATTTCTTCCCATTTATAGTCTGCACTCTCATGGGTCCGCACAAATCCATGTGAAGGGTATGAAGAACTTCCATATTGGAGTTTGTAGGTTTGGGTTTATGGGCATACTTTGTACTTTTTCCCAATTGACAAGCCGAACAAAGATGGCTTTTTCATACGATGTTACATTTCGTTGCACCTCGTGTTTCCGCTCTTAGCGGGGTGTGACATGTCACTCAAGCTATTCTTCCACTCCAACTAATTCAGCATTTGTTAGTACCACTAGTACTAACACCAAGATGTCATATGCTGATAGTCCAAGCTCATCATCAACATCAACCTTATACACCTGTGTGTCTAAGATGCTAGCGCCCAGCACACATTGTTTCGAATCTTGTATGTAGGGTACTTTATGACTTGTCTTGGGTTGTTTGAGACCCTCGACTCCCCAAAGGGTAGGCCTTTGACATCGGGAGGAACCTTTGTTGATAGGATACCTGTCTAATGCATGCCCAAAGCCGAGGACTAGGGGCAGTGCTTATCATAAGGAGGCTTTACTTTGGCTCTTAAGGATGAAGCTGGTGGAACTCTCACAAACAAAGAACAGAGCTTTATGGCAGATGCAGACTCAGATGATGATATGGAGGACTTGCAAGCTAATGCAGCAGTGATGTTGATGGCACAGATTAGTGTCATGGCAGTGCAAGAAACAACCAATGGTGGAAAATTCATCAACTGAGGCAGAGTATGTGGCTGCTGCAAGTTGTTGTGCTCAAGTTCTATGGCTTCAGAATCAACTTTTGGACAATGGGTACAATTTCATGACCACAAGAAAATGGCTTGTGGTAAAGGCTGTGGAAAAACCATTATATGGTAATTAGTTCACCATGATGAAAGAACTAACTAGTCCGTAAGGTACACTTTTGGTAAAGACAAATCAAATCGGTTGATAGTCGATGATTTGCTAAAAATCATATGGTTATCGATGTACCATGGTCTTACACACCAAAACATTTGGCTACTCGAGTTAATGGCTTTGGTAAAGAGATCTAAATCCATTAAATTTTCAATGATTTACCTCTCACGAGTTAACACACCGGAAGTGATGAGAATAGTTTGCAACTTAAACTCGAATTGATGTACAAATTGTCATATGTTCTTTGTGTTCTTTGAAAAGATGGAGCTTCTTTGGATGATGTTGTAAAGAATAATTCTAGAGATACTTTGATTATATTGATATCAAGACGAAACTACAAAGATACAATCCAAAGATAAAGACACAATTTCTCCTTACGGATGAAGTCGATGAAGATAATTATAAAGGAACTTGAAGTCAAACAAGTAGAATTCAAGTTAGGGAGGATTGTTGGGATATGAAAGTCTTGATCGAGAAAAATCTCAAGATTAATCAAAGTCTCGCTAAATGATAAAGTCAAAGTCGCATATGAAGTCAAAATCTTGCAAGATCAAAGAACTGCTTTTATTGATTTATAGAAAGTCTTGTAATTCTAGAATATTCTATGTTAGATTACTTGACGTACAAGGATACAAATTGTAAACCGACTAGGGTATCCTTGACCCTATAAAAGGACCCCTAGATTGGCATAAGATGTACGTGATTTTATTAGAGTTTTAGAGAGAAGTTCGATATTATTAGAGTTGTTAAAGATCTGCATATTAAGCAGAGTTAGAGTTATTAATAAAATTGTTCAAAGTTAAAGTTATTCTTCTTAGCTTTGTTAAGTAAATTCCGCATACTTAATAGAGTTTGCTCAGTGTTTCTATGTTAATAACTTAGGATTTATCCGAGGTTATTAAACCTTAACAAGCTATTTAAGTTAGTTTGGTTAGAGTACATCGATCCAACATTTTTCAAACTCTGGAATTGGAGCAACTTGAGGAGGCGGTTGTTCATAAATTTGTTGAGGCGGAGGCTGTTGGTAAACTTGAAGAGGAGGAGCTTGGTAATTCTGATTAACATTATTGAAATTAGATCCTCTGTTTTTATTCATATTTTGGTTACCATTGAAAGCTTGGTTTTGAAAACGGTTTTGGTTGTTTTTTTGAATTGGTGCAAAACCGGGTGGTCCCATTTGGTTGGCACGGTATCCTTGATTCATATTCTAATTAGCAGATGCCACGGTGGCATTTCTGATGTCGCCGTCGGTGGCTTGACAATTGTAATACGGATGAGGACCATCGCAAATAAAACAAGTTTCGGTAACAGCTTTGACTGGCTCAGATTTTTGATTCTTGAATTCTCTCATTATGCATCTAATAGCATCGGTAAGCTCAGCCATCTCAGACTTTTGTTTAGAAGGATTGTTGACATTGATCTTAGAAACAACCGGTTTATTTCTAGACAAAAAAACTTTTGACTTATTCTCGATAATCGTTCTAATATCTGCGGGCATACAACTCAAGATATTGCCACCGGCGGCTGCATTAAGTGAATCTTGGTCGGTCGGGGTTAAAGCATTGTAGAATGTATCAATCTGATGGAGGTCGGTGAAATCGTGGTTTGGGCATTTTGGTATAAGTTCTTTGAATCTATCCCACGCTTCACCAAAACTTTCGTCGAATTTTTGTTGAAAATTTGTTCTTTCAATTCTTAACATTGTAGTCCTTGACAGAGGGAAACATTGGTTAACAAATTTATTTGAGAGGTCTTCCCATGTTGTAATTGAATGAGGGGCTCTTTCTCAAGCCAAGTCCGAGCTGCCCCCTCGAGGGAAAACGGGAATAACATCAACTTAATTGACTCATGAGGGACACCTCGAAAGTTTATAGTAGAAGCCACTTGATTAAACCAACGGATGTGTGCGTGGGGCTCCTCTCTCTCAAAACCGCAAAAAGGTTTAGACGAAACCAATTGAATCAAATTAGTTTAAAGTTCAAAGTTTTCAGAAGCAATTGGTGGAACAACGATAGCATCACCGTAGCCGTCTACGGGAGCTTTAAGTAACTCGGACATTGTGCGAGTATCCGCCATGACGGGTTCTTCAACGATAGTATGTAAGTCGGGTACGTCTATTCTTCGATTACATTGGCGTCTCGATTGAGACAGAGTGCGCATGCATTAAAAATCAAATCAAAAATAAAAAGGAAAATAAATTTGAAAAGGAAAATCTTTTTGGTTTTTATATTTAAGAAATTTTTTTGAAAAACAATATTTTTGGTAACCGTCCCGTCAACCGGTGCTCGGTAGCTCTCTAAAGTACTCGCAGCCTGGCGGGAAACAAGAGTGGATCTTTCTTCGGTCTGCAATTTAATGTCAAAACCTCCTTAAACCCCGTGTATAGGTTGTACTCTAAAGGTGAGCCGATATAACAATTGATGTTTCGATTTCTTTTGTAGGTTTTTATTATTTTTATTTTTTTTGGTGTTTTAAACACTCTAGGAAGAATGTTTTGGTTTTTAATATTTCTTTTTGGATTTTTAGTAAAGAATATTCACAATAACAATAATAACTTCACTCGGGTAAGGGTCTTCAAAAACACGCGAATCGAGACGGAATTAAAACTCTCTACAAGCTTTCCCCGGCAGTGGCACCAAAAATTAATTTGTCAATTATATTCCAAAGAGCAAATTCAAAGGGTTAGGTTTGAGTCCCCGGATCGTTCCTAGCGAAGGATGAATGGAGTTTTTAAACTCAAGTCGCGTTTTACGGGTTTTGAATAGTGAAAATGGGCAATATATGGGGAATTAAGCTAAAATATGCAAACAATAGCTAACATTAACTAAAAAGGCAAAAAAAAACACTTAATCTAAACTATCGGGGACTAAAACGCACTAAAAACCTAAAAACAAGCGCGCTCGGGAAAATCTCGACCCTAAAAGTGAAAACTAAGGAAAAATGACCTAGGAAATGTAAATCTAATTTTCCTACGAATAGACAACAAAAGAAAATTTTGAAAAAAAGCAGAATATTTTTTTGACTTTTTATTTAGTTTTTATGATTTAAAAACTAAAAAGTAGAAATTAATTAATTAAAAACACTAAAACTTTTGAGAAAATTACAAAACTTTTTCTAAAAATACTTTATTACACTACTGACTTTAGAAAAATGTAAAATCTGAAAAACCAATTCAAAATAAGCTACAAATAAGCTAATCAGTGGTTAAGGCTTAATTTGGAAAAACGGTCTAAGTGATTTGTTTGTGTAAACCAAAACAAGAAAGACCCAAGGGCGCAATTGGTTTGTGTGTATGTGATAAAGGGTTGAGGATGGTTGAGGTCTTGGGTTCGAGCCTAGCTCACCCTTTACTTCCCAACTTCCCCTTTTGCTTTCTTTTGAAAATTTTCTTCTTTCTGACTTAAAGAATAAGGTACCAAGAGCTTATTAAAATTTTTAAAACACTAAAAACTTTTACAAATAAGCTGAAAAGGACAGAACAAGCAGATTTGACTTAATGAGGAACAAAAGCAATTAAAAAGCTACTGATGGGTCACAATGACTAAGTTTAAGCTACTCAAGAACTAAATAAGCTAGGGAAACATTTAAGTGCTAATTAAAAAGCTACCGAGACTAAGAATTAAACACAAATAAGCAATGAAAAGTTGTGTACACTAAATAAGTACTTAGACTACTACTTAGCACAAAACAGGCTATCAAGCCACTTTCAAGCTAATCTAAAAGCTTAATTCTAGAGGCTTATGACCCAATTCCAGTTGGAAACTCAAGTTAGGATAGCTGAGATCCTATAATCTTGAAATCAGTCTTAAAAGAGCTTTTAAGAGCTTAATAGAAGCTTTTGAAAAAGGTACTATGGACAGATGGCTGCTGATGCAGGGGAGGAGTTCTCCAACATCCTCACTTTAAGCTTATCAAAAGCTTAGTAAAAAAATTGATGAGTGTCTAAATACTCATCATTTTTGTTCCTTCTACACTGCAAAAACAGTCAAAAACACTTTGAAAAGTCTCAAAAAGACGGAAAAAATTTTAGACTGTATTTTATGCAATAATTGTCAAAATCTAGTCCCTGGGTATTCAAAACATGTAATTTTGCATAAAAGGCCCTCAGGAATTTTTAAGTTGTCAAATTTAGCCTTATAAAGTCTAGTTTTGCAAAATGACAACTTGAGTCCTTGGAATTTTAAAGATTGATAGAATTTACCCCTGGACATTTTAAATTGGAAAATTAACATTTTTAGTCTTTTGGTAATTCAAACTTGTCATAATTGGTCTCTATGATGAATATTGGATAATTACAGTTTCGGTCCCTTGGTTTTTGGTGGAATTGCAAGTTTGGTCCTTGTTATTAATATCAAATCCTTTGAACCCTTGCCCCCTTGAACCCCCTGCCAAATAAAACCCATCCCTTTTGAACCAACCACAACCTGACGACCCTCCCCACTTTTCTTCCCTTTATCTTAATCCCATAAACCAAAACCAGAACACAGATATAAAAAAATACCACCATCTCCTTCAACCACTTGCTGCAAAACTCACCAAACACTCAACCCACTCCTTGTTCCTCTCACCGCCGGTCTTCCCATCACTTTCATCTTGGAAGATGCAAAGAGAGTCAAAAGAAAGCACAAAATGATGGTCTTGGTTGTTTTGCACGATAAGGAAGCTACAAAACAAACACGAGACGAGAGAAGCCTGAAGAGAGATGAAGACATCTAGTAGTAGTATAAATATTTGTATGCCATTGTAGAGTGGGGAGTTAGTAAGTTAGTTTTTAGTTTTAATTCGATGATTTAGTTTTAGTCTAGAATGAGATGTCTAGTCCCATTTTACTTTAATTGTCATTTTAATGTAATGCTTACTTTCAAGTTTATGCAATTCATTTTCGTATTTAATGCCAATTTTTTAGTTTATCTTTGTTTAATTTTTGTCCGTGTCTTGAATTCTTGCAAAAGTGGTCTAAGTGTTTGTTAAATTTGTCAAAAGCTAAGTTAAGATTTAGGTTTGGAGCCCAAAAATCGGTTTTCAAAAGTTTATGCTTCTTAAAGTGCAAAATGTTTCTATTTTCCCTAAAGGGGTGTTTGGAATAAGCTTGGTTGTGGGTCAAAAGCTTAATTTGACCCATGTTGATTGTTAACTAAGTCGAGGTTAGTTGTCTTAAGAGTTTCTACAAGCTTGTATCGATGGTTTTGGCTTACCAAGTAGTTTTACATGTTCTATTTTTTGTACCATAACATCACATCAATGACCCGAGAGTCTTTTGATAGCTTAATTTTAAGTCATCAAAGGATCCCTTGACTTGAATTTTGTTTTCTTGTGAATCTCAGCAGTATTGATTTAACATTTCAAGCTTCTTTTCCATTTTGGCGCACCTTTAGCAGCTTAAAATTAAGCTCAAAATACCCTCAGTGGTTGTTTTTCAGCCTGCTATTAGCAACAAAACAGGTAACTTTGCTTCAGTGCCTATTCTTTATCTCTTTCGGCTTAATTAGCTTATTTATCATAGCTTTTAGGTAGCTTAGATTAGATCACTTAGGACTATGCCTGTTAGTCTCCTTTAGAGCTTATTCTACATTGTAGCTTAGTTCTTTTTTTTAGCTTAGGATATTCCTTTAGCTTAGTAAGTTTCCAACTGTTTTCCCCATTTAGTTGCTTAATGGTAGCTTAATTTTTGTACATGTTCACTGGTTGTCACTCCCTTTTACTCATTGCTTGATCACTTTAATTAATTAGTGCTTAAAATTTGTTAAGAAGGGATTAAGGGGTGTTTGGATGTGGCTTTTAAAGTATTGCAGTTTGCTTTTATAGTGTCTATCTGCTCATTACAGCCTTTAGCCTCATGTAAGATTGTTTAATTTAGGATTCTCATAGCTTGTTTTGCAGCCTTTTGCCTAGCACTTCCTTTTTTTTCTACATTGCTGCATTCGTTAAGTCGCATTTCTGACTTATCCGCCATTTCGTGATTTAAGTTTTTTGCAAAAAGTTTCCATTTCAATCTATTCTTTAAGTTTCAATAGAAGAAAATCAGAAAAAAAAATAGGAAGCCAAGAAGGAGAGGAGCTGGAGTCCAACCAGTGACCTCTCAGTCTGCTGCACACGACCACAGCCAACACTCCAAACCAACTGAGCTTGGGAACATGTTTGTTATAGACGCGTTTAATTAATGTTTTAATCAAAGTTAAACTCACAGTTTAAACTCAAAATGGCAAAAGGGGAGGTCAAGGTTCGAACATGCGACCTCCCCCTTATATGAGAGTGATAGTCATGTACCTGTATACCATAAGCGCCCTTGGGACTTTCTTGTTATGCTTTGCAACATTAATCCGTTTAAGCCTCATTTAGCCATATAGCTTATTCAACTTTGTTTTGCTTATTAATTGCTTATCCAAAGATTGCTTTTCTATTTTTATAATTTTCCCGACTTCTATTTACATTAAAGTAGTTTCACAATAAATTTTATAATTTTCATTAAGGTTTGCTATTTTAATCATTTAAATAGATTAAATTAGTTTTTAATTAAGTAATAAATAAAATAAAAGTAGAAAAATACCGGCTTTTTCCTAAAATTAATTTTAGTCATTTAGAATGTAGGAAAATTAGTTTTGCACTCATAAGACTTAAATTTCATCTTTTTCACTTTCGGGCTCGGTGAGTTCCGGTTTTTCGATTTTGCATTTTAACACCCTAGGATGTAATTTAGCATCGTTTTATTGTTTCTTAGGATTGTATTTTCCATATCCGTAGGTATTTTACTTCTTTATTTTCACGTTTTATTTAAATGCGCTCACGTAATTTTATTTAAGCGTCGTTTTAGGTTTTAAAACGTTAATCGTTTTTAAATATAGAATTAAAATGACTTCAAAGTCTTGATTAGATTTAATTTCCTTAGTGTAATCAATCATAACCTTTTCCTGTTCAATATTCACCCGATCACAGATTCGTTGTATTACAGTGTTCACACCTCGTTGGGACTTAACGACCCGGGGAAACACTATACTCCTCTGGACTTAATTGCATTGCGTTCCGAACTGTTTGACTTTTATGGTTGACCATTCACAAGTGGTTGACTAATAAAAAACTGACCGTTTGGGACCCAATCAAATTTTGGCGCCGCTGCCGGGGAGTTCGCCGGTGAACTCACTCATATCATATCTCCGCCGGAGTATGATAATTTCTACTTTGATCTAGACACACCCATAATATCTCTTGATCACGTGAGCTTAAATGATGAGATTCATAATCCTGAAATTATGGATTCTCCTTTGGATGAAGATGAGTTAGTCATGATTTTCATCATGACTTTCTTTCTTTCTTCACCTATCCGTGACTTCTCTCTTCTTCACTCATTCGGGAGTGAAGATACCATCTTGACCCGGCATTTCCATGTACCATTTGTGAGCCGAGTCTGTCTATGTATATCTCGTCGGTGTGGAACTTTCGCGTGCTTCAAATGTTTATACAAACATTTTGAATGAAAGTCGATGGAGATTGTTCTTCCACTGCTTCCCATGAACAAATTAATTGGGTCGAGTCAAGCTAGCGACTCGGTAATCAAAAACATAGTTAAACATGGGTTTTCACCGTGTGTACCACCCTAGTGTGGGGAGTTGCCCCATTGTTGTATATAAGTTTTCGTAAAAAAAAAAAAAAAAAAAAAAAAAATCTTTCAAAATAATGGCGTAGTATTTCCCTTTTCGTTCTATGTTTCGGCATAACCGCGGTACTTTTAATATTGAGGAAATATTCATTACTAGTGTGGGGGAATTCTCACGAATTTTATCATGTAATTATACCACCCAATTCCCCATTTTGGCCAAAAATTTTTTTTGGAGCAAGTGTTTTCACTTACTCATCATATGGTTATCGATCCACCATGTCTAACCCACAAAAGGATTGGCTAATCCGGAGCAAACGGCTCTTGGTAAAGATATCTCAAATCCGTTGACGACTTGCAATTTGCCCAAAATTGTATGGTGTTCACCACCATATCTTTAATTAGTGAAGAGTTGGCTAGCCCGCAAGTTTATGGCTTGTGGTAAAGGCGGTTGGAAAACCATAATTGGTAATCGACTCACCAAAGATATTTTATCTAAGAGTTGGCTAGTCCGAGAAGAAAATGGATTACGGTAAAGACAAATCAAAACCGTTGAAAGTCGGTGGTTTGCTCAAAATCATTTGGTTATCATTGTACCAAGGTTCTTACTTGAACTGAAACAATCGGCTACTCGAAGTAATGGCTTTTGGTAAAGAGATTCAAATCCATTAAGTTTTCTCAAAAGATTGCTAGGGACTAGCAATGGTTTAGTGTGGGGATTGATGAGTGTCTAAATACTCATCATTTTGTTCCTTCTACACCGCAAAAGCAAAAAAACACTTTGAAAAGTCTCAAAAGACGGAAAAATATTTAGGCGTATTTTATGCAATAATTGTCAAAATCTAGTCCACAGGTATTCAAAACATGTAATTTTTCATAAAAGGCCCTCGGGAATTTTAAGTTGTCAAATTTAGCCTTATAAAGTCTAGTTTTGCAAAATGACAACTTGAGTCCTTGGAATTTTAAAGATTGATGAATTTACCCTGGACATTTTAAATTGGAAAATTAACATTTTAGTCTTTTGGTAATTCAAACTTGTCATAATTGGTCTCTATGATGAATATTGGATAATTACGCTTTGGTCCCTTGGTTTTTGGTGGAATTGCAAGTTTGGTCCTTGTTATTAATATCAAATCCTTTGAACCCTTGCCCCCTTGAACCCCCTGCCAAATAAAACCCATCCCTTTTGAACCAACCACAACCTGACGACCCTCCCCACTTTTCTTCCCTTTATCTTAATCCCATAAACCAAAACCAGAACACAGATATAAAAAAAAATACCACCATCTCCTTCAACCACTTGCCTGCAAAAACTCACCAAACACTCAACCCACTCCTTGTTCCCTCTCACTGTCAGTCTTCCCCATCACTTTCATCTTGGAAGATGCAAAAGAGAGTCAAAAGAAAGCACAAAATGATGGTCTTGGCTGTTTTTCCTGACAAGGAAGCTACAAAACAAACACGAGACAGAGAAGCACAGAAGAGAGAGATGAAGACATCTAGTAGTAGTATAAATATTTGTATGCCATTGTAGAGTGGGGAGTTAGTAAGTTAGTTTTTTAGTTTTAATTCAGTTTTTAGTTTTAGTCTAGAATGAGATGTCTAGTCCCATTTTTACTTTAATTGTCATTTTAATGTAATGCTTACTTTCAAGTTTATGCAATTCATTTTCAGTATTTAATGCCAATTTTTTTAGTTTATGCTGTTTAATTTTTGTCCGTGTCTTGAATTCTTGCAAAAGTGGTCTAAGTGTTTGTTAAATTTGTCAAAATCTAAGTTAAGATTTAGGTTTGGAGCCCAAAAAAAATCAGTTTTCAAAAGTTTATGCTTCTTAAAGTGCAAAACAGTTTCTATTTTTCCCCTAAAGGGGGTGTTTGGAATAAGCTTGGTTGTGGGTCAAAAGCTTAATTTGACCCATGTTGATTGTTAACTAAGCTGAGGTGAGTTGTCTTAAGAGTTTCTACCAGCTTGTATCAGTAGTTTTGGCTTACCAGTAGTTTTACATGTTCTATTTTTTTCTACCAGCTAACATCACATCGAATTTCAAGTCTTTTGATAGCTTAATTTTAAGTCATCAAAAGGATCCTTGACTTAATTTTGTTTTTCTTGTGAATCTCGTGATATTGATTTAACATTTCAAGCTTCTTTTCCATTTTACGCACCTTTAGCGACTTAAAATTAAGCTCAAAATACCCTCGATGGTTGTTTTTCACCGCTATTAGCAACAAAGCAGTAACTTTGCTTGATTGCCTATTCTTTATCTCTTTCGACAATTAGCTTATTTATCATAGCTTTTAGTTAGCTTAGATTAGATCACTTAGGACTATGCTGTTAGTCTCCTTTAGAGCTTATTCTACATTGTAGCTTAGTTCTTTTTTAGCTTAGGATATTCCTTTAGCTTAGTAAGTTTCAACTGTTTTCCCATTTAGTTGCTTAATGGTAGCTTAATTTTGTACATGTTCACTGGTTGTCACTCCTTTTACTCATTGCTTGATCACCTTAATTAATTAGTGCTTAAAATCATTAAGAAGGGATTAAGGGGTGTTTGGATGTGGCTTTTAAAGTATTGCGCTTGCTTTTATAGTGTCTATCACTCATTACTGACCTTTAGCCTCATGTAAGATTGTTTAATTTAGGATTCTCATAGCTTGTTTTGTAGCCTTTGCCTAGCACTTCCTTTTTTTCTACATTCTTTGCATTCGTTAAAATCGTTTCTGACTTATGTCCGGGCCATTCGTGATTTAAGTTTTTGCAAAAGTTTCCATTTCAATCTATTCTTTAAGTTTCAATAGAAGAAAATCGAAAAAAATAGGAAGCCAAGAAGGAGAGGAGTTGAGTCCAACGGTGACCTCTCGATCTGTTTGCCACGACCACAGCCAACACTCCAAACCAACTGAGCTTGGGAACATGTTTGTTATAGACGCGTTTAATTAATGTTTTAAACAAAGCTAAACTCACAGTTTAAATTCAAAATGGCAAAAGGGGAGGTCAAGGTTCGAACATGCGACCTCCCCCTTATATGAGAGTGATAGTCATGTACCTGTATACCATAAGCGCCCTTGGGACTTTCTTGTTATGCTTTGCAACATTAATCCATTTAAGCCTCATTTAGCCATATAGCTTATTCACTGCTTTGCTTATTAATTGCTTATCCAGTATTGCTTTTTCTATTTTTATAATTTTCCCAGCTTCTATTTACATTAAAGTAGTTTCACAATAAATTTTATAATTTTTCATTAAGGTTTGCTATTTTTAATCATTTAAATAGATTAAATTAGTTTTTAATTCGTAATAAATAAAATAAAAGTAGAAAAAATACCCGGCTTTTTCCTAAAATTATTTTTAGTCATTTAGAATGTAGGAAAATTAGTTTTGCACTCACAAGACTTAAATTTCATCTTTTTCACTTTCGGGGCTCGGTGAGTTCCCGGTTTTTCGCATTTTTGCATTTTAACACCCTAGGATGTAATTTAGCATCGTTTAATTGTTTTTTAGGATTGTATTTTCCATATCCGTAGGTATTTTACTTCTTTATTTTCACGTTTTATTTCGTACGCTCACGTAATTTTATTTAAACGTACGTTTTAGGTTTTAAAACATTAATCGTTTTCAAATATAGAATTAAAATGACTTCAAAGTCTTGATTAGATTTAATTTCCTTAGTGTAATCAATCATAACCATTTCCTGTTCAATATTCACCCGATCACAGATTCGTTGTATTACAGTGTTCACACCTCGTTGGGACTTAACGACCCGGGGAAACACTATACTCCTCTGGACTTAATTGCATTGCGTTCCGAACTGTTTGACTTTTATGGTTGACCATTCACAAGTGGTTGACTAATAAAAAACTGACCGTTTGGGACCCAATCAAAAATCTTAAAAATAAAACAAAAATATTAGCTTAAATAATAGCTTCTAGACTCTAGAATCCCCAAGTTACAGCAAATTTTAACTTATAATGAAGAAATTAAAAATATAAAAGTAAACCTATTTGAAACTGTTTTTGTTTCTTTGACTTTTTTGTAAAAACTAATAAATTGACTTTGGTGAACTTTAACAGATTAAAACTAAATCTCATTGATGTTTTAAGCTAGATTAGGACCTATTTAAGCTACTTTGACTAATTCTAAATCTATGTTAGAGATGATGCAAACTTATAAGCTAATGTTAAGCAGAATTTAAACTTTAAAGATGATTTTGACTTTTTAACTAATAACTAGTGAATTTTATGCTATGACTATATTAACTAGACTACTTGTGAACTATTAGAACTTATATTACCTACTGAATTTAACCAAGACACAATGAATTCTTCTAATCAAAATACTCTTGTTATGGACAGATTTGAGATTTTTGAAATCAAGTTATTGAGAAAAGCTTTGTAAACCTCAAAACAGATTCTAACAACTTATTTTAAGACTATTAGAGTGCAATTAACCTGATTCTAACAACAATAAACACCTAATGCTGATTATGACAGATTTTAGCAAATGAGTATGAAAATAAGATGAACAAGCTATAAGATGATATAATAAACTATAATCAGCTAAAATGAGATGCAAATAAGCTAGATGAACAATTATAAGCTAATAATAACAGATCTAAGCTAATAAAATGCAAAGCAATAAAGGAGACAATAAAACTCACTTGGGACCCTAGCTAAACAAGGGCACCAACTTAATGGTAGCTACAAGCTCAAACTTATTCAGAGAATAAGCTGGTAAAAGTCCCTCTTGCCAATCCCTTACGGCAACTTCCAAAGCTTTTCACAAAATGCAAAGGTAAATTTTGATTTTGACTTTCTTTGATTATTTTTGGATTTTGTGTTTGAAACAGTTTTGAACCTTTTAAAAGCTTATAATAAGCTATAATGAGCTGATATAAGCTTAAGTAAACATAAACTAAGCTTGTTGAAGCTTATAAAAGAAATTTGACAATATTTTTGTATTTTTTCAAGTTTTTCATTTTTTTTTGAATTTTTGGTTTTAAAGACATGAATAAAAGTAAATGAGTTATAAAAAAACTATAAGTTGAGATTAAAAAGAGCTTTCTAGAACAGTAATAAGAGCTTATGACAGAATTTAGAGTGAAAATTAAACAATATAATTCAACAAAAATAAAGAGTGAAACTGAATTTCATTAACATTAAAACTGATTACACTATTTAGAAACAGAATTACAATTAACTAGAAGCTTAAATTGATAAAAACAGTTAAAGGAAATTACACTATAAAAACACACACACTCTCTGTGTGAAATTGTTGGGTTCAGTTTATACCCAAACCCCTTAATTCTAGGATTTGAATAGAAAATATCGTAAGTGTTTAGAACCTTAAACACTATCAAGTCACTGAGCGCATAGCCACTCAATGAGCTGTCTTCGGGATACTCAGTAAGAGACAAAGAAGAAGTCTCTCCACTTAGTAAGGCGGAACTTAAGGGGTGAAGACTGAGTCAAGAAGAAGATGGTAAATTCAGTGAGTAGTGATAATAACTCATTGAATCCCAAAACTCCTCACCAACTACTATCACTGAAGACAATACTTAATCCCAAAATAGATAAAACGAAGTCCTTATCAACTAAAGTCAAACTTTCCCTGAATCGCTAACTATCAGGCTCAGTGTCATCAGTGACAAGAAGAAAGCAGTCTTGTCACTTACTCTAAATAGCCATTGTAAACAGAGACAAAATACATCAGTATTTTGTCTTCAGTAACCTGTCAGTTTGCCCTTTAGGATATAGTTAAAAACCATACATGTAAAAATAGCCATAAGAGATGGAGTGAAAGATTTTAAGCTTTTGCTCTAACTGTGAGATACACACTCAAGCAATCTTTCACTCCTCCAAATACAACTATGTCCCTAAGATAGCTCAGTGGTTCTTGTGTAGTTGTGCTTAGACTTAGCCTAAGCTTCGTGAGGAGTTACACATTACTTGTCATTTCAATCCCAAGTACTGTTCCACAAGTACTTAGGTAATGTATTCTTTTTATTCATTTTAATAAAGAATATAAACGTTGAAAAATTACTCAGTGTGTTTATCTTGTTAAAACTTATCTTTACTTACATTACTTCAGTCATGATTCACATTTAGTAGTTTTTATTGGCTTAAGCTATTTGTGAAACGGGAACAACAAGTGGTATCAGAGCAAGGCTGATTATAAAAACCTTTTTAAGTTGCTCAAAAAAGTTTTTTAAATCAAGATCCAAATGGCTGAAAGTGATGTGCCCCAACTTGTCGATAAAAGGGTGGAGCCTATGCTGTTGTTGCCCTTCGACTAGAAGTTGGCAAATTTAACAAATGGAAAAAGCGAATCCTTTGCTATTTGACTGGGATGGAACCTTACTACATTAAGTGCATTAATGAAGGTCCATTTATCCAAAAGACCGCTGAAGGCTTACCTAAACCTGAAGGTCAGTGGACTCAGGACGAGAAGAGAGTGGTCAACCAGGACAAAAGGCTCAAAAGCATTATCATATATTGTCTTTTTGATGATGTTATGGAGTCTGTCATTGACTGTAGTACAGCTAAACAAACCTGGAATGACCTGGTCCACAGCTATGAAGGTCCCTCATATACCAAGGAAAACAGGATTATGGACCTGAAACTTGAGTATAATACTTTCAAGGCTAAAGACTCAGAAACTCTCTCTCAAACTTACACCCGGTATAAAACTTTGTTAAATGAATTGTCAAATGATGGTGTAAAGTTGTCCAAACATGAAATCAATGTTAGTTTTGTCAATAGTCTCCCTGAAAAGTGGTTGAATTTCTCTCAGGGACTTAGGAATGCTAATCATATTCAGAATCTTGAACTTCCTGAAATCTATGGGAATTTGTCTATGAGGAAAACCTCATCAACAGACGATACCCTGACTTGAAAAAGTCTCAGGAAGTCAAGAAGTCCCCGACCACCACTTCAACACCAATTTCTACTGCCTTTTATTCTAACAGTGTGGTTCAGGATTTTCAGAAAAATTCAGACGATGAGCCTAATGAGAGAACAAGCGAGGAGTACCTGAATGACATGAACACTAAATTTCAGGAAAGGTCACTCCTTGCTAACTCTAGAAGGTTTATAAGAAGAAACAAAAGTTTTTCCAATGCTACAGCTAATGAGGACACTGAGTGTTTTAAGTGACACAAAAAGAATCATTTTGCTAAAGACTGTTTTTCAAAAACTATCTCTGAGCCCTCTTACAAACCCTCAGGGTCAAATCATTCCTTAGGTTTTAGCAAATTTCAACCAAAAGTCTATTAGTATCATCAAAATTTCCAAAACAAGTCTGACCAAAACAAATCTGTCGATTTTGAAGCTAAGTATAGGAAAGCCAAGGCTAAACTAGAACTTCTTGAGGCTACTCCCTCAGAAACAACAAACAATGTTAAATCTGTGCAGGGTAAAAACAAGGTCCTGGTAGCTGAAGTCTTTGACTGGGATGAAGAGCCAGTCTCCTCAGATGATGAAATGGTGCAAGATAGTGCACTTATGGCTCTCTCAGAAGAGGACAAGCTAGCTGTTGGAAAGAATCATGCTAGGAATGGTGAATGGGTCAATATCACAATGAAGAAGGTAAACATTTTACTTTCTATGGATGATGATTCAGATTGGCAGTCTTTCATAAACTATATCAATGTTGACCTTAAGTTTGTAGAGGAGCAATGATTAAATCTTTTTTCAAAGTACAACAAGTTAAGTTTTGAATTAAACAAGTGTAGGGATGAACTTCTTTTGTTAAAACAAGCCAAGATTGAGGCTGTTACACTTCAAATTCAAAACACTGAATTAGTTTAAAGAAATCAAGCTCTTCAGGAAGAACTTAAAAAGGAAAAAGATATTATTCAAAGTTGGACTGCTAAGAATCCTAGAGTCTTTGATACTGTTCAAGCCCCATGTAGCAAAAAGAGAATCATGGGTGAAGATCATCCCCCTGATTCTCTCAATGAAGACCAAAGTCCAAAACCATTTATGTCTGCTGGCATACTCTCCAAAAAGGAGTTAATGCCTAAGTCTAGTGATTGGGTTGAAAGGGTAAACCTTGAGAGAAAGCTCCAAACTTCGATTCTGGAAGGATTCTTGAGCCTAAAAGTCAAGCTCTCAAGAGCATGCTTGGACTCCCTGATGTACCCAGTAGTACTGAACACATAACTGAGTCTGAAGCTGGATCTGAAGCACCGCTACCACCTCTGAAACCTCTTCAGGGTGCCGCACCTAGCTCTAAGCTTACTCCTCTACAATTCAACCCTCACTCTCCAAAATAAAGGTCAGGTCTAGGCAGAACCATTTTGAAAAGGCCAGCAAAACCAACCCAAGAAGATTCAGTTCCTACTGAGACTTCCACATCTTCAGTTCCTACTAAAGAAGGTCAAATCCAACAATTGACTGAAATGGTGAGGAAGTTGACTGAAAAGATGAACTCTATTTAGAAAGCTCCTGATTCAACAATCAAGGAAACTAAGTCAGCCTCCTCTAGTTCATCAAGGTCAAAATCAAACACCGAGCACAAACATAAGTGTGATATGTGCCATTATACCAGCCATACCACTGATAATTGCTACAGAATCCTTTTTTGCATGATCTGCAAAAAGGATGATCACAGAACTTCTGATCACTTACAGTATGTAAGATCATCCAGTGAAGCAAGTCATACCAACATTGGTCATCAGTATGCTTCATCATCAAAGCAGGGTCAAAGACCTAAAGCAATACCTTTTCCTTCTTGCTCACATTGTGGCTTTAATGATCATCTTCTTGACGACTGTCTCATGAACACATGCTGTGATATATGTGGAAATCCAGCTCATGAGACATCTCAACATGATAGAGTCATCCAAGCAAGAAGAAGTTCAAAACAGCCCCAAATCATTGAGTTTAAGCATGCCATCAGACCCAAGCCCACTAGTAAGTGGGTCAGCAAGAGAAACTAATTCAGTTTACTATTTGTGCAGAGACACGCCAGGGAGCCTATTTGGCATCTAGATAGTTGATTTTCAAGGAGCATGACTAGTGTTAAGGAGTATCTTCACAAGTATGTAAAGGAACCAGGACCCAAAGTAGTATTTGGTGATAACTTATCATGTCCCACTGAAGGTTATGGTTCAGTAAACTGCAATGGTATAGTTTTCTCTAGAATAGCTTATGTTAATGGTTTAAAATACAATCTTATTAGTGTTAGTCAGTTATGTGATGCCAAGTACATAGTACAGTTCAAAGATAAACAAGGTACTATTTTCAATTCCAACAAAGAAGTTGTTTTAATAGCTCCCAGGAGAGATGATGTATATGTTCTTGACATGTCAACTCTCTCTCGAAATGAGACATTTCTCTTTGCTAAAGCCACTGCAACTATCAACTGGTTGTGGCACAAGAGACTCTCTCACTTAAACTTCAAAAATATAAACAACTTGGCAAAACAAAACAAAGTCCTTGGTTTACCATCACTGGTTTTTTCTAAAGACAAACCATGCTCAGCCTGTGAAAAAGGCAAACATCACAGAGCATCATTCAAAACAAAACAAAATTCCTCCATCAAAAGCTGCCTTCACCTCCTGCATATGTATCTGTTTGGACCTGTCAGTCCAAGATCAATCTAGCATGAGAAGTATACACTTGTCATTGTTGATGAGTTATCAAGATACACTTAGGTATACTTTCTTTCCAAAAAGAGTCAGGCGGCTGACACCATAATGTCATTCATCAGGAAGATTGAAAATCAGAATGACATTACTGTTAAACAAATCAGAACTGCCAATGAGTTCAGAAATCAAGAGATTGAGAGTTTCTGTGATGAAAAAGAAATTTCTCAAAATTTCTCATCTCCTTGAGGCTGCAAGAACCATGTTAAATGGCTCAGCTCTCTCAAAGCACTTCTGGACTGAAGCCTGTTACACTTAAAATAGCCTGTTACACTCAAAACAGGTCAATCATTGTCAAGAGGCATAACAAAACCCCATATGAGATCTTCAAAGGAAGACTTCCTGATATCAGCTACTTTCATGTGTTTGGGTGTCCTGTGTTCATTTACAATCACAAGGATCACTTAGGCGAATTTGATGCAAAAGCTGATGATGGATATTTCTTAGGTTACTCACTGATATCCAAAGCCTTCAGGGTGTTTAACACAAGAAGACAAAAAGTTGAGGAAACCTTTCATGTCACCTTTGATGAAAGTTTAGAAAGCATCAGGTTTACCAATACCTCGATGGAGGAAATAGGAATTGATGACTCATCAAGATACCCTCCTGATGAGTTCAATACTGAAATCAATTCCTCATATCAAGCTGATGCTGATATCTCATACTGTGTCTTGCCTCACAACCTTCCTCAACCAATAATCAATGAATTTATTGATACTCTATCAGTCCCTACTGGGATAGGTAATACTAAACCAAATGTTCATGAACCTGTAATTCATGAACCTCAACCTGAACAAAGCATCTCAACAGATGATCTAAATGATTATGTGGCTCCAGCACCTGAACCCATTCCTGAGTCTCCAGTGACCTGATTAAGCTTAGATCCTAGACCATAAAGTAAGTGGACAAGATCTCAAGACATTGAGCTTGTGAACATCATTGGTGAACCCACTGAAGGCATGCTCACAAGAAGTATGGCTGCTAAGTTAACAGTAGCTTGACCAATGAATGCCTATATCTTTGATTTTCTATCGAAATAGAACCCAAAAGTGTCACTGAAGCTCTATAACATCCTAGCTGGGTTCAGGCTATGCAAGAATAACTTCAATAATTTGATAAAAAAAAGGTCATGACCTTGATCAAATGTCCTCAGGATGTCATCGTCATAAGAATGAAGTGGGTTTTCAGAATCAAAACTGATGAAAACAGCACTGTCATTAAAAACAAAGCCAGACTTGTAGCTAAAGGTTACATTCAACAAGAAGGCATTGAATATGATGAAACATTTGCTCTTGTTGCAAGAATGGAAGCCATCAAGATATTCCTTTCCTATGCAACATACATGAACTTCAAGGTTTACCAAATGGATGTAAAAAGTGCATTCCTGAATGGTGAACTCAAGGAAGATGTGTATGTTCAAGAACCTCACGGCTTTGAGAGTAGTGAATACCACGACTATGTCTCGCAAGCTTGACAAAGCCCTATATGGACTTAAACAAGCTCCCAGAGCATGGTATGAAACTCTCTCAACCTTCCTGATTCAAAACAAGTTTGTCAGAGGAAAGATAGACAACATGTTGTTTATCTATAGGACAAAAAAATATGTGATACTGGTCTAAGTGTATATTGATGACATCATCTTTGGCTCAACAAATTATACTCTTTGCAAACAGTTTGAAAAACTGATGACAAAGAAATTTGAAATGACCATGATGAGTGAACTCACATACTTCCTTGGACTACAAATCAAGCAAACTGATAAAAGAATCACCATCAGTCAAGAGAAATATACCAGAAATCTCTTGAAGAAATATGAGATCTCTCGACGTGCTTGATGAAGACACCAATGGTCCCTCAAATAACCTTGGACCCGATTTCCTTTGGAAAATCAATAAATCAAACTCATTTCGTGGGATTGTAGGATCACTAATGTATCTAATCGGTTCCGGACACGACATACAATTCTCGGTATGTCTAATAGCAAGATATCGTCCAATCTTAAAGAATCCCATCTCACTGACTAAAGAATCCTCGATACCGAAGGAACTCAAGCCTTGGACTTTACTATCCAAAATGCTCGTGGTTTGACCTCTAAGGATATTCGACTCGATTATGCAAAGATGCAACATAGGCAGGAAAAGTACCCGTGGTCATGTCAATTTCTTGGAGGAAAGCTGGTTTGTTAGAGTGCTAAAAAGCAACAATCAGTGGCTATGTCGTCAGCTGAAACTGAATATGTAGCAGCTGCAGGGTGTTGTGCCAATGTGCTATGGATGAAAATTTAACTCAATAACTATGATATCCATTACAAGATGTGTTAATACAAATAAGCCGTAAAACGTTTATTTATATTTTACGATCTTCTAATGTTTTGTCGATAACAAACGTAAAATCATGTTAACGAAACAAATAAAATACGTAAATGCTTTGAACTAATATTTTCTAACATATTCAAATTTTCACATAAAACACTAAAACAAGTATAAGTGATTTTATGATTTAGTAATACATATGTACAACAACTAGTGTTTACATATTTGGGTAAAATATACACACAACTAGTATGTAGTATATTGGGTATTATAAATGGGTAGAAACTTAAGTATCACAACCCATTGGGCAAATACATTGAATGTAGTTGGGTACAACTCAAAGCCCATAACCCATGGATCTTGAACCATACCCAAGTGACTAAGTGCATTGCACTCAAAGATACATTATATCTAGCCAAAGATCCATGGTTCAACCCATGACCCATGACCCATAACCAAAATACCCATGGGCAAAGAGGAGCGTTCCACGGATCCCTAGCTTAACGCTAGACGGATCCCTTGTGGAAGGATCCGTGGGATCCGGGAAATGAGGATTTTTCCTCTATAAATAGTGAGCCATTTCTTCATTATATCTCATCCCTTTCCAATACACTTTCTCCCGAGTTAAATCTCACCAACCTTAG
Source organism: Chrysanthemum lavandulifolium (assembly GCA_022545495.1). NCBI lineage: Eukaryota > Viridiplantae > Streptophyta > Magnoliopsida > Asterales > Asteraceae > Chrysanthemum > Chrysanthemum lavandulifolium. Next base: position 643,030 of record JAHFWF010000066.1, on the reverse strand, counting down.
ATCCAAGAGATCTATGTTTGTAGTTTTGTTTTGTGTGATCTTCTAGGTTCCTCTTAAAGGCAAGATCACCACCTTTGAAGTCAAGCAAGCTCAAGTCCATGAGTTGCCATGCTTCCTCATCATCAAGGCTATTGAAGTCCTCTTGTTGATGATCTCTTTCTTTCTTCAAAGAAGTGTAGTGTTGAAGACATTAGTGAAAGATGTCTCAAGTGTCAAGACGAAGATATTAGTGAAGGGTATCTATCGTCTATAGGATAAGCACTTGTGGTAGGTGCTTAGAAGTCAAGACAAGAAGCATTAGTGAAAGGTGCTTAGAAGTCAAGACTTGAAGCATTAGTGAAAGGTGATTAGAAGTGAAGACACAAGACATTAGTGAAAGGTGTCTTGTAGATCTAGTCAAAGGCATTAGTGAAAGGTGCCTTAGATGTACATTCGATATGGTGTGTTTCGATGTACTAGATAGACTAGCATTAGATCCAAGGATATTGATGTCCTTGATGATGTTGTAAAGGAGTAGATCTCCTTTGGGATTAGTCGTTGGTGTAGTGTGGTAGTAGTTCCTCCATTGCAATAGAACTAGGTGCTTAGCCTAGTACCTAATAAAGGTTAGGCGACGTTGTGAAGGTGTAGTTCACTTTGGTGTGAAAGAACTAGGTACTTAGCCTAGTACCTTATAAAGGGTAGGCGACGTTGTGTAGGTTTGGTTCACCTTGGGTGAAAGAACCGGTGGTTAGCCTAGCACCGGAAAAAGGGTAGGCGACGTTGTGAAGGCTTCTCCGCCATAAGGAGATTGGTGTAGTGTTTACAAACTCTCGAGTAGGTGGCTCGGGGGTGGAGTAGGGCAAGGAAGGTGTCCTTGTGGCGAACCACTATAAATACTGCGTTGTGGTTTTGTGCTTCTTACTCTTATCTTTTCATTACATATCTTTATATGCTTGTCTATCAACATCCAACACACACAACCAAATAGATTGACATAAGTCGATGTAAATAGTTTAAAAAGAAGTTTTAATTGGTAAAACTATTCAACCCCCCCTTCTAGTTTCTCACAATTGGCATCAGAGCTTCGTTACCAAGTTTCTTGAAGTATATTGTACTTTAAAAACTTGATACGATCCATGGTTAATTGAAAACTACAAAGAAAGTTTTTTTTTAAACAAACACCATGTCTTTTAAAACTGTATGTTTGGATGTTGATTTGATAACAACATAATTCTTATTTATTTTCATTTAATTGCACTAATCTTCTTGGTCATGTTGATTAGTCAAAGCTCATACCCACCAAGCTTTAGGAGTCGCTTGGTAACAAGAATACCTTCCTTAAGAAGGTATCTTAAACGCAAAGGAGCTGGAATAGTCTAAGTGACACTTGTTGTGTCATTTGTAAAAGACATTCCTAAGTGCGCTAGAGGTATGTTTTCCTTTTTACTTTGTTTGATAATTAAGTATACCCATTTAGGTATTTATATGATTATCTTTTGTGCAATTACATGTTTTACATGAAGCTTCATTAGGAAGCCTTTTTCTCACATACGTGTTTTATTTCTCGTCTAAAGTCGTGGTATATAAAACTTATGTTTTGTTTCTTTTAATCCAATAATAAAACAAAACACGAATTTCAAAAATTCCTCCTTCCCTATAAAAACTCCCACCATCGGCCATCTCATCAAACCCTCACTTTTTCAAATCTTCCAATTTCAAAAATTTCCTCTCTTTCAAATACTTCATCTTCCTCCTCAATTCATCTCAACCGAAACCAAGAAGATCCGTCATCAACATGGTTTACATCGCACTCATGCTCATCGCCCTAACACTCATCGCACTTGTGTTCCCTATGATGAAGTTCACATACGGAGACATTTACATTGTGTTGTTAATCTATATTGGGGTTATATACCCAATCTTTTGTATCATCCTTAGTATTGAAATGCAATATTATTAATCTAGTTTATCTAGGTTACTATTATGTGTTTATCATTTCTTTTGATTTATATGTTTTATATTTTTTCGTGATACATTAGAGGTCATGTATGCATGCTAAAAGAAAATGTAGGATAAAACATACTGTGGTATAAAAGCGTAAAACCTATGCTTTTATCAAATTTGTTTACATTACTACGGATCCATGGATCCGGAAGATATACTAGCCGGATCCCTTTTGTAAAGGAACAGATGGGATCCAGATTCTTGAAAAAAAGTTTTCATGCAAGATTAAAACCACTATCTTTCTAAAAGTAATAATCCACTAGAAAATCAAAACCTTTAGTAGTTGGAATGTTAAAAACCATTGTTAATAAATATCTAGTAAAAACGTTAGATAATCATTGTTTAATCTCAAAACATCTCTTTCCTTTAACTCATCTTCTCTATAGGTTTCGCTATGTCGCATGTATATGAGTTTGATTTTTCATTCTCTAGCGTCTATACTCCGAACATCTCTCTTGAGCCCAACACCCCTGGCAATCATGTCCGTGGGTTGAATAATCTCGAAACCCGTCGCTTCCATGAAGGACGTATTGTAGACACCTCTCTACAATTCGAAGAAGGTATCAATACCTCCTTCCAAACCATAGGATTGGAATGTCTTCTCGAAATTAACGAGAAAATATGTCCAAGGTTTGTATTGGAATTCTTTCGTCAAGTCAAACTCGTTCATAACGAGGATCGTTCTTTATCTCTTTGGTTTTATATCAAAAACCAAAAGTTCACTTTAACCCTTGGGCATTTTGCTCACATCCTCCGAATTCCAAATCATGGTGTTAGGTTACTAGTTTTACAACACAAGCATCAAGAGAAGAAACAGAGAAGAAAGATTGGTTGAACAACGCACACACAAACACTACGCGTAAGATAATAAGGACGGTTATGCGTGAGGTAGTGAAAGAGAAATGAATTGAACAACCTACCCTCAAGTGAGGGTTATTACATAGTATTTATAGGAGGGAAGCTAGGGCAACACTCCTAGTCCCTTCCTTTCTCCTATGGGCTTGGGCCTAAGCTCATGGGCCTTCTACATAAGCTTAAGGCTAATAACAAGCATAAAGGCCATAATTAAGCTAACTATTACATATGAATTACTAACACTTGATTTAGGTTTAGGAGTGATTCCAACAATCTCCCCCTAAGTGTTGGTGATGAATGAATATGAACGGTGAAGGCGTTGATGTAATAGTAGCTTTGACGTCTTCTTACATTCTTCTTTCTTGTGAGAAGAATTGCCTTGATTTGAACAATCTCCCGGTGTAGAAATTGTTTTTCTTTTATGCTTTTGCTTTGACGTAATCTTTTAACTTTGTTCTTTGATCATTGTTCTTTGTGATGGTAGTGATAGTATGTTGTTGTTGTGCGCATCAAGTGCGCTTCAGTGCGCTTCGCTACTAAAGTATCTCCACGTCATTCTTCAACATGCTCACACGCCTTTAACGTTTGATTTCGATCTTGATGAAGTTCTTTAAGTCTTTAACTTTGTAGATTCTTTGGCTTGACGAAGAATCATTCGACTTTGTGTTGCTTTAAGATAGAACTTCCATTAGTGATGATGTTGGCATGAGCATGTGAAGAATCTGCACGATCATTCCGCTCCAGAGCTTCCATAAGAAGAAAACATGAAAACGGTTAGTAATAAGCGGATTCCGGAACTTACAAGTTTGAACTTTGAGAGTTTTTAACCGCATAGTGTGAAAACACAACTCTAATTCTCACAAAGGCTGTTCCTGAACTAGAGTCCCACAAGTGAGATAACACGATGTACTAAAGTACACCTATAGTTCAGATGAGTCGCTGAGGTACTGATAAGGTTTTAAAAGGTACCATTTTGAGGGGTCGTTTAAGTCCTTATTTGATCACTTTTGTATCCGTTATTGCTTAATATCGTTCCTTTTCACTTTTAGGTCTCGTGAAGGCAAAATGTTGGAATGGCACTTATTTGGACGTAAAGGCGCGAATATATGAAGAAAATGGCCAAAGTCGAAATCGAGACACTCACGATCGGCGAATGTAGAAGGCGGCGGCGTCAGGAGCTATTTGCGACGCGTCGGAGAATTATTGTGACGGGTCGAACTCAAAACTCGTGTTTTCAAGAGACGGCGTCTAGTTGTGAAAGAGTAGGCCGTCGCTACTCGCACGGCCTAGATGCGATCCGCACGACGCCGGTCAAGAGGACGGCGTCACGGACATAAGGTGACGCCGTCGCAAGGTTAACGTGCCAAGACGAAACCCCAATGGGCGGCGACACGGCGGCGTCACTAAACATAAGGTGACGCCGTCGCAATTGTAATCTTTATATAGAATCCGAATTTTTCGGTCTTTGAGTGGAGAGTCTTTGGAGTAAAACCTAAAACCGAACCTAAGGTGTCTTGTACAGTATTTTAGGGTTTTTAACCCTATCTTACACCAAGATAAGTCTTTGCTTCATTAATTCAATTATGTCTTTGATTATTTGTGTGTATGCTTGCATGTTCTCCATGTCCGCTAATTTATTTGTGTGTTTGCTTAGAAAGTATGAAACTTAATTATTAAATATTGATTGGTTGTTTCTTATCTTAGTTGATTAATGATCTAGTAATGCGATAGGTCATTCGTTGTGTACTTAATGCTTGATTCATCTTTGTGAACCCTAGAGTATGATTACCCGAGTGATTGTAGTCTAAACCATCCGAAGAGCGCCTTAGAGTAGGAGTCTATAATCTCTAAGTGGATTTGTAGACAAGACCCTTTGGTAAGTTCAAAGAGTTAGGAGAAACGATACCCTACAACTTTAGAAACACAACGCAACTAGGAATAAGACGTGACACTCAACCATCAATAGGAGATAATTAAGGAGTAATACAAACTAAGTAAACACATCTTTAAACTATCATAAGAGCACACATTAATTAGGCATAGACTCCCAAAACCTTAGTTTAGATAATTAGATAATAGTAGAGTAATCGGTGAAATACCAACCCCCAAATCCAATACCCGAGATTCGTACCTTTCCATTTTCATAAAATATAAAAGATAAAAATAATCTTCCTCAACCTTAACCTTAGCGTAGTAACTCCTACTAGCATTCCTATTCCCTAGAGAACGATATCAATACCCGTGGCTTACCCTAATTACTACACTACAACGATTAGGTTCATCGCCTAGGGTGTTATAAAACTTGCTCGAAGAAAAGGAAGTTTCCTTGACCCCGAACGACGCGTAGCGTTATCAAGTTTTAGGCGCCATGCGGGAATAGAATAGCTAGTTAGTAGTCCACCTCGTTTAGGTTTCTTTGCTTGATTCCTATCAAGTAAACTTTTTTCTCATTTTTAGATTTCTCTTAGTCTATCCCCCTTCTTCGTAACCTTTGTTAGTAATTCCATCACTTTTCATCATGGAAGGTGATAACCCACTACCCTTCATCAACATACCACCAAATGACCCGCCAAGAGCCCGTACTCTTGGTGAATACTCGAGACCAAGCCACCTAGGCTATAGGAACACCATTGAGCTTCCCGACCAAGCCCAAACTACGGCCCTGCGATCCGACACCATCCGGTTGGTGCAAAACGGATGTGCATTCCATGGACTTCGTTCAAGATCCAAATCGACATCCGAGGGATTTCCTCAAAATCGTCAATTCCATCGACCTTGATGCTACTACTCGGGAGACCACGCGCTGCGTCTCTTCCAATTCTCTCTACGGGACCAAGCTAGTAATTGGCTTGGCGACTTCCACGGCTCCATCTCAAGTTGGGATGATCTTACTTCGCTTCCTTGCTCAATTTTCCCACGGGAGAACCACTAAGCTTAGGAATGACATCTTGATGTTCCAACAACGTCAAGGTGAATCTCTCTGAAGCATGGACCCGATTCAAGGACTTACTTCATAAAGTCCTCATCACGGCATTGATCTTTGGCTCCAAGTCCAAATCTTTTATGATCATGTCAACTTTCCCACTAAGCGATCTATTGACCAAGCGGCGGTGGAAAACTTAGTGATCTCACCGCAGGAAGAATCATGGGAAATAATAGAGGACCTTGCCCTCTATGACAACGAAAGTTAGGATGACCCCGTGGTGCCCAAAACCGTCAAGGCAATCTCCTTGCCTCCTCCCGACCGTAGGATGATCGAACTTGAAGATCGGGTTAAATTCCTCATGAGTTCCTACGAAAATCCTAAGTCCTCACGACAAGTGAATCAAATCACTCTACCTTGTGAGTTATGCAAGGTCCCCATGACACTCGTGGTCGCTCAAGGCTCTCCGAACAAGCTTTGCGGACTCGCCTCCATACGTACCGACGGAGCGGGAGAAGTGGTACACTTTCAAACTCGAACAAAACAACTTAGGAAACTCATACAACCCTCATGGAGAAATCACCCTAATCTTAAGTGGAACCAAAACTCAAGCACACCCCAAAGTTCATCTAGTTCGCCTAATAGGTTCAATTCTTCTTATACCGGAACCCCACTAATCTTGAAGCAATTGCATCTAGATTTTGTCATCCCAAGAAACTCGATTGAATAAGCTTGAAGCCGATTTTAAGCAAAAGCAGGCGAGATGACAACCAAGCTTGATGCCCTCTTAAAAGCCTTCAATGAGCGGAAGTTGGAGCACTCCCAAGTGATACCATTAAGAACCCAAAGTGAATTGATTGCATCGACTTCACATTCCATTCACCATGGAAAGTGCACATCCATGTCCCTCTCACCCAACGGTTCACTCGGTAAATGCTATCAAAAGGGTTCCAAGTCATCCAAGAAATACCAAGGCCCCACCTTTGGTAAAGCCTACTCTGAGAAACCCGTCACCAAGAATCCAAACCTAGTTTAGAGGAGGAGTACAAGGAACTCTATCAAGAGAAACCAATTCTTGAAGTCTTAGCTCATGCACCTTATTATAATGCTTTAAAGAAAAATATGAGTTAGAACTTTGGCTTGGGAAACATGGGTCCGCCTTTGTGCGAAACAACTTACCTAAAAGTTAGATGATCCCGGCTATTCACTCTTCCGTGTAGACTTGGAACTTCAAGCCACTCGATGCTTTAGCCGATTTAGGATCATGCATCAATCTCGTTCCGTTGTCCCTTCATAGAAGCCTCAACCTAGGTAAAATTGAACCAACGAAACTATCTTAGGATTAGCGGACGGTAGTATAGCACGTCCGGTTGGAATAATAAAGGACATGGTAGTACATGTAGGAGAGTTGACTCTTTTGGCCGACTTTCATGTACTCGACATGAATAAGGACCCGACATGCCCATTACTAGTTGGAAGAGGATTTTAGCTACCGCTAGTGCCATCATCGATTGTAAGATGTCCAAAATAGTGGTAGGAGAGGGAGTGCTAGGTCCGTTTATGATGTTAAAAACATACATACTATAAGGATGAGGAAATCCCACAAGAGATAGGGTTGGATGAGAGCCTTCTCGATATGGACCTTGGATTGAGAAGAACATCATAGGCCCCAAAGACCTTTTTACCTAGATAAGGCCTTTGCTAGCGCAAAGAACTTTCCAAGAACAAGAATTGGCTAGGGATATAGAAGTGAACCCGCTCGAGGACGCCTTAGTATTTAGGAAGATGACCGAGTTCCTAGGAAGCTTGCCGTTAACCTTGTCATGAATAAGTGGATAGTTGAGAAATCCGAACACATGTGGAATTGGAATAGACCGCCTAGTGATGGTAATGAAAGGTGGCACATTAGGATACAAATCTATGATCCCGATGGTGAGATGTTTGAAAAGGCATATTTAACCGAACGCACTACTAGGAACTTGAATGATAAGTTTGATCCTTACGACATTGTTGAGGATAGACTTACGATATCGATGCGTAGGAGCACGACTATGAGTCTAGCTACAAGACTCTTAAATAAAGAAAAGCGCTTCGTGGAGGCAACCCATGCTTAATTGTTTGCTTGTTAGTGTCATATATCTTTTATTAATTGTTTATCCTCATGTTTAAATTTGTAAAAATGCTTTATTTTGTTTTTAACCGTCTTAATTACATATAAAGGTATTTTACATAAGGGATAAGTGTAGGGAGGATTACACACGTTTTCAAGAAACGTAAACATGAGAATAACAATTAATTAAAAGATATATATGTTTGTTTGTTCGAGTCAAATGCTTGTATCGAGTCATAATGGATGTTTTGCGAAATTTTTCCGATTCTAAAGATGTAAATTTTCCGAAATTTTTCCGTAAAATCGCAGACCGCTTTTGTCGGGATAACTGACGGCGTCAGATTGCAACTGACGGCCGTGAAGGAGTAAAACATCGATTACTTTTTCTCGTTTTCGAGCTACTTATAAATTTTGGAATTTTCGGTCTTAATTTTCTTAGAAATTGTAAACATCCATTCCACAAGCATTATATCCTAGTTTAAATCGAGTCTTATATATATTATTACCACGATTTTACGCGAAGGTTTCGTTTGTTTTCTTAAAGAGTGCAGTTTAGTTTGTCAAAAGAAGTTACATAAGATTGGAAGGAGCTCTTCACGCATAAATTCTTCTTGAAAAGAATTTAACCACCACTTTACACGGATCCTACCGAGCTAATCGGGAGTATTAGTTTCTTCGTTTTAATTACCTTCCATTATCATAACTTTGATACTTTCGGGAACATTGGGGACAATGTTCGGTTTAAGTGTGGGAGGGAAAATAAACGGAACTTTGAAACTATGCTTATCCTTGACTATTTGCTTTGTCTAATTGTGATTGTGTAATAAACCATGAGAAATGTCGGTTAGGGTAATTTTGGCACCAAATTTAAAATTTTTCATGACATATAGGAGTGGGCCATTAGTCTTAACAAAAGCGCCTCACGGATAGGAAGTTATATGACTAGCACAAAACCCTTACCACCCAAATTCCACCCAAAATGTAAGGATCGCCTTAGATTAGTAGGAATTAAAAGCATTCATCTTTAATGCTTAGAGTGTGAACCGTAGTATATTAGATTCTAGAACTTGTTTTGTGATGCATTCGAGATCGCAAGTGAGGCTACACTTGTGTAGTTAGGAATAACTAAATGATAAGAGGCATTAGGATAACCCTTGTTTGATACACGTAATATAATTACTTCTTCCACATCGGTTGAGTAATTCCCCACACCTTTGCGTTGTACTCATCTTTAGTACACGATACCCCTAGTTAACCCCTCGAGCCTATCCTTTTCGCGGTTCTCGTGATATTTCGGTTTTCCGAATATCAATGAAGAGCATTGTTTACACCCCACCCCCAAATATACACCCAAATCGCCTTAGCCTACCCCTTATGCACTCACTTTTAGTGCAAATGTTTGTTATCACCCTAAACCCTTAGTTCAATTATCTAGTTGCTTGCATAAGTTGCTAAGTCGAGTCATATCCTTTGTATACAGTTTTGGGATGATTGGGATTCATGGGAAAAGTTAAAGTTTATGAAATGACGGGAAGGGAACGTTAAATTCCCTTTGTTTACGTAATAATGTACCCCAAGTGTTTTGATCTTTTCAAATTGGGTCAAATTAGTGTTAGAGTAATAAAAACTCAAGTGTAGGGATATGCCCAGTAAATCCCTAGTATTTTGATGTTGTCGTAGAGGATGGTAAAGTAAAAGTGTATGAAAAAAAAAAAAAAAAAAAAATCGAAAAAATAGAAAAGAAAAGAAAAAAAAATAGAGTGATTAAAAAAAAAAAAAAAAAAACGTAAAAAACGTCGGGCTACCATCCTACATCTATCCTTTAAATTTATGTTTGTTTATTTCGCTTATCTAGAGTTTAGAGTGTCGAGTCTTGGCTTAGCAACGCCATTCTTCATATGCGCTTAACATAAAGATTTTGACTTACCACCACTAAATAGCCTATCCCACCAAACCCTTATTTCCTACCGTAAGCCTAACGTTACAACCCTTTAAAGACCTCTTTGATAGTCTTTCCTAGGTGCTTACGCCAAAGCGATGGAGGTTTGATCTATTCTCAAGCCTATGGTAATCTATGTACTAGGACCGGTTAATGAGTGTTTATCTTCCATTTCCTATATTGTTATATTTCATTTATACACCGAGAGATGTGAGTATCCAAACACCCCATGTGAGGTGCTAGTATGTAATTTCCGTGCTTGTTATGACTTTTATGGGCTTATATGTGTTGTGGACCGTTTTGAATTAATCTTGAATGACCCCTAACTTATAAATTAATTGGCTAAAAGCACATTTGCTTGAGGACAAGCAAATAACAAGTGTAGGGATATTTGATAAGGTTTTAAAGGTACCATTTTGAGGGTCGTTTAAGTCCTTATTTGATCACTTTGTATCCGTTATTGCTTAATATCGTTCCTTTTCACTTTTTAGGTCTCGTGAAGGCAAAATCTTTGGAATGGCACTTATTTGGACGAGAAGGCGCGAATATATGAAGAAAATGGCCAAAGTCGAAATCGAGACACTCACGATCCGAATGTAGAAGGCGATGGCGTCGGGAGCTATTTGCGGCGCCGTCGGAGAATTATTGTGACGGTCGAACTCAAAACTCGTGTTTTCAAGAGACGGCGTCTAGTTGTGAAAGAGTAGGCCGTCGCTACTCGCACGACCTAGATGCGATCCGGACGACGCCGGTCAAGAGGACGGCGTCACGGACATAAGGTGACGCGTCGCAAGGTTAACGTGGCCAAGACGAAACCCAATGGCGGCGACACGACGCGCCACTAAACATAAGGTGACGCCGCAATTGTAATCTTATATATAGAATCCGAATTTTTCGCTTTGAGTGGAGAGTCTTTGGAGTAAAACCTAAAACCGAACCTAAGGTGTCTTGTATAGTATTTTAGGGTTTTAACCCTATCTTACACCAAGATAAGTCTTTGCTTCATTAATTCAATTATGTCTTTGATTATTTGTGTGTATGCTTGCATGTTCTCCATGTCCGGCTAATTTATTTGTGTGTTTGCTTAGGAAGTATGAAACTTAATTATTAAATATTGATTGGTTGTTTCTTATCTTAGTTGATTAATGATCTAGTAATGCGATAGGTCATTCGTTGTGTACTTAATGCTTGATTCATCTTTGTGAACCCTAGAGTATGATTACCCGAGTGATTGTAGTCTAAACCATCCGAAGAGCGCCTTAGAGTAGGAGTCTATAATCTCTAAGTGGATTTGTAGACAAGACCCTTTGGTAAGTTCAAAGAGTTAGGGAGAAACGCATACCCTACAACTTTAGAAACACAACGCAACTAGGAATAAGACGTGACACTCAACCATCAATAGGAGATAATTAAGGAGTAATACAAACTAAGTAAACACATCTTTAAACTATCATAAGAGCACACATTAATTAGGCATAGACTCCCACAACCTTAGTTTAGATAATTAGATAATAGTAGAGTAATCGGTAGAAATACCAACCCCCAAATCCAATACCGAGATTCGTACCTTTCCATTTTCATAAAATATAAAAAGATAAAAATAATCTTCCTCAACCTTAACCTTAGCGTAGTAACTCCTACTAGCATTCCTATTCCCCAGAGAACGATATCAATACCCGTGGCTTACCCTAATTACTACACTACAACGATTAGGTTCATTGCCTAGGTGTTATAAAACTTGCTCAAGAAAAGGAAGTTTCCTTGACCCCGACGACGCGTGTGGCGTTATCGCACACGAAGCATCACCTCACATCAGAGACCGTTTGAGACACACTAAGCGTAATCCACGGGAGTTACCGGTGACTCCTTGCCGTGGTTATTTGATGTTGACCACGGTAGGAGTTTCCATTCAATCATCGAGGATCACGGTTGTGAACCTCTCATAAATGTTCTCGATGATTGCTAAGATCATGAAGGACTCGATCGATGCCAAACCGTCAAGTTTTATCACACAAATCAACCACTTGTGAATGGTCAACCGTAATAAACTTCAAACAAATTCGTAACCAATGCAATGAAGATCAAGAGGAGTGTAAGATATAACTTTTCACATACACATCATAACATTAACACAATGAGCACATAGATGGTTTTAGAGAGAAAGAGTGGGACATTCTAGTGAGAGAAACTTGTGGAATATTAGATTACCAAAGAACATCCAACCTCTACCTTGCAAGGTAGAGGGTATTTATAGGTTACAAACTAAGCGACCTCCTCGACGGCCTCGGATCGGGGATACGGTGGGTAAAGACCCGCCCTTCCTCCACGGTGTTGCACTAAACTATTTTACGCCATCGACTAACTACATAACAACATAAATAAGTAACTAACGATTAGTCTACGAGCTAACTTATGCTAGATAATAGTTAGGGTGACCGACTCTTTCAATCTTGGAATTTTCTAATTCCTAACAATCTCCCTAAGGAGGTCACCCCATGTTTTACATTTCAAATCCTAGCATTCTATTCTTGACTTTGTTCTTGAGCTCGTAGATAAAACAACTTCAACATCGCAATCTTTGTGCATAAGTAGTGCAACTTCAAAGTCTGCACTGATTTGTACTTTAAGTGGAGGTCATTAATGAACCATGAGATAATAATTAGGAGCCATCTTTTGAGATCATCAAGAATCATCAATCTCGATACATCCTTTGTGGTGTTGATATTATGTGATGTTGTGACTTTAGGACCGACATGCTCACATTTTGGATCATGAAATCTTCTCATCGAGTGGCGGAAGCTTTTGTTGAATCATGATATTGGCGGCGTAAGCGAAGCATGGAGTGAAAATATCGAGTCATTGATGCACTAATCATGATTTCCTTTTAGATGAATGTGTTAAGTGAGCATGCGGCTATGGATTGACCGCTTCATTACGATCACCGCAAAGCGTCGGTGTACCGCATACAACAGCTTAGTAATAAATCTCACGAAAGTGTCTTTGATCACTTCGTTGAATTGAGGTACACGCCCACGGTTCCCGTTGATCGATACATGTCTTGCCGTGATCGGTATAATTCCGAGGAATTTCCTTGATGTGGTTTCGCATTGTTCTCTAGCCGTCTCAAACCGAACATCTCAAAGAAGACAACACGGAGTGAGTGAACCAATGAATTTTAAGTCCATCGATTGATGAAAAGAGATTTGAAAAACAATCGTGTATTGCTCAATAGAAATTGTTTTTGCAATACAACGAAGGTTTTATTGAAAATCAATTATCAATCATAAAAATACCTTTTGGTTTGAAGAATGAGTACACGGTCGATGTCTTGAAGAAAAGAGTTGTTAAGCACAAAGACCGGTTTTCAAAGGTATCCGTCAATCCATAACTGAACCGTGATTGATTCAAGAGATTGAATCGCCCCATTGTTTCTCTTCGGTTGTCACATGGTTGATCTATATAATAGATCTCACATGCCACCTACCAGAGCTTGTTTGATGTTGGCTCGTAAGGCTTTCCGTCTTCATTGTGAATATGTAAACACATCACTCGGATGTTCCGCAATACCACAAGGATAATCGTGGGACTCAAGATATAATCTCTCTTTCCACATTGTGTGAAACAGAGTCTTCATTGAAAGTGTCCTAATGAGATTTATTGATGATCTCGTGGCTCTAGACTCAATTTGTGCATATTTGGATCCTATAAGCGAGACTAGGGAGGGTCTCTTCTTCAATATCAACCATCTCTAAGAGAAAGTCGATAGATAATGTCGGTTCCCGTGAGAATGAAACAAGCCCTTTTAAGAGGAACTTGAGTGGTTTGGAAAGTTGAAGTGCGGTGCGTCCTTTGGGTCCATGACGTCTTGTCTTCAATACCGATGTTACCATTAGTAGCATATGAATTGAACCTGTTTACGCCTAAGGTTGAATAAATGGAGGCTATTTGTTTTACCCTTTTCTCATTCAATTCTTTTAATTCTTCAACCCTTCATTGCTTACCGAGACTTCATAGCTAGAACCTTGTTGGGTTTATTCCAAGACTAGCTCGGTCTTAGTCCGTACTCTTCCCATATCTCATTTTTCTCCTTTATCATCATTCCTAAGGACTTCTACACTAACTAGTGGATTGTCCTCGGTAGATCCCTCCGGTTACGGCGGATCATGGGAACACATACCTAACCTTATCATCCTTATATCACCGTACATAAAGTAAAGTTGGTCGGTCTATTTGGTATTGTTCATACGCCATTGGAACCAATTGAAAACCATTTGAAAATCAATTCGGATACTTGTGATATATTATCAAAACATTTTGTACCGAATTGTTTTTGATATTTTTAGAACGAGAACTCCCCTCAACATGTGCATCAAGTATTTGAAAATGTTTTGCACACGGAGGCAAGAGAAAGAATTAACTTCTTTGATTACCATTTTCTAAAGATATCAACATCACTTCCCACATCAAATCAAGTAGATATAGCATTTCGGAAGGATGAGGTTTCCATAAATTTGCTCCCCTCAATATGTGCCTCGAGGTTTGAAAAAGTTTTGCACATACTAGAGGAACCCTTTATCATCAAAGGATTAGAAGCCATATGATCAAGGTACCTTAAAAATATTTAAAATGAATTTGCAAAGAAAGTTCTCCCTTAATATATGCTTCGAGATTCGAAAATTGTTTAGCACATATAAGAGAAGTTTGCACAAAATTGGTCATCTTATCTTTTAACATGTTTCATATTTATATCACATTTTCTCCCCCGATCAAAAATCTTAAATCCTTTGAGATTTTGGATCTCAAGTGATTTAAATATGTATAAGGTAAAATATTTGTAGGAGAAAAATGTGTCCGATTTTATATGAAAAAAAATGGACAACACATATGTTTCCCTTTTTACAAGGGGAAACCACAGTACAAATCCTAGCACTTATTACATGTTTTACAGTTGTTCATAGTTATTACACCACATATTACACATGGTTAAAGATACGCCATAAACAGTATCCCAAAGAAGTCTTCATTCTGTTCTCTGAAGAAGTTTGTAGTGACCATCACGAAGCCTTCCACCAACAAAACTTTCAAGGCTGCGGAAGATCCTTCGTGTCTTGAGTCTTCGTCTGATTGCAGGAATGAAGTGTTCACATCTCTTCACGTCATTATCAGTCCAAAACATAGTTTTAACCCAAGATTTCATGTCAAGTTTGGCTTCTTTCACTCTGGTGTCAAGTTCTTCTTCGACCAATTTGAGCGTACCATCACTAAACTTGTAGAGTTCACATAGACGCATAAGCATACGAGATCCATATATGTCGGTGAAGATGACGGCTCTAGGGGTGTCAAGGACTTTGTATTCTCGATGAAATTCATGCCCAGTTGCATTCCATTGAGGACTTGTAAGGTTGATCCCCGGTTTGGTAGCTTTCAATGCCAAGTCGAAAGTCCTCAACTCGCTTTGAATGACTAAGCCCCCGATCCAAAGAGTGACAGTGCTGCAGAGGGCCTTTTCTCACGTACAGTAAGTGCTCAAGGTGTCCTTGAAGATTTAAGAGATAGAGATCTTGAAATCATTTGGCGTAAGATGTTTGAAGTCGCTTTCTTCAATAGTATACACTTTGAAGTCGACTCTTTTAAGGACAATCTTCTTCAAGTACTCATATCCATAGATAGGAAGATCTCTACACTAACAACACTTAAGATTTGCGCCTTTGATCGACATCATTGCGCCTTTATCAACACCATGTCTTTCGATGTAGAACTTCTTCTTTTGAACCACCAAAGAAATACCATAAAACGCAATATCATACTTTTGTTCTTCATTTGTCCGTAATTGATCGTGAAGCATCCGCTCAAGCCCCGATCGAGTAGGTTGCGACTTTCATCTTTGATATTGATAGAGCGGTCTTCTTCACAGAGCGAGCACATGATAGTCCAAGTCGTGATTGAAGAAGAATTCGCTCGAATGGTTATCGACCGTGTTCACCACCAAGAGGAAGAGATTTGTTGACATTGAAGCGACTAATTTGATCACCGACTTGGTCATTTTGCATCTTATGGCATTCTTCCATCGATATTGAAGATGATTTGCATCGAATGGAAGACTTTGACAATTTCGTAAGCTTGTCCTTCTAGATCTCTTGGAGTTATGGATGAGATACTCTTCCGCTCACAAAACCATTTGATAAAACTTCCCATATCACCGTGTAGTGAAGAAGAGAATCTTGGTGGAACTTCATAATTATTCGTGATAACCGATGCCCAATTGTTGTCGGGAATCATAGAGTCGACTGGATGGTCCATGGGGTTCGGAGAAGGAGGTCTATCTTCCACAATGCATCTTTGAATTGTGTCTCTTTAAGGTGCTACCACGGATGTGCTCGTGCGATTCCCAGCCATGTAAGTGTCAAACCAATCTTCTGATGGCTTTGGAATATGCTTCGTCGACGCATCATCTTCATCTGGATCTGAGTCAGGCATGACTTGCGACTCTTCGTTAACCATTTGATCATCAGGAATAGAGGTGGACGTGGATGTGAACCTTGAATCAACCGTCGTCCAGGCAGCAGATTTTTTATGAGTACTCTGCTCTTTTGTCGGATCTGATTGACTGGAAGATTTTGGCGGTGATGATGTTGGTTGTGATGGAGGTGTGTTGGTTGTTGTAGAAGGTTACCGATCCGAGTTCCAGCTCCCCGTTGGTGGTGGGGTGGAGGTGGATCTTCTGCGATCCTTTATCAATGCTTCCATTACGCTTGTTCTCCTTTTCTTTTTAGCTTCCTTTTCTCCGACATCAATCTTAAACCGCTCATAATTGTCGAACTTAATGGATTCTTCAAGTGCCTCATAGAGTTTATCATGAACCTCATGCTTGTCCTCTTGACCTCATACATCCTTTCACACGTAGTCTGCTTCTCATATCGGAGATGGGAGGTCCTTGAATCGTCTAAAGTGGAGCCTCCATAGCCCATTCCACAATCCTTGACTTCTCCTTCAATAGCGTCAAGAACCGCTTCATTGAAGTTGAGGTGCTCAATCTATAGACACGATCCACCGAGAATCAACAGATTTAGGAAGTTGCCTTTCGAGCTTCTATCCTTTTAATAGCTTTATCCAATGGTTGATCGAGGTGAGAATCGTGGAGGAGAAGTTGGTGGAGCCACTTCATCCGCAAATGTAATGACGGTTCCGAGTTGGTGGTGTTTGTCTTGTTGAATGAGAAGGTAAGGGGATGGTGGAAGTGCGGTTGATAGTGAAGATGCACGATCATTGGAGGAATGGTAGACGTATCTTCTTTGAATCTTGACATTATACATGGATTGTGCAGTGTCTAAGGATTTGTCATTAATGAATTGATCACCAAAAGAAAAATCTTCATCAAGATTCTTAAGTGAGGATAGAGAGTTGGTAGACAGATTTGGTTCATCCATCTTCAAGGTCTCATCAGATCTTGTCTCAAGGTTCTCCTGCGAGCCTTTTTGTAACAAAGTGTCAACCTTCAAGCCAGATTGAGTCTCACCAAGTGTAAGAGATTCCTTAAACGTTTCAGGCACCTTGACCACTCCAGATTGTTCTTTTGCATGAGATGAATCTGTTCTTCTCTTCAGCTCATATGGATTTGTGGTGCTTGATGGAGATGATGAGATAGTTAACAGCATGTGAGCAGCTTGTTCAGTTTCAACACTTGCAACTCCTTTACCCTTTGTTAGCCTTAATAGTTTTATTAGAAGTGATGGTCATTCACGTTTAGGAACTTTGTAACGAGTGTTAGATATCGTGATAGAATAGTCAACGGGCTCGTGGATTGGACTAAGCTAAATGGGCTTTAGTTTAGTTAAGCTAGCATTGTATAATGGCGTGTAACCCATGTCCAAACCCAAGTCCACGAAAAGCCCAAGCCAAGCCCATAGGAAAGCCTTTTAGGTTTTCATCTCTTTGTACTATAAATACCCCTCAAATGGTCATTTGAGGGTGTGTAAAAGTGTGTGTGTATATTTTCTCTCTCAAGGAATATACAACTTATTGTTTATATCTTATCTCACATCATACACGAATTTAACATCAAGTCACCATCTTTCTCATCTTATTTCTAAGCTTTGTTTGTGTTTGTTTCACGTGGGTATACTTGTATACGTGTTGGGTTTGATTGGTAAAGTGATAAGGTTGATAAATATAAGGTCCTACAATTGGTAGGATTCTTGTCGAGGAAATTCTTATCGTAGAACACAACTTACGCAGAACAAGAGAGGTTACGCGTAGGAATAGCTTACGCAGGAAAATCTTACGCGTGGAATGGCTTCGCGCGAGAATCCAAAATCCTTTACACTATCACGATGGTAAGAGATATCCAAAGTCGGCGTGTTCCACACTTATCCAGTGAGAAGCACCGAGTCACCGCTAGAACACGAAGATTCTTCACCAAAAGTTACGAGTAGAAATCTTATCGTAGTTGACTTTCTTCTGAGTAGAACTAGGGTTTGACCTACTCGTAAAAAATTTCAATGATTCAAACGATTTCACTTGCACAGATATCCTTAAAAACACTCGTATAACCCAAAAATGTAGACCTTTTTCACCCAAAGTGCCTAGAAAAGTTACTTAGTGAAATGACCATTGATCCAAAACGAGCTTAAAACTTAACCAAAACGCGTAAAGCTTGAACTTTTGCAAAAACCAAATTTTAGCACCAAATAAACCTTAAACCATTAAGAATCTTGAATTTTCGAGTGCAAAATTAAAGCTTTAAGCGCGACAACGTGTATAACAAAGCTACGCCAGATAGTACCAACCTTCAACACAAACACAAACACCCTAAACCATTGTTAGCGATTGATACCAATTGTAGGACCTTATATTATCAACCTTATCACTTTACCAATCAAACCCAACACGATACAAGTATACCCACGTGAAACAAACACAAACAAAGCTTAGAAATAAGATGAGAAAGATGGTGACTTGATGTTAAATTAGGTGTATGATGTGAGATAAGAT
The DNA here is from genome assembly GCA_022545495.1 of Chrysanthemum lavandulifolium. Lineage (NCBI taxonomy): Eukaryota > Viridiplantae > Streptophyta > Magnoliopsida > Asterales > Asteraceae > Chrysanthemum > Chrysanthemum lavandulifolium. Next base: position 624,226 of record JAHFWF010000066.1, on the reverse strand, counting down.
ATGCAAACAATAAGTTGTATATTCCTTGAGAGAGAAAATACACACACACACACACTTTCACACCCTCAAATGACCATTCGAGGGTATTTATACAAGAGATGAAAACCTAAAGGCTTTCCTATGGGCTTGGCTTGGGCTTTCGTGGACTTGGGTTTGGACATGGGTTACACGCCATTATTCAATGCTAGCTTAACTAAACTAAAGCCCATTTAGCTTAGTCCAATCCAGAGCCCGCCGACTATTCTAGCACGACATCTAACACGAGTTACAAAGTTCCTAAATGTGAATGACCATCACTTTTAATAAAACTATTAAGGCTAACAATCTCCCCACGGGTGGTCATTCAAATGATGCTCCACTTGATTAGGTCTCTACTTTTCTTGAGCAAGAACTTTGTGTGTAGATATTGAATAGTCTTGATTCTTTGTTCCTTCATGCTTTGTGATCGAGATAATGTGGTTTGTCGCTGTCAACTTCGATGGTTAGGTGTCTCCACGTCATTCTCCATTTCTTTCTCCACCATGCTCACACTTCTATTTTCTTTTGGTTACCAATGATGTAGTTCCGAGTCTTTAAACTTTGTAGATTCTTTGACATTGATGAAGAATCATCTCCTCGATTATGATGAGAACTTTCATGTGTTGTTGGTATGAGCACTGGGCAAGTCCGCACGATCCATCCGCTCCGAGCTTCCATAAGAAGAAAACATAAACATTGTTAGTAATAAGCGGTTCAAGCACTTACAAGTTTGAATTTCGAGGGTGTTAACAAGACATAGTGTGAAAACACGCCTCTAATTCTCGCACAGGCCGCCTCTGACCGAGTCCCACAGTGAGATAACGCGATATCCGGGCACATCTACAGCCAGGATGAGTCATTGAGGTACACGAAGCATCACCTCACCACGTGACCGCCTGAGACACACTACATAATCCACGAGAATTACCGGCGACCGTCGGGTCGCTGATGTCGACCCGGCAGAATTTCCATTCAATCATCAAGATCACGGTGAAACTTCTCATAAATGTTCGCAAATTGCTAAGATCTGCCAGTAGGACTTAGAGTGTATCACTTGTGTTCTTATTGATGAACAACAAGCGATGTCATGTCATGTGTTCCTATGAGATCTTTTGATGAATCTCTGGCTCTAGACTCAATAAGTGCATTTTGGTTTTCCCGGCGGAGACTAGGGAGAGGTCTCCTTCTTCAATATCAACAATCTCAAGAGAAAGTCGATAGATTATGCAGGGTTCCCTGAGAATGAAACAAACCTTTTAAGAGAATTGAGTGGCTAGAAGGTTTAGTGCACACGTCACCGGGTCCATGACGCCTTTGTCTTCAATACCGTTGTCATCTAGTGACAACCAAGAGCATATGTATTGAACCCTGCTCGCCTAACGTTGAATATGGAGGGCTATTTCTTTTCACCCTTTCTCATTACATTTCTTTAATTCTTCAACCCTTCTTTCTCCTTTCTCACATTACTCCTTTTTTCAATCATTCCTAAGGACTTCTAGTTCTACACTATTTGGTGATGTCCTTGGTAGATCCCTCCTGCTCGCGGATCATAGGATCGATTTCATCCTTAGTCACCTTATAACCCATGACCGTCCTATTGTTGCCATAAACCGCTTTTTCAAGAAAATCTCTCAGTGTTTATGATAGAAAACATGTTTGCAACACTCATGAGTTTTGTATTTTCGTAAACACCCCTTCACATGTGCTCATAAGTTTTGATGTAACCGCACATAGAGGGTAGAGTTCGCACTTTGAATTGATCGACTTTAAATGAACAAGACCGATTCGAGACACGCTTACATCACTAGAGAACTAGCTTGAAATTATTACCCGTCCCGGTCAAGTCCATAGAAAGTTTTTCGAGATGGTACATAATTGCTCGTCAATTCATTGGTTCCGTCTCGAGTCGAGCTCATTTTGAGATTCAAACCACGATCATTAAACATTTTGATCACATTTAATCACGCCTCCTCCCCTCAAAAATAGCATAATCGTGATATTTTGATTGTTCAGACGACGGACGACATCATCTTTGGGTCCACTAATCCGAATCTTTCAAAACATTTTGAAAATCTCATGAAAAGCAAATTTGAAATGTCCATGATGGGGAACTAAAATTCTTTCTTGGTTTACAAATACATCGGGCCCCTCGGAATTTTTATAAATCAAGCTAAATACACAACCGAGATTTTGAAAATCATGGTATGGACAATTGTGATTCGATCGAACACCAATGGTAACTTCACCAAAATTGAGCCGATTTGTTTGGGAAACCTATTGATCCAAGAAATATCGAGCATGATTGGTTCTCTCATGTATCTTAATGCTAGTCCACCCGGATATTCATTTTGTCGCTTGCTTATTAGCACGGTTTCGTGCTGCCTCATCGAATCGCACCTCAAAGAGGTTAAACGGATCTTCGCACCAAGACATCCATTCACATGGGACTTTGGTATCCGGGCGAACTGGATTTGATCTAATTGCATTTTCGGATGCGACCACGCAGTGATCAAGTTCTGACAAAAGTACATCCGGAGGAGCACAATTTTTGGGAGAAAAGCTAGTCACCGGTCTTCAAAGAAACAAGATTGCCTCGCTATCAACCGGAAGGCGAGTATGTGTCTCTATCTCGTGTTGTGCTCAAGTTCTATGGATGAGAACACAACTCACGATTATGGCTTTACTTCGATAAAATACCTATGTATTGTGACTCAAAAGTGCCATAGCCATATCATGCAACTCGCTCATCACTCAAAGACTAAGCATATCGAGTCCGCTACCATTTCATCAAAGAGCACGTCAAAATGGCATCGTTGAATTATTCTTCGTGAAGATCGATACCAACTCGCCGATCTACTAACAAAGCCCTTCCAAAAGAAAGGTTTGAGTATTTAGTTCGACGAATTGAATGCTAAGCCCAACCCCGAGGAGTTAGAACGCCTTCTCGAATCTTCCGATTGAAAATGATTTTCCAAAAGTCACTGTAAATATTATTGAAAACAAAATACAAAATTTGAAAACCAACAAAAGCAAAATATAAAAATATAAAACTTTCAAAAATACAAAACAATAGAAAATCAAAAATCCAAAAATATTCTTCTCACGACATGTCTCTTGTATAATCGAGTATTCAGACGTTTAGAAATGTCATTCAACAATGATACGGCATGTACGGATGCTTGAGCGAGAGTTCTTTAATTGTTTTCTAAAACATGTCGCTTTCTAAAAATTTTTCAATAATGGCTTTCAGATACATCAAGACGAAACCCTAACCGACATGATGACTTTTGATTATTTTCAAATCAAACTCGTGCTTTGATCGAAAAATGAGGTGTACGCTTGAAAGGCACTACATTTAAAATGGTGAGAAATCATCATCATCTTGAGCACCTTTTCAAGATTGTGCAATTTTTTGTGCTCAAGATAACTCTCTAAAACCCTTTAATTGAATATGCTTTATTAAAGGGGAGTATAAAACTAAAATGTTCCAAATTCATGCTTAAATCAAACCGCTTTGTCTCCCCAAAAGATTCTAAAATGTTTGTTTAATCATTGATTTCAAAATATCCCTAATATGCTATTTTTGAGGGGAGGAGACGTGATTAAAATGTGATCAAAATGTTTAATGATCGTGGTTTGAATCTCAAAATGAGCTCGACTCAGACGGAACCAATGAATTGACGAGCAATCATGTACCATCTCGAGAAACTTTCTATGGACTTGACCAGACTGCAATAATTTCAAGCTAGTTCTCTAGTGATGTAAACGTGTCTCGAATCGGTCTTGTTCATTTAAAGTCGATCAATTCAAAAAGTGTGAACTCTACCTCTATGTGCATATTTCGTCAAAACTTGTAAGCACATGTGAAGGGGAGTGTTTCAAAATACAAAACTCACTTGAGTGTTGCAAACATGTTTTCTATCATAAACACTCGAGAGATTTTCATGAAAACGGTTTTATGGCAACAATAGGACAATCATGGAATTATAAGGTGACTAAGGATAGAAATCGGTCCTATGATCCGCCAGAGTCGAGGGATTCACCCAAGGACAATACCCATAGTTAGTATTAGAAGTCCTTAGAATGATTGAAAAAGGAGTAATGAGAAAGGAGAAAGAAGGGTTGAAGAATTAAAAGAAATGTAATGAGAAAGGGTGAAAAGAAATAGCCCTCCATATTCAACCTTAGGGCGTAAACCGGTTCAATACATATGCTACTCGGGTTGTCACTAGATGACACCGTATTGAAGACAAAGACGCTATGGACCCAAAGGACGACCGCACCTAACCTTCTAGCCACTCAATTCCTCTCAAAAGGGATTTGTTTCATTCTCACCGGAACCTTACATAATCTATTGACTTTCTCTTAGAGATCGCTGGTATTGAAGAAGGAGACCCTCTCCTAGTCTCCGCCAGAAAACCAAATGCACTATCGAGTCTAGAGCCACGAGATTCATCAAAAGATCTCATAGGAACACATGACATGACATCGCTTGTTGTTCATCAATAAGAACTCAAGTGATATATTCTAGAGTCCCACGCATCTTAGCAATCGCTGTAACATTTATGAGAAGTTTCACATCCGTGGATCTTCAATGATTGAATGGAAACTCCCGCTGTGGTCAACATCAAGCAGCCCCGAAGCAGGTCACTTGTAATTCTCGTGGATTACGCTAGTGTGTCTCAAACGGTCTCACATCAGAAGTGATGCTTCGTGTACTTCAATGACTCATCCGAATCAGATGTACTTCGGTATATCGCGTTATCTCACTTAGGACTCAGCCTGTGAACGGCCTCGTGAAATTAGAGACGTGTTTTCACACTATGTCGTTAACACCTCGAAATTCAAACTTGAAGTGCTTAACCGCTTATTACTAACAATGTTTTATGTTTTTTCTTATGGAAGCTCCGGAGCGGATGGATCGTGCGCACTTGCCACATGCTCATACCAACAACACATGAAAGTTCTCATCATAATCAAAGGAGATGATTCTTCGTCAATGTCAAAGAATCTACAAAGTTTAAAGACCTTAACTACATCATTGGTAACCAAAAGACAAATAGAAGTGTGAGCATGGTGGAGAAAGAAATGGAGAATGACGTGAGACACCTAACCAACGAAGTTGACAACGAGACAACCACATTATCTCGATCACAAAGCATGAAGGAATAAAGAATCAAGACTATTCAATATCTACACACAAAGTTCTTGCTCAAGGAAAGTAGAGACCTAATCAAGTGGAGCATCATTTGAATGACCACCCCTTAGGGGGAGATTGTTAGCCTTAATAGTTTTATTAGAAGTGATGGTCATTCACGTTTAGGAACTTTGTAACGAGTGTTAGATATCGTGATAGAATAGTCAACGGGCTCGTGGATTGGACTAAGCTAAATGGGCTTTAGTTTAGTTAAGCTAGCATTGTATAATGGCGTGTAACCCATGTCCAAACCCAAGTCCACGAAAAGCCCAAGCCAAGCCCATAGGAAAGCCTTTTAGGTTTTCATCTCTTGTACTATAAATACCCCTCAAATGGTCATTTGAGGGGTGTGCTTGAAAGTGTGTGTGTGTGTGTATATTTTCTCTCTCAAGGAATATACAACTTATTGTTTGCATATCTTATCTCACATCATACACGAATTTAACATCAAGTCACCATCTTTCTCATCTTATTTCTAAGCTTTGTTTGTGTTTGTTTCACGTGGGTATACTTGTATACGTGTTGGGTTTGATTGGTAAAGTGATAAGGTTGATAAATATAAGGTCCTACACCCTTGTCAAGTGTAATTGGGTTTGTTTGTTGAGATAGTTGAGCGGGTTCTCTTAACACAATTCCACCTACTGGAGCTTTCACATTCTGACTTTCAAGGCTTTGCTGAATTCCAAGTTGCAGATCAGTATCATCTTCATCAGTTAGCCTGGTAACATTCCTTGGTATCTCAGTTTTCTCACCAATCTCCTTTTCCACTTTCTTCCTTTTAACTTTCTGCTTCTTGGATGCGGTGTCAGACTGTTGAGACCTTTCAAGTCTCTTTTTAGGAAGAGAGGCATAGGATGCTTGTGAGGTCGACTTGGTCATGGGAGCATTTGGTTGTAAAGAAGATGGTGTGACATCGTGAGAGAGTTTGGTTGCTTTTCATGTATTGCTTGAAGTAGTCCTTCTTCTTGATATCATCTCGTGAGAAGACAATCGTGAATTGGCAATCCATATACTTTTTATCCGAACCTCTAGGAACATGTTTCGTGTTTCCTAAAACAAATTCATCTTCCGCTTTGTGTAAAGTTGATTCGCACCTAGGAGTGAAGTTATGAGCTTGTTGTAAGTATTGGATAACAAGCTTAGAGAATCTGATCTTTGGGAATTACAAGCTTGTTCTGCTTTCTTTCGCCTTGAGCTTTGTTTTGGAAATTTATTCACGATATGAACGTGTTCATTGATAACTAAAATTCTTCCCAAATACGATCCGATACATTCACATCAACCCTATTAACGATTCCCCATAGGATTTGCAAGATAGGGATTCTCACTTTATCGAACCCCGATGTTTTGCCGATAAGCACAAGTTAAGAATTGTTGTAATGGCTCTCCAAGGTTGATACATGTGTCCAAAGATGATGTCGATGCTCTTGAAATCTTGCTCGATAACCCAATCCAATAAGAAAGACAATCGATCGTCAAGACCAGTGGAGATTCGTAATGAAATTCAAGGTTACATGGGTGATTCCAAGAGCCTTGCTCGTAATATCGAGTCAATTGTAAACTCCATATCATCCAGTTTGCGTGGAGTATTGGGTCGTGATTTTGTTCCATTGAACGGTGTTCCGTAATTGTTGAATGTAAATGGTCGGAATTGAGCATTGCTTGGAAAGTGCTTCAAGAAGTTTGTGTTTATGAGGATGTCAATAGAAACTTTGAGTATCGGATTTTGTTGAAGCCTTTGTAGATCCACATAACGCTTGCTTTTTCCAATAATGTTCCCATTGACTCTTGGGAAGGATTTCTTCGTCTCGAAAGAACTTTGGATGATGCCGACGGGTAGTGCTCTTTTCTCGATTGAACTTGCCATTGATATTCGAGTAATCATACAATCAAAAGTAATGAATGGGAACAAAGTTAGATGATAAATGGTAAGTGAGACAACATTGAGAGCACCCTTATGGCATAGAAGTAGTAACTCGTAAGAGTCCCCAAAACATATACAGAGAAAGATAGAGTGGCATAGATAACAAATACATGACAACATTCAAATATATGATAACATTCATAATTGAGATATTTCAATGAAGTACAGTCATATAGATAAATAATTACATGAAGAGCTTATAAGTGATTAAAAGGGCAAAAGAGTGCATTTCAAAGTGATCATGACATGAGCCAAGATACATATGTAAAAGTGATATAACAAATATGTATGAGGCAAAAAGTAACATTTGGCAGTCGTGAGAGAAACCAAGTACCTTTTGCCTAAACAGAGATGTCATAACAGATTACATAGAGTATGTTGATTCAACAAGTCGAATTAGGAGATCCTAAGTGTTGTGAGAGTGAGATCATCTTTAGCACAAAGACCTTTGAACATTTTAATAATCCTTGACCCTAAGACTAATTCTCAACATGAAAGTGAACAATGTTGCAGACTTGTAAAGACAAGTCGTCATCTAGAGCCACAGACAAGTCGCTAAAAGTTTAGCACACCAAGTCGCTATGCTAATTCGCTAGCATGTAAAGTCAAGTCGCCATGAACGAAGACTTCAAACCAAGTCGCTACCAATTCGTTAACTAAGTCGCTAGGTTACTAATTTGCTAACTTGTAAATACAAGTCGCTAACTACTAACTCGCAAACCAAGTCGCTACAAAACAACAACTAAGTCGCTAGGTAACTAATTCGCTAACTTGTAAATACAAGTCGCCATGAACAGTAACACACCCAAGTCGCTACCAATTCGTTAACTAAGTCGCTAGGTTACTAATTCGCTAACTTGTAAATACAAGTCGCTAACTACTAACTCGCTAACCAAGTCGCTAGAATATAGTGAACTAATTCGCTACAGAAACGTAGTCGCTAAGTTGAACACTAACTCGCTATGAAGAACATTCAGACTAAGTCGCTACCAAGAACAATTTAAATCGCCACCAAGAACACTTCTAACATCAACCTATCAGTCCAATCCACTTAATCATACATCAATGTATTCCAAACACTATATTCCAAATAATATATACCAAACATTTTGAACCCGTTCAATCATTATACAAGCAACAAACATACTAATACATGAAAAATCGAACCTAAGCGAGAGACAAATAATCACAACACACGAGCTCGAAGGATCTGGATATGAAGGACATGTTAGAAACTGGACACAAAAGCTTAAGATAACAAAGATAGGAGGGGATCGAAGCAAACCTCGTACTAAGTCGCTAGGGTTTGCAAAAGTGACGAAGAGCAAAAGAAAAAACGAGAGAGAAGAAAAACTTGTTTGGGAAAAAAATGGTAACTCGCTAACAGGTAATTCGCTAGGGGTATACAAACCATCTTAGGCAATATGACACAATTGGTCCTTGTGGTTTTAACATGAGGTGAGGTAATTCGCTAATGCAACATAACTATCACTATATGACAAGTTTGGTCCCTATGGTATTGATGAACGAGTGGTAAGTTGCTAACACGGATTAGACAACGTCTCTAGCATGGATTATCACACTGATCACCATGAATCAATTAACCATTTAAACACATAGGCAATAACTTCGAAGGCACACAAGGAAAAACACACGAGCAAGATACAACCACAACCAATAACTGAGAGAAACTCATAACCAGATATTTCAAAAGCATAACCAGTTAGTCACACAAGCAGGAAACCACCACAACATACAAAATAAGCAAACATCATAACCAGCACAGAAGTCATGGGCATATAGACCAAATCTCCCCCTAAATCAATGTCATAAAGATCATTGATTGATATTAACCAATCCCATTATAACACCAAGAATATATCATTTGTTCGAACTTCATCTATGATCCCGTGCCATTATTGAATGACATTTCTAGGACCGTAGATGTTATCGATAACAAGGAATATATTCTTTATTAGTTTGAGGAAAATGATAAAATTTTGAAATAAAAAATGACATAATATTTTGTAAAGAAGTATATATTTTAAAAAATGATAAAGATAATTTTTTTTTTTTTTTTTTTTTTAAGAAACTTGATTTATACACGATATGGATGAACGAGTCCGATTCAATGATGAATAGGAGTCAAAGTAAGTAGTGCATCAATCTGTTGCACGCTATAGCTCCCGAATGAGCTATGTTCATTTCGATGGGAACCAAGTCATGAAGTTCCCGATTGAGTTGAGCATTGTACCGAAAAGACCGAGAGCACATTGTACCGGAAGCACATGTAGATTTGTACATAGAAGAGTTAGTGACATGATTAGTCTCACATTTGGATGCATCACAAGATAATATGAGACTCATTATTAATGGAGATCCTATTAGGCTCTACATTCTTGAAAAGTTTACCCGTAGGAATCCATTTGAGGCATGATCTAGGATGTAAGTTCGCTTAAGTCCCAGTAAACTTAAATAATCCGCGGTGGGAATCCATTTGAAGCCACGTGAGTTGAACTAAATGAGTGCACACCCTTGTTTTGACCATTCGTCCTTTTGTGATCGTGAGAATTTCTTAGGGATTGATCCACGACGATGTTTTGCATGAGACCTAGTTAAGCTTATTGCATTTCGATTTGTGGGTGATGACCATTAGTCCTATGCTTGTGATTCATCATATCCGAACTAGGCAATGAAGTGACCGGATTTGGCAAAATGACTTATTATCAACTTGGGATGTAAGCTTAGATTTCAATGGTTTAGCTCTTCGCACCTAAAGGCATTAGGTTGTTTAATAGTCGCTCGCTTCAAGTGGTTCTCGAGCAGTTGACTTTCCCAAAGTTGAAGGTTTTGCAAACTTAGTGTTCATCCTATTTCCAACATACTTCCCGAGCTCATTTTTAGGGCAACAATATTGAAGCTCTTTTCCGAATTTGTGCTTTGAGATCATCAATATCTTTCATCAAGAGGTTAGATTGATTGACTAACTTAGAGTTTGATTCCTCAAGGTTCTTTCTTAAATGCTCATTTTATCTTAGAAGGTTGGACACATAGAGCTAGTTCGAGTTTCTAGATTCTAGTGTATCACTCATCTCATGACAAATATATTTCGGGCTTCGAAAGAAGCGATTTCAGATTACTTATGGTCGAATCTTTGTCCCGAATGGATTTTAACCGATTAATTTCAAAAATTTCTAAATTCGAAGTTCCAGACACTACATCGCTTTTTTTGCATAAAACATTTCATTCTTATGTTGTATTTCAATTTGCAAAGAGATACAAGTGTTTTCAAGAATTGAAAATTTGTTTGAAAGCTCATCATATACCCTTTTTCAATCATGTTACTTGCATTAGATTCGCATAAAACAAAGATTGATTCCACATTGTTATGTTCGTGATAAGAGTCATGTACCTTTTGTGAGAATTTGTGTGATCGATAAGTGTACCTTGTTGATTGATACCTTTTCGACTCGAGAATTTGAGATCGCTGATGTTCTCTTCATCCTTTTCCATCACAACCGAGATTCGCAAACAAAGTCTTCTCGGTTCAACTGGAATGAAGCATGACACGCCATCATTGTTCCATGGACACTCTTGACACTCATTCAATTCCTTCACTTGTTATTCTCTTTCAGCTTCCTCGATGTATGTTTCCATATTACTCATAAGTTGAATAAATGAGTTTCGAACTCATGAATTTCCATTCCGTGTGCTTCTTGAAAGACATTCCACCATGATATTATCAAAATCGAGGAGTATTCTTCCTGATAAGTGGTGAAATTGGTTGAAGATGGTTTGGAGAGCGAGCATGAGAATCATCGGTTGAGATCTTTTCTTTGGTAATTTGAAACCTCGCCGTTCTAAGTTAAGCAAAACAGTTCTTGTTAAAGTGGGAAAATCCTCGACGAAGGATGGCACAACTCGCTCGATCCATGGTTGTAGACAAGAGTAATTTGAGAAGCGGATCGAGATGTTGAAACGGCTCACCGGTGCATTCCATATTCTTAGCATCATGTGCGACATTAAGAGTGACTTATTTGAGTTGTTCGATTAATCACATCGAATCGTTAAGTGTATGGCATTCGGATAAGCATTCGCTTCACTATTCTGCGGTCAGTGTCATAGAGCAAGTACTTTGGTGATTAAAGGATCCGTGATGATGACATTGTATTATTATGAATTACTCCAAGTCTCTAGTGATTTAGAACTAACTCGCTACCAACAAAGTAGTAATAATCCCAAGTCGCTAGAAGATACTACACCAAGTCGCCAATACTTAATACGCCATACTACTAAGTCGCTAGCGTGCCAAGTCGCTAGCCGAGGTAAGTCGCTATAGTAACTCACACGACTCAAGTCGCTAGCAAAATTTGGCACAATTGCCACTCAAGTCGCTAGAGATACAAGTCGCTAAAGAGCAACTCGCTATGCACCAAGTCGCTACCACTGTCGCTACCCGTAGTGGAGAATCCACTACTTGTACTTTAACTCGCTAGATCTAACTCGCTAGGTTTAAAGGTGTAACTCGCTACAAATTTGTGAAGCAAGTCGCTATGAAGAAAAATAAACCGTGAGCTAAGTCGCTAGCAAGAAAAACCTTATAAACATCACTTTTCAATCCAAAAACAACTCAACCAAGATGATTCAAGCTTACCAAATGAAAACCTAAACACTTGTGATGATTCTAAACATGAAAGTACTAACAAAATTCAAACTTTAACACAAGAAATCAACCAAATGATGCAAAACCACTAAACTTTTCAAACTCAAAACCGCCTAAAACCACTAGAAATCCAAAGATGTGCAAGATATGATCTAACCATGGCTCTTGATACCAATTGTAAGATATAACTTTTCACATACACATCATAACATTAACACAATGAGCACATAGATGGTTTTAGAGAGAAAGAGTGGGACATTCTAGTGAGAGAAACTTGTGGAATATTAGATTACCAAAGAACATCCAACCTCTACCTTGCAAGGTAGAGGGTATTTATAGGTTACAAACTAAACGACCTCCCGACGGCCTGTGGATCGTGGGATACAGGGTAAAGACCCGTCCTTCCTCCACGGTGTTGCACTAAACTATTTTACGCCATCGACTAACTACATAACAACATAAATAAGTAACTAACGATTAGTCTACGAGGTAACTTATGCTAGATAATAGTTGGGGTGACCGACTCTTTCAATACCGGAATTTTCTAATTCCTAACAAGGAGTTTAGTGTTTCCTGTGTCGTTAAGTCCCAACGAGTCAGGTGCCTTCGAATCACCAAACGATAGTGATCGGGTGAATTTGAACGAGAAAAGGATTGATTGATACTAGAGGATAAAGGAAAAATGAAAGAAAATTAAAAAAGCTAAATTATATTAAATAAATGCTATCACTATTTTTAAAATGATGTTTTTGATTTTTCTTATATAAATTTGAATTAAAAACTACGTAACGTACAAAAGAAAATGTGAAACTGAAACAATATTAATCCTAAAAATATAAAAATGACATTTTTACGAACCTAATGATAAGAGAAATTTTGAGAAAAAGAAAATTATTTTTATGACTATTTATTTAATTATTATTAATTAAAAACTATTTTTACCTATTTAATAATACCCTAAAATATAAGAAAATATGAAATAAAGCTAGAAAAATGAAATTATGACTTAGAAAAATCTGAAATATCTAAAGAGAATTTTCAAAACTAATTTTGTATTTTTCTAATTATTCTTCTATTTTCTATGAATTAAAAACTATTTAAAACTAATTAAATGGCTAAAAATTATAAATTTAACTAAGAAAATCTGAAAAATTATTTTTTGCTTTTTATATTTATCTTAACCTAGGAAAATGAAAACTTATTTTTTGAAGTTTTCCGATTTAATTGTATTAAAAGCTAATTAAAATACCTAAAAACTGCTTTAAATGAGGAAAATATCAAACAAAGGTTGAAAAATTATGGAAAATTCAGAAAAAAGTCTAAATTAATATTCGAATCTAAGAAAATATAAAAACATTGGCTTATGTGTAAGAATATGGAATCTAGAGTGACAAGTGCTTACAAATAAGCACTTCAAATAAGCTAGAGGTACCAAATGAGCACCAATTTATCACAGAAGCTATAATAAGCTACAACTACTCAAAAGCAACTAATTACCACTAGCCTAAACCTCTTAAGTGCTAACTGCCATGATTTGGTGATTTGAAAACTTGAGTGCCAAACAGTTTTTAACTACCACTTTGTAGCTTGAAATTAAGCTACTCAAATAAGCTGAAACTCAAAACCAGATGTTGGAACCTAAAGTGGACCTGGCTAGCTACTTAAAAACCAAAATTCAGACCAAGATAGCTCTAATGAGCTTGTGACAAGTTTACACAACACTGTGAACACTCAAGATATAATCGAGTCAAAGGCATGAGGGACTTATGACCAAATTGACAAGTTGTTTTGAAGCTTGTACAAAATTACTAAAAATCTGCAAAAATCATTTTTCAAATCTTGACCAATTGAAGTTTTTAAACCCAAAGTTTTACTTGAATTGACCCAAAATTGAATCAATGAAAAATCACCCAAGGTGGGTACAAACTGAGTTTTTCACTCTTTTTGACTTTTGAAGCAGTTTTGAAAGTTTGACTAAATTGAGATTTGATCTTAATTTGTGAACTGAAATTGATGTATTAAGCTAAAATGAGACTAAAATAAGCTACTTAACTGATTTCTAAACACAAATCAAGCATTTGCTCTATGAAAATCTCAACAGCTTATGAAACTAGGACAGAAATTGTTGATTTTGACTTTTAAAGTTCTAAGGTGCACTTTTATGACTAAACTAACTCATATACCTAAGTGAGACCGAGTAGACAGATTTTAAGCACAAACCAAAGCTCAAGCTTAATCTAACTATCCAATCCAAACACTAGTTTAGCCAACCGATTTGCAAATTTAACTCACCCGATTTCTTACTAGCTTATACTAGCAATTAAACCGCAACACTATGATCTAATTACGCTAAATAAACAGTGTTTAAGCTTATTAATGACCACAGTTCAAACACAACAAAGTTATGCACCTAAAACAGTTTATAGAGAAAGGAAGAAGAGCTCACAAGTGTCCCAGCTCATTTGCAGCTTAAACCAGAATCAACCTACACTAACTAGTCTAATCCAAACCCATCCGAGCTCTGCATCAACCCCATTCCATAACCAAATCCAAATGAGCTTTTCAGTTGACTTTTGTTGACCAAGTTTGATTGTTACTTGAAACTGAACTATAAGACTGCTAAAAGCTATTAGGAGCTTAAGCAAGCTTAGTTGATTAGGAAACAAGCTAGTTGAAGCCTGGTTTTTGGATTATTTAAAACTGCATAAGTAGAAAAAACTTAAAAACAAGAAACTTTGATAAACTTTAAATTATTGCTGAAAATGAGTTACAACTGATACAATAACTTGAGTTTAATACAGGGAAGCTTAAAGTTACAGTTTAGAACTTAATTAAGACTTAAATATTAAAAACGACATGCATGAAAACTTAAAACTAAAAACTACTACTCTTTCTTGATTCTCTTCCTTCTCTTTTTATACAAAAGTGCTTTCTCCTATCCGAGCATATCCTACTTGAATTCTAGACCATTGGATGAGTTGAGAAGATTTTGGCCGTTGATGACTTTTATGGAAATTGGATATATGCCACTGGAAGGATTGAGTGCAAGGGGGGAAAGCATTTAATGTTTCTTGGCCCGGGGTGTTTGGAGGGTAGGAATAGGGCGATGATGATGGAGGAGGCTGGGTGGTTTTGGTGTAGGTGATGATGAGGAGTAGAGGAAACCCGTGAGGTCGCTTTTATATTCAAACCGTGGGTGGGTTTGGTTTATTAAACCGGTAAAGGTTTAGGCGGGTTGGATTGGGTAAAAGGTGGACTGGACCGGTTGGGTATAATGGTGTTGGGCTTGGGTAGTTATTAGGTTTAGGATTAGTTTTGGATAAAATGTATAGTTTAGGGACCAATCTTGCCAAAACCGAAAACCAGTGGACTATGCATGTAATTTCAAAAGGTTTTCCAAGGACTATTATTGACATTCTCCAAAAATCCAAGGGCTAAACTTGCACATCTCTCGATATTCCAAGGACCAAATCATCATTTTGAAACTCAAAGGACTAAACTTGTAATTTCTCAAAACTTTTGACATTTTTCACCAAAGGACTAAATATGACAACATATGATTTCAAAAGGACCTTTGGTGACTTTTCTTTAAAATAAGTGCTCGTGGACTATTTCACAATTTTGAAAGTCGGGGACTAAACCGCCAATTATGCAAACTTAGCTCATTTTTATCCGATTTAAACATTTTGCATCCAAACATATAAAATACAATTTTGAGATATTTTCAAGATTTTGATGCATTTCGAGCGCTTTTAAGTGTTTTGTAGTTCGATTGACCCAAAATGATGAGTATTTACACACCATCAATCCCCACACTAAACTATTGCTAGTCCCTAGCAATCTTTTGAGAAAAACTTAATGGATTTGAATCTCTTTACCAAAAGCCATCACTCGGAGTAGCCAAATGTTTCAGTTCAAGTAAGAACTATGGTACACCGATAACCATATGATTTTGAGCAAATCACCGACTTTCAACGGTTTTGATTTGTCTTTACCGAAGCCGCTTTGCTCGGACTAGCCAACTCTTAGATAATATATACTATCTTTGGTGAGTGATTACCAATTATGGTTTTTCCATCGCCTTTACCACAAGCCATAAACTTGCGGGCTAGCCAACTCTTCACTAATTAAAGATATGGTGAGTTGAATACCATACAATTTTGGGCAAATTGCAAGTCGTTAACGGATTTGAGATATCTTTACCAAGAGCCGTTTGCTCTGGATTAGCCAATCCTTTTGTTTATTAGACATGGCGGATCGATAACCATAGGTGAGTAAGTGCAAAACACTTATTCCAAAAAATTTTGGCAAAAATGGGGAATTGGGTGGTATAATTACATGATAAAATTCGTGAGAATTCCCCACACTAGAAATGAATATTGCCTCAATATTCAAAGTACCGCGGTTATGCCGAAACATAGAACGAAAAGGAAATATTACGCCATTTTTATGATTTTTTTTTTTTTGAGACTTATATACAACAATGGGCAACTCCCCACACTAGGGTGGTAGAAAGTAGAAAGAAGTCGAAATATGGGTGAAAACCCATATGGTGTGCTATTGTTTTTGATTCCCGAGTCGCTAGCTTGACTCGATCCCCGCATTCATTTGTTCATGGGGAAAGCAACGTGGAAAACCAATCTCGATCGGACTTTCGTTCACAGTGTTAACAAACATATGAACATCAGAAAGTTCCACACCGACGAGATACAACCGCGGTATTGTTAATAGTAGAAACTATAAGGGATGATACGGGGTCAAAGATGGTGTCCTCATTCCCGAAAGAGAAAAGGGAAAGAGCAACCACACCATCTCGTGAAGAATGGAATAAAGATGTGCATGAGAATGCATGTCCATTCCTCATCGAAAGAAGCAAATCACCATTTTGACATTTTTAATCTTAAACTTGAAGCTTATATGGTGATTGTCAATAAGATGTCCGGGAGGGAGGTTGGAAACGGTTCTTCAATCAACAGATTTTCCGAAAAAGGATGTCCCCTCCGAATCAAAGTAAGTATTATCGATTCTGTTGGAATTGACTCATCACTAAGAAAGGTATCGACTTCATTCCAAAGTAGGCATCTTCCTCATCGGGGTGAGAGAAGGGATGGAAGAGTCGGGAATAATAAGACTAGGAGATGATGGATCATTTTGAGCAATTCTTCAATGGGAAGAATGTCTCCCATTGGATCACAAACATCATCATCCAATTCAGATGAAATCAAGAGAGTTTGGTTTCATCCACGAGTTAACAAACTCAATACGATAAACCGATTCCGGAGGTGGGACAAGCGGTGTGCTCTTAGAGCTAGCAATTTCCACCACTTCCGATAAAGTCTCCGATTCTAGATCATCATCATCAAAAACACTCTTGACTTCCCTGGTAGAACTTTCAAACCATTTGTTTGAACCAAGATTGATTTTCAAAGCTTTTAGCTCAGCACGTTTTTGGTGACTCCTCTTAACCGTGAAATTTGAGAGTGTTGCATTGATTCTTTGATATTTTTGATCAATTGTGGCAACACTCTGTTTGGATAGAGGTTTGGAGTTTTGGTTGATATTAAACGTGAGTTCTTTGTTGTCAACCCGTATGGTCAACTCTTCAAAGAATACATCAATTAGAGCACGGCTCGTTCTCAAGAAAGCTCTCCCAAGATGAGGGAACTCTAGGATCCGCCTCAAAGTCTACTACAACAAAGTCGGAGGGAAAGTGAAACTTTCCTACTTTCACCACAACATCCTCGGCTATCCCAAGTGGACGAGTTATGGTACAATCCGCTAGCTCGAGTGTCATACAAGTGGATGTAAGTTTAGGAAGAGGCGCTTCCATACCGAGAGTGGCATGAGGTTAATGCTAGCGCCAAGATCGCCAAGGCGGAGCATTGAACCATCCCCAATAAATCACACAGATTAAAAATCTACCGGGTCTTCAAGCTTTTGGGAAGCTTCTTGAGAAGGACCACCGAGCATTGCTCATTGAGAGGGTTTTAGCCATCTCGTATAGCTTATCTTTATTGCTCAAGAAGCCTTTAGCGTGGATGCAAATTTAGGCATTAGAACGAGAGCATCAACGAAGCTTATATCAAAGTGCGCTTCATTGAAAATTTGGAAAAATTTTCCATTTGCTCTTTGGTTTTGTCTTTGAGCTTCTCATCATGCAATCTTGATGGGTAAGGAAGTCGACTAGACTTTTGAGCCGGACGGAAGTCATTTCGCTCGAATTTGTCTTCGAACTTGGTTCCGGACTTAAAGCTTGATTACCAAGGTGGGACGTGTGCGGTACTTCGTGGGCTTGAGAAATGCACCTTGTCCGTTGTATCCTTGGTAACTTGACTCATTGCTCCCGTGGAGGAGGCATTGGAGTCGAAGGTCCATTGTGCGCCTTACCACTACGAGTGGTGACGGCTTTCAACTCGGCATTTGGATTAGGAATCAGATTGTTGGGAGTCCTCCGGAAGATGACGAAGCTTTGTTCATATTCATGTTCATGAAACCGCTCATCATATTCTTCAACTCATTTGTCTCGCCGAGACATTGTGGTATCAATTTCCTTTTTAGCTCAACTCTCATGTTATTGATCCGAGTTTGCATTGAACGATGCTTGACTCATTAATTTTCATGAAGTCATTTGGTAGGGAGCTTGAGAAGGTTGTTGATAACTTTGCCGATTGGAGCTTGATATGGTTGGTTGAAATTATTCCGGTTTTGATTGAAATTTTGAGAGTTATTGAAGTTTTGTCCTTGATTCGGAACAAAGCGATTTTGATTGCCATGGTTTTGCACAGAGGAAAACCGGTGGTGTCATACCGCTAGGTGCACTGTAGTGAGGATCACTTGTAGTCGGTATTGATTGTGGTTTACGTGCTACGGAGCTTGGTAAAAGAAGCATCGGTTGCTTGACAATCATAATACGCGTGTTGACCACTACAAGTTTCACACACCTTGTTTACGGCTTTGATTGGTTCCGCTTATGAATTTCGCTTTTGATTTCCTTTACCTCTTTCATCATACAACGGATGACGTCCGTTAGAGCGGCTATCGGAGCTGCTAACTCGGAAGAGTTACTTGGATGAAGAAGGTGGAGTGTTCGAATATTGACTTTGTTGCGAAATAGGAACTTTTGATTTTTGCTCGCAAATCTCAATCACATCTTTAGGTTTACGATTCAAGATATTGCCACCGCGGTCAAGCGCTCAAAGAATCTTGATCGCTACCGCTCAACCCATTATAAAAGATATTAACTTGTTGAAGCTCCGTGAATTCATGATGGGGCATTTCGAGGAGATCTTTGAATCTCTCCCATGCCTCTCAAAGTTTTCATCGAAATTTTGACGAAATCCGAAATTTCATTTTTAAGATTAGTCGCCTTTGATGGAGGAAAGAAATAATTGACAAACTTTTGAACAAGATCCTCCCAAGTTTCGATGGATCGAGGGGTTCTTTTCCACCCAACCGGCTGTCCCCTCAAGTGAGAATGGAAATAGCATCAACTTGATTACTTTTTGTGGTACATCTTTGAAATTGATCGTTGAGGTCAACTTGTTAAACCAACGGATGTGTGCATACGGTCTTCTCGATCAAACCCGTGGAATTGATTCAGACACAAGTGTGATCAAATGTGTCTTCAATTCAAAGTGATCGAATTGATTACCCAGAAACGATGGCATCTCCATAACCCTCGGTGGGTGCTCGGAGCATTTCGCCATAGTTCGCTCGTCTGCCATATTGTTGCTTGCAATAGTACGAATCTCGGGTTCGACTATTTGGGCAAAGACGCTCACGAGAACGCCTTCTAGGAATTTCGCTAGATCACGCAAGGGACTCAATGATCTAGAAGAATGAGCAAGATGACTAGAGTTAACTCTAAGAGATCTCGAGTTAAGGAAGGAATTATGAAAATGGGGAAAGAAGAATCTTTTGAGTTTTATGGTTATACATATATAGAAACAAAAGAAAATATTTTTGTGTTTTATATGTTTTAAGATGTTTTTGGGTTTTTTGGATTTTTTATAAGAAAATATATAGATATAGATGGTATGAACAAGGAGTGAATATTCAAATCACTAATCGGCTAAGCGTAAGATAATTAGCACAGCTCCCCGGCAGCGGCGCCAAAATTTGATCGATGCCAAACCGTCAAGTTTTATCACACAAATCAACCACTTGTGAATGGTCAACCGTAATAAACTTCAAACAGCTCAGAACCAATGCAATGAAGATCAAGAGGAGTTTAGTGTTTCCCCAGGTCGTTAAGTCCCAACGAGCTGTGCACTGAATCACCAAACGTATAGTGATCGGGTGAATTTGAACGAGAAAAGGATTGATTGATACTAGAGGATAAAGGAAAAATGAAAGAAAATTAAAAAAGCTAAATTATATTAAATAAATACTATCACTATTTTTAAAATGATGTTTTTGATTTTTCTTATATGAATTTGAATTAAAAACTACGTAACGCATAAAAGAAAATGTGAAACCGAAACAATATTAATCCTAAAAATATAAAATGACATTTTACAAACCTAATGATAAGAGAAAATTTTGAGAAAAGAAAATTATTTTTATGACTATTTATTTAATTATTATTAATTAAAACTATTTTTACCTATTTAATAATACATTAAAATATAAGAAAATATGAAATAAAGCTAGAAAAATGAAATTATGACTTAGAAAAATCTGAAATATCTAAAGAGAATTTTCAAAACTAATTTTGTATTTTTCTGATTATTCTTCTATTTTCTATGAATTAAAAACTATTTAAAACTAATTAAATGGCTAAAAATTATAAATTTAACTAAGAAAAATCTGGAAAAATTATTTTTTTGCTTTTTATATTTATCTTAACCTACGAAAAATGAAAACTTATTTTTTTGAAGTTTTTCTGATTTAATTGTATTAAAAGCTAATTAAAAATACCTAAAAACTGTTTTAAATGAGGAAAAATATCAAACAGTTCTGAAAAATTATGGAAAATTTAGGAAAAGTCTAAATTAATATTCGAATCTAAGAAAATATAAAAACAAGTGGCTTATGTGTAAGAATATGGAATCAGAAGGACAAGTGCTTATAAATAAGACTCCAAATAAGCTAGAGGTACCAAATGAGCACCAACTTATCACGAAGCTATAATAAGCTACAACTACTCAAAAGCAACTAATTACCACTAGCCTAAACCTCTTAAGTTCTAATCGCCATGATTTGGTGATTTGAAAACTTGAGTGCCAAAGCTTTTTAACTACCACTTTGTAGCTTGAAATTAAGTTTTCAAATTAGATGTTGGTTTGTGCCAAAATTAAGTTTGGTTTGTGCTTAGTCGAAACTCAAAACTAGATGTTGGAACCTAAAGTGGACCAGCTAGCTACTTAAAACCAAAATTGCACCAAGATAAGCTCTAATGAGCTTGTGACAAGCTCAAGATAACACTGCACACTCAAGATACACCGAGTCAAGGTGCCTGGGACTTATGACCAAATTGACAAGTTGTTTTGAAGCTTGTACAAAATTACTAAAAATCTGCAAAAATCATTTTTCAAATCTTGACCAATTGAAGTTTTAAACCCAAAGTTTTACTAGAATTGACCCAAAATTGAATCAATGAAAAATCACCCAAGTGGGTACAAACCGAGTTTTTCACTCTTTTGACTTTTGAAGTAGTTTTGAAAGTTTGACTAAATTGAGATTTGATCTTAATTTGTGAACCGAAATTGATGTATTAAGCTAAAATGAGACTAAAATAAGCTACTTCATCGATTTCTAAACACAAATCAAGCATTTGCTCTATGAAAATCTCAACAGCTTATGAAACTAGGACAGAAATTGTTGATTTTGACTTTTAAAGTTCTAAGGTGCACTTTTATGACTAAACTAACTCTGTTATACCTAAGTGAGACTGAGTAGACAGATTTTAAGCACAAACCAAAGCTCAAGCTTAATCTAACTATCCAATCCAAACACTAGTTTAGCCAACTGATTTGCAAATTTAACTCACCTGATTTCTTACTAGCTTATACTAGCAATTAAACTGCAACACTATGATCTAATTACAGCTAAATAAACAGGTTTAAGCTTATTAATGACCACAGGTTCAAACACAACAGGTTATGCAGACCTAAAACAGTTTATAGAGAAAGGAAGAAGAGCTCACAAGTGTCCCAGCTCATTTGCAGCTTAAACCAGAATCAACCTACACTAACTAGTCTAATCCAAACCCATCCAAGCTCTGCATCAACCCCATTCCATAACCAAATCCAAATGAGCTTTTCAGTTGACTTTTGTTGACCAAGTTTGACTGTTAATTGAAATCGAACTATAAGATCGCTAAAAGCTATTAGAGCTTAAGCAAGCTTAGTTGATTAGGAAACAAGCTAGTTGAAGCTCGGTTTTGGATTATTTAAAACCGCATAAGTAGAAAAACTTAAAACAAAAAATTGATAAACTTTAAATTATTGTCAAAATGAGTTACAACCGATACAATAACTTGAGTTTAATACAGGGAAGCTTAAAGTTACAGCTTTAGAACTTAATTAAGACTTAAATATTAAAAACGACATTCATGAAAACTTAAAACTAAAAACTACTACTCTTTCTTGCTTATCTTCCTTCTCTTTTATACAAAAGTGCTTCTCTCCTATCCGAGCATATCCTACTTGAATTCGGACCAATGGATGAGTTGAGAAGATTTTGGCCGCTTGATGACTTTTGGCGGAAATTGGATATATGCCGGTTGGAAGGATTGAGTGCAAGGGGAAAGCATTTAATGTTTCTTGGCTTGGGTGTAACACCCAACCCGACAAGGGTAGAAGTGTCACACGGTGTCATATCGTAACATACAAGTAGAATTTTCAAGCGAAGTCTTTAAATAATAAGGTACCAAGTCATAATAACCAAAGATTTACAAGGAAATTACAAAATCCAAAATGTCTAAGATAAAATGAAATCTCAAAAGCCCTCAAAATAAGTCCAAATAATAAGGTAACTAGGGTTAGTCCACCGGATAATCCAACTCTCACCCCATCAAAGCCCATCTTCAAACCTAACACCGCCGCAGAAAAGAAATGCTACCGAGCTTAAAAGCCCAAAGGAATGATATGACAAAGCGAAGCTAAATAAAATCATATGCAAAAAGAAACAAAGGAACGGATAACAAATCGCAGCGAAATGAGAGTAATGAGTCAAAGAGGATCCCGCAGAACACAATTATACAGATATCCAAAACGAACCGATAACAAGGAGAATGAAGCAAAGCATAGAATCTATTACATATAAACAAGTACATACAAACCAGGCATACAAAGACTGAAACATAAGCAAACATAGCGGATGTCATATCCACACAACATATACCGCATACAATCAATTCATGAAGTCAGAAGACATACAATCCAAACAGACATCTACAGGAAAGCGGAAGCAATTAATTAAATAAGTGAGCATGGCAATTCACACAGGTCAAAACCCTTAGTTGAAAACATAACCAGTATCATAACAGCGGAAGTACTAACATCAATCAACACATGGCAGTCACACGAAATAAGTAGGAATACAGTATAAAGATATAATTAAATGAATTAAAGACATAACAGGGCAACTAAACAAGTTAACAAGCCAGACGTCATAAGTTGAACCAGCTACCCAATCAAACGGTAGCATAGACAGAAATGTAAACATGGCAGGTCAAACAACAAGCAGATAAGGATACAACTGATAGTCATAGTCCACGAGATTAACTGAACGAAGTAAACATAATAAACAGACAAAACTAACGATTTCACAGTAGCATGGTCACCAGACAATTCAAAGGATCACATAACAAGAAGATAGCATATCATCGATGACAACAGTAATCTTATATCGCATACATCCATATCATACAGAGTAATCGTAGTCATATAAACATGAATATCATAATCAAATCCAATAACATATAACAACCCAAGACGTGAATGGAACGATAATCGAAGTAACGGAATGAGAGTGACAGATCAAAGCAATGGAATGTATAAATCTTGGTAGTAGAGTGAGTCATATAAGGGCACATGTAATATGGTGCGTGGGGAATGTAGAAGGTACAATATAGGTATATCAAAAGTGTAAGGGTTATCAAATCTACCCGAGCCCGTAAACATATCATATCATATCATATGTAGCCATTGTATTCGGAGGGTGACCCGGAATACCATACATAATAGGAGGGAGACCTCAAGAACAAATGGAGTAGCTAGCTCCCAGAATGTGAAGATGCGGATTGCACCGACATCATTCACCGACAAAGCTCCAATCGATTAAATCCTCGAAACATATCAAATCTAGGATGCATCCATACGCCCCAAAACATATAATGGCCAAATCATATACATATAGTGAGCTCATAATCATATCAAAATGGGGACGGTGTGGAACATCACTCAACCACACTAAAGTC